>KK113344.1:870868-926764 GCA_000611955.2 Stegodyphus mimosarum | reverse complement strand
AAAATTTGTTTTTTTTTTTTTTTTTTTTTTTTGAAAAAAAATGTTTACTATACTTTTTCCCGCTGACAGCTGTTTGAAATACAGTAATAGCGTATGTTTAATTCAATTTTTTGAAGAAAACTTAAAATGAAAAAAAAAAGCCTCTCTACTTTAAAACAGAGAAAATATCACGATTTGGCCAATGTGATTAATTACAAAATTTGTTTTCTCTAAGAATTTCCCCATTATGTCTCTGTGGTTAAACGTCGAGTATTCTTAAATGCTTAAAATACTTGATGGATTAATTAATACTTTTTTAAAAGTAAGGGAATAAAAATTTAAAAAAAATATTCATTGACGTATGCCAAACGATATTAATTACTGTCTTGTCTTATTTCTGAAATGGTAGTTTGTCAGTACCACCTGCTACACTTTTTAAAAAAACTAGCTGTGTTTAAAATGGCGAAGCTTTCTTCTCTCCTAATAGAAATGATTACTCATTAACGCCAAATACCGGATACATGAAACAATCTGACAAAAATATGGTAATGTAAAATATGGTATGTGAAAATAAGGTACGAACATATGGTATATGGCTAGAAAGTATATTTGAATAACTCAGTTCCTCGGGCAACGATTAAAAAAATAAATTACTGCTGCTTTCTGCATGAGCAGAAGAAAATACAAACAAAACGTAAATGATATTTAGAAGACCTGGCATAAAAATAAGACATTAACTGCAAGAATTAAAAATATAATTTGAAATTTTGGTGTCTCTGTAAAACTGCGTTTCGCGTATTACGTAACTGATTGATAATCCTAAATCAGAAAGGGTTTTAAAGGCGACTGAATTTAGAAATCCTGTAGTCTGCGATAGTTAGTTATTTTTTAGATGCTGACACTAAAATTGATTGTGGTTTTAATCATTTCTTTTTCGTGACATTTTATTGCACGTATTTTAAAATAGCGTTTTAGTGGCTCCACTTAAGAAATAACTAACTAAAAGCGGCAGATCGCACACCTTATCATTATCCTGGATTTAATGTATAGAAGTACTTTAAGATGTTCTGACGAGCATGTGTAATAATCAAAAGGGAGAAAATTCTGAACGACTAATTAATGAGCTTCAAGGAATCTTCTGTAAATTATTGAGGAATAACAAATTGCTTACAACACATTTACTAGACTCCACGTTTGCTTTCTCCTCAGAGAATTTAAGAAGTTCAAGCAATGAGTAAGGAAAATGTTTCGATCAATAAAAATATACACCATACCCCTTATAAGTTCTTACTCGGCTTTAACTTCGAAATCATTGGTCGTTAATTGATACTTCCGATTACAGAAATACTTAAAAAACATTCATTTAAGGGTATTCTTCGCCCAGGCGGTATTGCGGTTAACGAAGCCTACTGCGGTACCGAAGGACCCGGGTTCGAATCCCGGAGAAGACATGGATGTTTGTAAATATATAGTATCTGTGCAGCATGGGGCACTCTAAACACGCAGCGGGGCGAAAGACCTCCCGAGAGATTATTGGTAGTGGAAGAGGGGTGGGGATTAGTCCTCCTTGCTCTCCTTGCTTGTTCTGATGCTTGCTTGTTGCTCATGGGCTTGTTCTGATGTTAGTATCAGACAAGCAACATAAGTCGCAACACAACAACATATCATATTGTTTGTAAACTATAAAAGCGAATTTTGTAAAATTGTTATTGCGATGCACGATGCAATTGTAATGCATTGTATTTTACTAATGTAATATAAAAACAATAACAAAGTTTTAAAATAAATCATTGTACTAAAAGAAATCTCTCCTTCCCTGGTCAGATAAGATAAAATTGCTTTCCAAAATCTGTAAATAAAATAAAATCTTTTATATAATGAATTATAAGTGAATATTTAGTATATTTATAGAATACATTAAATAAAGCGTATGTAATACGTATGAATTATTGAACTCTTTTTTTAAGTTTAAATTGGAAAGTAATATTTTTGTGCTTTTCTTTATCTGAAATTTATTCTTGAATCCTTTACTTAAATATTAAACAAATCTCAATTCCATTCACAAAAGATAATTCTATCATCAGATTGTTGAGTAATTTCCTTTTTTTTCCTTCAGTATGTAACTTTGGCATTTATCAAATATTCGAGCTACAGAATAAGTTTTAAATTATTCCTCTGCGAAATGCCATTCAAAAATTTTCATTTGAAAATTCTTACACGTTTTAAGAAGCAATATTGTTTCTAATTTATACCGTTCATATTATCTGACCTCAAAAAAATTCCCTGTTTCCCTTTCTTAATATCTAGATTGTTACGTAAATTAAGATGTAAGATTTCACCGTTCTTAAGAATTAAAAATGACTACCCTTTCTGTCTATTTAACTGACATTTTATTAAACACTTTTATTTAAGACATTTAAAACACTTTATTAGAGCAAAATTTTACTCTTTTTTTTTAAAAAATTTCGTTTCCTTTTATCTGAGTTTGAAATAAAATGTTCAATTACAGAAAAGCAATTTCTATAATTAAGACATTTTTCGCAATTTAAAATGTCATTTCAACATTTATAATGAGAATTTGGTAACTTTCATGTTATCAGCATTTTCTGCGCTTTTATTATAGAAATAATCAAACATATTTTAGATACCATTACGATTTATTTAAAGTACTGGATTGGTCAAAATGCAAAGTGCTATTATTATTAGTGAAATTAAGCTAATTTATTAATTAATTCATTTATATTCCAAATTATACTAAACAACGTGTATTTTATTTCATCTTTGTGTTAATTTCTTTTACCTTTAACTAGAGTTTTGTACTTAAGATAGTAGGTCCGTCACTTTCGTTTTCTGAACGCGCTTGGCAGTAGACAACAGAAATGGGTGTCATTTTCATGTTATAATCCGGATTTTAAAATATTTAATTTGAGTTTATATATTTATAGCTTACACCAGAAGAAACAGAAAAATTTGCACTTTAATTTAAAAATACTTTCAAGTTGATAGCTTAATTAGTTTGTGAAATATGCTCATTTAATTAACAAAATTTTGTAGCTTTTGTAGGATCTGGGACAACTGCTATCTTGTCATTTTTAATCTGTTTTGGGGTGATTTATGGTGAAGGTCACTTTGAGCTTCCGGCAGAGTTCTAGTTTTACTCACTTTACTGTCAACAGGTGTTTTTTGATTGGCGAAATTTCTGGCGATGTGGGGGGAAAGGTGTTGAAGTAACGCTTTGAAAAGTAAGAATTTTATGCTGCTTTCTTCGGGGCGTTTTTGTCAGGAATTATGACCTTTTCGAGTCAGTTTTG
The DNA here is from genome assembly GCA_000611955.2 of Stegodyphus mimosarum. Taxonomy (NCBI): domain Eukaryota; kingdom Metazoa; phylum Arthropoda; class Arachnida; order Araneae; family Eresidae; genus Stegodyphus; species Stegodyphus mimosarum. Next base: position 923,474 of record KK113344.1, on the reverse strand, counting down.
GCTCCGTTGGTAAACTTTTTTAACAAAAAGCCTGTGCACTCGATTTTTTGCGCTCTTGAACACTCTTGCACTCTCTTTTCTCCTGTGAAAGCTGCGCTGTGGAGTCTAAGTGACAGCGAGGGACAATAATATGGTTCCCTCATGGTTCATGGTTCCCAGTTTACTCTCGAAGAAGGTTTTGTTGTATTAATATTATAGTATATATTTATAGTGTATTTATAGTCTTTTATATATAGCAATGCACAATGTAAGCAGGAGAATATATAATTACAATGTTATTTTTGGTATGCTTTCGAAGTACCGCAAAATTTATGCAAAATGAGCTGTTGGCATAATGTTATTCTACTAGAAGTAGTATGGAATATATTATGCCTTCAAATCTGTTACTTGTATTTTGTATGCTATAAGTACGGCATAAAATAACCTGCCCATGATTTATCCATGTGTGTTTCTGTATTATGTAACTTGTTTTTAATTTGTGACTTTTTTTAAAGAATTTTTTATCAAAATCTATGTCTTTTAAAAGCACGTTATGTATTATATAATCAAGTCATGTCTCATATAATCAGTTATACTTTTAGGAAACAATGTTAAATTTATAATTAATTGTCAAGAGTTATAGTCAGCATAATATGTAGCACAGAATATACCTTGTATTAAGTTTAGCATTGTGTCTAAAATGTATTCTGTATTGAGTGTAACAACGAGTATGGGTAGCAATGTGTTAAATGCAATGTAACCGAAAGAATATTTAATTACAAAATTTTTTTCTGATATATTTTGAGAGAAGAAAAAAATTTATACGACAGTGAACTTTCAGAATCTATTATTCAATGTAGCGGTAAATATTGTATATGTGTTATAGCGTAAAGTTTTTGTGTTATAGAAAGTATAATGTATCAAGCGCAGAATAATTTAATACTTTGCCCTTGTATGGCCATACAAATTGTCTCGATTTCGAGGTGTTGCTCCAGATAGTTGCGGGATCCGGACGATACCCGATTAGTCTATGTAAGCCGTCCGGGTGTCCGGACCCGCTTTCACCTGTCACCTGTATTACTGTGCCATCAGTTAATATGTGCTTCTGCACCGTGGAAGTGTAGTTCATGTAGTGGAAGTGTAGCTGCTGTGGTCTACTACATGTTGCTGATTCATCATGACCTTCGCATGGCCATTGGTTCCTCCTTTCGTGGCCAGAGGATTCAACTCGGATATCGCCTTGTTCATCTTCTGTCTCACCCATGTTCGTAGAGCTGAGAACACGTTGCTGGAGCGGGCCATCAGTCGTCTTTAGTGAACTTCTACGTCTTGCCAGTTGACCAGTTATGCATCAGCTTCTCGTCCATGCCGAAAAAGTTCCCCTGCCTTCTGCTTATAGATGTTTCCTCACCATATAAAAAACACCTTAAACCGATTTGTGCTGCTTCCCCCTGTTTGGACTTCAAGATTAGTGATTTCTTCTTAGTGAATTTTGTTGAATCTTTAAATTTAATTCAAGTAATTCATGCATTTCAAAATTAAGTTAGAAAGGTGTAATTTCATGTTTTTTCATTTAGCTCGTGGCTGTTCTTGAAATTTACAATCAAAAATAATTTTTCTTTTGCTGAAAGAGAAGGGAGATTTAAGTTCATTTTAGTGTATAATAATATATTATATAATTGTATTCAAATATTTAAGAAGTTCTGATTAATATCGAGAGATACAAAAATTAACGTGATTATAAATGTAATAAGTTAATTATCAAATAATTTTCATTTGTAAATTAAAATATGCTTGATTCGAATATTAATATGATAAAATGTACAATATTGTTTTGACTCCTGGGAGCATAATCATAATTGCTAATAGTTTACATTAATTTTAAATATAAAATAAAAGACTGTTTCACTTATAAATTTAGTATGTTTTATTTTGCTACCTGGTAAGCTTATACATGATACACACCAGTTATCATTGGGCTGTTCGAGTATTTAAATTAGTAGTCACAACGCAACTTAATTGATTTGTTTTAATGTACTAATCACTAAAAGCTCTAATTTATATTTATATATAATAGCAATAATATAGCAAATAATATAGCGAAAGCGATGTTTTGTGATATTTCATTTAAACTAAACGAACAAGCAAGATCGCTTTTGAATCTTTCTTTTGTGCCTCGTTTCACCACATATGCGCTCCGTCCAGAGGTTTATGCAGATTTTAGGGCAAACGACGTCGTTTATCGTAACCGGCATGACATACTGTAGAGGCTTCCGCTGTTACAATTAATATAGTTTGCCTTATGACGGCAGCGGCTGTTAAATTATAAGCGATTGCAAGACAACTTTTGGTGAATGTGGCTTTAATTGGACTTAGATTATCCCCCGCAATTAAAACTTATGGCTTTGAGAAGTATTGGTTCTGCAACCAATACTCCTGAAATTGTATATGCTTGTACGTTCCAGCCAGTAGAAGTAAGTTAAGGAAATGTAAATTCTGTGTTTTTATTATTTTAAGGTAACACACAAGTGGAAAGAAAATAAAGTTAAGATTCTACATTTTGTAAGTGTCCACAGTCAATTTAAGCAAATTCAATTTTCACCACAAGTAAAGGTAGCATTTAAGAATAAATTGCGCGCAGTATTATTTAATTATCTAAGCTATGTCTCAGATTGAAGGTCTCTATAAAGATCGTTATAGTTGTAAGATCAGTCTCCATTACTCCACATAAAATAGCTGTAGATCCTACTATGAATTCTCGCACAGGTGTGAATAAATTACCAGCATAGAAAAGGGTGAAATGTAACCCTTTATTAATTCAAAGTTTAACAGAAAGGTACGATTTTACGTGAGTTACAAAACACCGGCAATTTGCGGTGAGAACTTAATGTAGAATTCAATTCAAGTCGAATATAAAATAGAATACTGCTGGATTAGCACGTTAATTTACACCTAACAGGTTGACTCTAAAAAAACTAACAGGCGTGATGATAATCCGAAATGGCGAAAAGGCTTATTACACTGTTAAAAATTTGGTTCAAAGTTTCACCAAACTATGGTGCTGAAAAAGTTGCAACCAAAAGATGGTAAAACACTGAACCATTATTTGGTGCTTTGGCTGAACCTTTATTTGGTAATAGGTTGAACCATGATTTGGTAATAGGTTGAATCATTATTTGGTAATAGGTTGAACCATTATTTGGCAATAGGTTTAACCATTATTTGGTAATAGGTTTAACCATTATTTGGCAATAGGTTGAACCATTATTTGGTAATAGGTTTAACCAAGAATTGGCAGTATGTTAAAGCAAGAATGGGGAATGTTGAACCATAAATTAGAAATGCGTTAAATGGGCTATATTACAATATGGATTGAGAATACCTTAAACCCTTAATTATAATTATGTTTACCGTTAACTGTAAATTATAGGAAGTTATTTGAGAGTTCAGTCATAAAATTTTATATTATCCATTTTTCTGGTATTTTTTTATTCAATTACTGCTATGGCACCCTTCTCCTGGTACTTTTTTTAATTCATTACTGCTGTGGCTAAGATATTTAGAAATTTCTTATGCAAATCAGCATATCTATAGCAATAATTATTGAAAATTTGGCTAGAACAGCAGATTTACTTGCATAAGATTGATTCAGTTTTGAGAGAATGAAAGTATAAAATATATATCATTAAAATACACATTTGCAATATATTAGCATGTATATAAAAATATATTTTTACAAAATTAAATGCCTTACACACCAATAGGAATAAGTTAAAATGTAACTGCTCATTGCAAGAGCTGAATTTTAAAAATTCATGTTTGATATGCCTTCACTTGTAAATTAAATTGCATTAGCTTTGAGATTCAAGGTCTCTAGTATTTAAATTTACAACAGAAATTGCTTTCTCATAACAAAATTGATATTATACATTGTGTGTAATGTGTAATTAACAGCTATTCAACTAATTACTATTATACTATATAAAGAAAAATTATTCCATGCATAATTCTTATTTTCATTCACATGCCATGACACTTACCTTTAAAATTTGGAGACCAGAAGTGTTTGCTAGAATCTGTAAGGTTTCCCATGTCCCCTCCTCACACAAAAACAAGTTTTACTTTATGGTAATTTTTTATTTACAATATGTTAAAATATATTATGAAGCATGATAAATTATAATACTTATGTACCTATACAATAAAGAAAATTTTCCAAAGCTATTAATATTGTTCAATAAATTCAAAAGTAAATTCCATTTTTCTGCAGATTAAACATATCTCTTGGTAGCATGTTATATAGAAACGTAAACATTTCATGTAAAATAAGTCAGAGGAAAAACATAACTTAAGATGGCAAAGCTTTAATGAAGAACACATTTAAATCCACATAGACAAATTTTCTGCAACTGCTACGTAAGAAAAGTAATTCATTAAGAAATATTTTATGCTGAATTTTGCACAGACATACATGTAAGCATAATTTAATAAATTATATCACTTATATTCTGTTTAAGAAATTTAAAATGAAACTACTCATAAAACCTGTCGAACGATTACGTATATTTTATAAATATTTTAATCATTATTTTTCAGAATTTAATAACAAGTACTTCTGAATAATTAGCATACATTATTATGCTTATATAGAAACAGGACATACATCAATAACATTCTTCTAACTTGAAAACTTTAATTGTATGAAATAAATAAGATAAATGTACTTGTAAAGCATGCATGGGCGGATATTTACCATTACTTATAATATTGACAAAAAGCATTTTGCAGTTTCATATCCTGGAGTATTTAAACCAATAAATCTCAGAAAACACAAGTGTATGTAGTAGTCATTTTAATACATTTGTGAAAATTTCAATAGGATATTTAACAATATCATGAAACCCAAATTTAGAATTTTTTATTTAACAATTTAATGGTTGTCTCATATACTTAAACAGTTCTTGCAGTTCATAATCATTAGAAGAGAGACGCAAAGAATGCATGGTACTCAACATTAGATCAGTGATTTTTCACACTGTTGGTTGTATCGGAAATGCAACGGGTGGTAATTTGTGGGCACAGTGGTCTGACAAGCACATTATATCAAGCTCAGCGACGGTGTACCTCATAACGCACCATTTGGTGACTGCACTCTTTTGCCAGGATGAATTTCATAAGCTTGTTCTAATGTTCCAATTGAGATAAGTCACAACACATTCTGATCTTGCATGGATGTCGAGGTAGTCTTGGGGAGTACAGGGTCAGGCCTTCACAACCAGTGATTGAAAGAAGACAACATCTTTTAGATACTGTTTGTAGCTCTATTTCAACATCATTGGGAACCTAAAAAAAGAAGCGTTAATACACAGCTACATAACATCATGCATTATCTAAACTATTAATTTTATATTTATTTTTTCTTTCATAATTCTCACCCTCGTATCATGACTGATGTTACTATTAGTATTACTAGGTTATACTGACTGATGTTTCTGTGTTTTAGTATATAAGTTACAACAAATATATACTATCATTGCAATATATACTAAAAATAACATAAAGCATCCATAATATATTAAATTTAATTAATAAAAACTTAAATATTCATTTTGATTGGTTTATTTGGATGCAGCAAGCCACTCGATTGCTATCTGACTAGGGTATGTACATTGGGTTGCATTCATGTTACACATGGAGGAAGCCAAACATGCAGGCAGTGCGTTTGCATGGATTCAAACCTGGGTCGAAATGCCAGTGTTAAACAGTATCAACCATATCATTACTGGTAGTAAAATGTTAGTTTTACTTTTAGTTTCTAATAAAAAGTATAGAAGAAACAAAAACACAATAAAAAAGGAAGATGCATTAAAAACAATTTTTGTCAAATACCAGGGCTAAATATCAAATATATGGCTGGCCGAACATCAATACTTTGAGATATTGAGGATTTTATTTTTTAAAAAAGGAGGTATTAAGACTATCCCCGAACCCAGCAAAGAAGCACAAAAATGTACTGATGAGGCATTGCATCATGCCGCCAAAAAATATTTATGTTGAAATGTGTTGCTGCTGGTAGAGCATACATTCCACCGGTATTTAAAAAAATCTAATATATAATGTATATTAATATGCCTACACATCTAAAGGTATATTTAGTAAAAAATACACAATTATAAGAATTATAAAACATTAAGCATTAAAAAAATACAAAACATTAAGAAAATTAGCTGGATTACATTATTATACCAGCACCAAAGTGTTTATTTTACTATTATAAACCTACCAATATTACCCAAATATATTTATGTGGCAATTTAGTTGTGCCCATAGCAACCCCAAATGGCTTTCCAGACATTTCACCAGTACGACGGCAGATTATGATCCCTTCTATGGGAATTTCTGTGTTTCAGTATAGCGGTGAATAGCATATTGCAGTTTTCATCGGCGAAATCTCAGACTCAACTTCCTACACACATACAGTGCAATAAGACTTGTTTAAAGGCATCATGTGCCTTTTTTTTTCATGTGTGTCATTTTATGATTTTGATGCCATGGTTGTTCAAAATGCTAAGTTTCTGGAATTCTCTGCTGCTTCCTTCAGTGAAAGCAGATCGCTGTGTACGTGAAAAGAAGAGTGGAAAAAACCCAAAAAGACTGCATGTCTTATATGGAAAAAGAAAAGAAATTATGAAAGCAGCATTTTTGAACTAGAAATAAGGATATCCAAACAAATATCTCTCTCCAGTCAGCAATCAATTTGTGACTTTTTAATGGGGATGAATAATCAGAAAATACCAAAAGGTTTTTGAAAATTATATGTAATATATGACATTACATTTAAAAATAAGAATAATACAAGTTAGTAAAGGTAAAAATAGAGAAGCTAGATTTTGGAAAATTTTTCTTATGTAAAGCACGGGTTCTCAAGTTTTTTCTTACATAAACCCCTTTTAAAAGAACTTTAGAAAAACGTTTTCTTCATCGAACCCCTTACATTTTTCTCTGTAATGCAGCATAATCAAAATACAAATAATTGCAAATAAATAACAGCAAACTAAAATTTTGAACAAAAATTTTAAAAAAATGGTTTATTGGATTTTTTTTTTTTAATCTTTATTTTTAATTTTACAAATATAAACAAGTTGCCAGAAACAAAATAACGGATTTTAACTGCACAAAACTTCAATTTTAATTACACAGAAGTATGAATAATTAATGTGATCTGTGCATTCATGTAATTCTTTTAGCATTTGGCATAAAATTGCTCAATTCTCAAATCACTTCCATTACAAATATTCAACCTGTTTCTTTCTTCCCATAGTAAATTGCTGACTTGACTCAAATCTACTTATACTAGGTTAGAAGAGGGAAAAGGCAATGTTGGTTTGGTAACAACTTTTATTTTGGGATATTATTCTTGTATGACATTTAAAATCTGAAATAAAGCATATACGTACCTGCACTTCTGGAATCAATAGGAATCTTGACTATGCTGATTAATTGCCACTGCAAATTCGGCTGTCAATGTCCAGATCTTCATCGACTCCCTATAAAATTTCCATGCCCACCTTGGGGCCACTTGCCCGCCTGGAGGCGATTGGGATCCCTTGATACAATGATATGATTGCAAAAAGCACTGTTAGCTAAGAAAGTGGAAATTTTCAGAAACACAACTTTTTGTAGTAATATATTTTGAAAATATAACAGCTTAAAAACTGAATATTTTGAATATTTCAGCAATTTGAAATAATTAAAAAGAAAACTGGAGCAATTACATGTACAGTTACTGATACAAATCAGAGACTTATACTCTGAGAATTTAAACTGAAAATTTACTTTACCTTTATTACTGTCATCTTGAAAGAATATTAATATTTACATCAAAATAACTATAAAATATACATTTAATTTAAATTTATCAAACGTTTTTATTGTATTCATGTATAAGCACTTAAAAGTTACCTAAAATAATTACAAAAAAGGTAAAGTACAAATAGTCCTCTGCATATTATTTGAATTAAAAAAAATGGATGTCTTCGAAACAAAATGTTATTTTGGATGACTTCACAAGTAAAATTAAGCAAAAAGTTTAAATTATTCAAATAAAAAATAAGGTTTAGATTATATAAACCAAAAATCAACTTGCAAAAATATTCAAGGAAATTCCACAGCATCAGTTTTGCACAATTATCTTCATTTATTTCCTATATAACAGGCTCTTTTCTCACATACACTAATGTAATGCTTTCTAAATGACGTTAACCGTATTTGGCAATATTTGTTACCCTTAACAATAAATTATACTGCACAGTTAAAAAAATAGTACTTAAATTAAATCTTTGTGTTATGCTCTCCAATTATAAAAGAAGTTAATGCATCTATGAATTATTGATATCAAATAAAAAATAAACAATGTCAATTACTCTAATATTCTGCCATATTTACCACTAACGAAATGACATATGAAGAAATAACACTTAGCTCATATTCTAACTGGTTAGAAATAATCAATTATATTTTTAAACAATCAAACTTCGTTTTGCAGATTTAAACACAAATAAATACAATTTCAATAGCACATCTTAACTACTTCAAAAAAAAAAAGTCTCTTATTTGCTATTATTTTAAATGCCTGATATTAATTAAATTCTTAATGCAAAGTTATTTCTTAAAATCAGAAACCATAGTCAAAATTCATTTACGTTCCACCTCAAACTACAAAACATGATTTTGCAGGATTATAAGAGGGGTTAAGAGATAATTATTTTTGTCATTTCGGCTATTAAAAATACTACCAGTTTGGCAAAATCTTTCTTGATCTTGAGAAATTCAACAAATTAACAATGTATCTGTAAAAGCACAAATTAAGATACATTTTGAATGATAAGTAAAACAGAAATTTACTCCCAGTTTGGCAGAGAAAATGTACAGAATTTCTTAAATTCCAACATTTGTGGCAGTTTGATGCTAAGCTGAATGAGTACCTAGAACAAAATCTATAAATTGTTGGCATTTTTGTAGTAGCTTGGTGAGCAGTCATAACAGTATGCATAATAAACACAACTGTTCAAGTTCAATATATATTATTATATGAAATATTGAAAAACAAAATTTTTAAATACCAAGTTTGGCCAAATAAGGATGCTTTCGAACAGAATATTTAAAAACATGGCTAAATAACAATAATTCAATGCATCTTTATCAAAAAATTCTTCTCGTAAAAAGGAAAGTTTAGATAATATTTCAAAATGGTTTTAATCAAACAATAAGATTTAATAAACAAAAATTTTCACAAAGCAATAAAAAAACTTGCTACTTCAACAAAATATTCCAAATACAGTTTTATCATGTCAATCAATAACTTTCAATTTTGCTGGGATCCCTAGGGAAAGTTTTCATAATCAACATACTCTTTGAAATCATCAGCACATTTTTACAGAGATAAAAAAACTTGGATATTAAGCGTAGTTAATAACAGTAAGCTGACCATAATCTGAAATTTCTAGCACTTTCAATGATGATTGACACTGTACCAAGATTTTCATCTAGAGAAAAATTAAACCATAAATTTAGTTTTAAACAACAAGACTTAAATTTTCATGTCAAAAAAGTTTTTTTAACGTTTTAGATGAATTATGTGCTTCTTATTTCTCAAGTTCACAAACAGCGTAAGAACTATTATATTCCAATACTGATGCTGACAGAACATTCTATGTTTGTATTGTAGTATTCTATTTTCTACAGAATGACTATAACGTATTTTATAGCAATACATATTACGTAATATATGCAGAACTACACATTATGTTATAACAATGTTTTTACTAAGAATGTTCGGGAATCTCTTTTTAGACTTCTATTCAGCTACGTTCTATACAGTAGTAATAACCAAATGGTGAAAGTAGGCTTCAGCACTAACGCCACTCATTCCAACAAAATCATTAAAAAGTTACTGCGAATGCATTTTAACACAATTTTGTATCTTACATTTCATTAATACATAAATCAAAAAAGAAACAAACCAAAAATATACGTACCTTGTAATTATCGAATACACAACCGACTATCCGTTAACAGATTCAAACAGCCGCCATTAAACTTTCTAAAGATGGAATCACGGGAAGACCAGGCATGCGCTGAATGCTTCGGTTTGATTGGCTGCAAAGTATTCCTTAAAAATAGTGAAACGTTTACCTAGTTGGATCGCTTCACCAAATATCAGTGAAACGTAAAATCAAGTGAACCATGTTTTGGTACTATCTTTGATTTTGAACCATTAAATGGTGTAACGTTGGACTAAAATTTTTTACAGTGTAGCGTAACAGCGAGATAGCAACGAAACGTGCTTTGACTAGCGAAAACATGCTCTGAATAAACTCAGAGATTTCCCCGTTTAAATATTCACTTCATTGAAATTTAAATTTACATCCTGGCGAGAAAATACAAGGGAAAATTGAGAGGTTCAGGAAAGGTATTAAACATAAAATAAATTTGTTATGCAAAATAAAGAAAACCTTACATAGTTTTAATATTTAAAATGTCCTTATAAAATCTTAAAGGCATTCTATACGCGCAGTTCAAAATCTAAAAAAAATATTTTATCACTTTTCCTTGTATTTGATTATAGAGCATCTATTTATCGGTTATTACTTTATTTTTGTCAGACCACATATCGACTATGCTGGCTTGAATTATGATAATTACATTATTTAACTCTCGTAGAATACCTTTAAGAAACTACATTCACGTAAGCGATGTCGCCATTTTCTTGCTGAAAACTTTTAAAAATACAGGATTGCTTTATAAGTGAATCCGGTATCTTACCAAAACTTAAGTGTTCATCTTTGTGCTTAAAAATGAAACGATTTTCTAATTTTCTTTGATAAGAATACAACAGTGCACACTTATTTCGAGACCAAATATAACTCTTGGTAAACGCACACTTTGTTGAAAAATCTGTATATCTTTCATGAAAAGAAACAATTTAACGACGGAATATTTTTTTGAATTCCAAGACTCCGTTATCGAAATAAAAACCACGTTTTTGATATAAAGCTTCGGTAGTTATTATTCATTAGTAATCTAATGACATAAAGGTTTCACAGTTATTAACTACTAATAAATTAAATAACTGTCAAGCTGACGGATCCTACGCATATTCGAACTAAGTAAATATGCAATATTTTGTTACGTATTCAGTTTTCCTGGTTGTATAAGTGTGACTGATAATTTCTTCGCAAAGCATAAAAATGGAAATTCATATTCAATAAAATTTGTTTCAGTCTTTTTTAGTTCCTTGTAGAAAGTAAATGAAGTAGTGTAATCACGAAAAATTCCGGGTATGATATTTCAACGAAAATAAGCATTTCAACCTCTCTCGAAACAAATGAACGATATTTTTACGTGACATATGTATGTACGGACAGAATAAAGGACTGTTTTTGCCGAAAAGACTTGTAAAATGGATTTAAAATGGTTTCAAAAGAGAGTTTTACTTAACGTCTGTGTGTAGGTACGTCTGTATGTATCTCGAATTACTCAAGAACGAGTAGCCGTACAACGTTGAAATTTTGTATATGGGATTCTGTAACGTGCAGCTTGGTTTCTTCCCCTTTTTCGTTGCAATCGGTTGTACCGATCGTATATAAATATATATATATATATTCCCATTCTGTTACCTGGCTTGGTGAGCTTAGATTTTTCAATCTATATGCTGGTAAATTGCGCATACTTTGCTTTAATTGCTGACTGAATAATGTAATTTTCATGTTCCGGTTAAGGATTTGTGCCGTTAGTTAATCTACATGCAATTGTTGTACAATTATCAAGAATTTCTAACTTCAAGTGCCTAGTTAAGCCTAACGAACCGACATTAGTTTACATTTGAAACTCAGTAGAATAGTGAATTAAGTCGGTTTCTGCGTCTTGAGCGTCTTTTCGCCGAGTGAGATGAAAAGTAAGCTTTCAGTTTTGTGCACCGAAAAATCAGCCTTCTTGCCCGTTGGCCGAATTGCTTGTTTTTGCTTAGAAAGTCTAATTTTAATTTGAAAAATTTGTTTTATAACTGTTTTAACTGTATCTGGTGTTTTATGTTTTACTGTATTTTACAATTTTTAATCAAGATGTTTTGAGTTTATATAATTTTTTGCTTTGCCGCGAAATGAGAAGTGAATTAATTGAATTAGAAATATATCTCCAATGAAATTCGAGGAATAAATTTAAATGAAATGAAGCATAAAATGCGCATAATTTAATAGAATACGAATAGGGCATACAGGGAAGTCATATGGTGTCCACATCAGAATTTATAAGAAGGAAAATAACTTAAAATGAGAATATGCGGTCTAATGATAATATCTACTGCATATAAGATTTGAAAAGGAATTAATGTAAATCGTTTACTGTAAATTCAGCCAAGAGTTCAGGATCCGTGTTCCAAGATATGTGCAAAAAATTGAATTTCATTAATTTGGTCTAAACCAATGTACTTATCAGAGTATGACCCTGTGCAATTGACAGAAAAACATCTGTATACGCATTTTCTGGTCTTAGGGACTATTGTGACATGGACTAAGAATTAGATACGAGTAAAAGAAAAAAGTGTAACTGTTAACAAGACTATAACACTGAAAACTCATGAATTTTTATCGATTACTTCAAAATAAATTTAAAGTAATTATTAAATTAAATTGGATTCGCTACTAAATCAAATACCGTATCCCTGTTTGCATAATATTAATTGTACAAATAAGAAATAAATATATGACAGTATTTGCACATTACATATTTTGAAAATCAGCAGTGAAACCTCTTTGCTCGTTTAAGGTCGTGACATAACTGATATGACAGGAAATAAATTTTATCACTGTACTTGTGTACAAGCAGCAGAGGGGAAAACCACCACTGTACGATAGAAAACAAAATTCTTGTGAAAACGCTGCATCTGATGAGAACCAATATTACATCTAAAATTTAGCAGACAAGAGAAGGATTATTTAATTAAATTTCGAACAAACCATGTAATATTAAACTTTTGTCAAAGTAATGAATGAAAATAAAGTTGGAGTATAGAATTTGAAAGATAAATTACCTTGTACAAATGATTATATGATAAAATTTGAAAAAAGGTATAAATTTCAGAACTTTACATTACGTAGCAGATTGAGAAAGGCTGCAAAAATTTAAAAGGAAAAAATCTGATGTGTACACCGCATGTCTTCCTTGTACGGAACATTAAATTATACGCATTTTGTATTTCATTTAAACTTATTGGATTGAATTAAATCTACTTCGTCGATACCGCATAAATCACAATAGGATAAATTAACTCTTTAAAACTCTATATATTTGTTTACCATAGTTACACTCAGGGGCTAGCTTCACTTAACAGAATTACATCTCATTCATTTTATAACTCAGAATGCACAAAATTATGTATATCATCTGGAGAATTACCTAACCGTTGACATATTGAAATATTATAATAAATCTAAAACGATCTGTAAAAGAAATTAAAGAAACAAACAAAAAAGAAACAGATTTTCACAGACGATTCAGTACTTCTCATTCAATTAATTCAGTTCTCACTTCGCTACAAGGCAAAAATACACTGCTGGCCACCCAAGTTTCAACACCAAGAAAGACAAGACATATCACAACAAAATTTATTTAGTACATAACATGTTGACCAAGTATCAAATGATTAAATTTATAGACTTCTGTGAAGTGTGGTTCCTTCTCGAATCAGTAGCCAGAGTAGCCGCTATTGTTGGAGATCACCGCTGCCACACGCCTCGGCATTGATTCAAAGAGACTTTGGATATGTTCTTGAGGTACAGCAGACCAAGCAGCTTCCACACGTTGCCAAAGTTGATCTGGTGCGGCAGCTTGGGATGTAATCTGTGTCAATCGTTCACAACCGTGGACCACATGTTTTCTATCGGCGAAAGATCCGGACAGCGAGCCGGCCAGGGAGGAAATTCAATCTGGCGAGTGACGAAGAACCCTTGGACGATATGTGCCACTTATGGTCGCGCATTATCCTGTTGAAATATGGCTGTGGGCAAGTCCTGAAGGCAAGAAAGGACAAGTGGTTCCAATACCTCGGAGATGCAGTGCTGGCTGTTTAACGTACCGGCAATGCGTACTAGAGGAGTGCGAGAGTGATATCCAATACCGCCCCATACCATAATAACCGGTGCAGGACCAGTGTGGCGGTGCATAACGCAGCTGTTCAGCATCCTCTCTCCACGGTGTCTCCAGACTCGAATGCGACCATCGTGGTGTTGCAGACAGAAGCGTGACTCGTCAGTAAAGACAATTTCATTCCATTCTGCCGTCCACATCCTTCTTTCACCGCACCATTGGCGGCGGAGACGTCTGTGGCTCTGCGTCAAGGGTAGACAAAGCAATGGACGTCTTGCGCACAGACCAATCTGCTGTAAACGTCGTCGAATGGTACGCACAGACACTGGATGATGCTTAGAGACCGAATGTGCTGTGCTATGGTTCGTATTGTAACTGAGCGATCCGTCACTGCCATGCGCACAATGTTCCTGTCATCAAGTGAAGTTGTGCAATGAGGTGGATGCGATCGAACACGTCGATCCGTCGTACTCTCCTGCATACAACGATCACATATCCGCATTACAGTTGTTTGGTTTCGTCCAACCCGACTACCGATTTTCCTGAAAGATAACCCACACTCTCGATAGGCTACTATCCTTCCTCTGTCGAACTCGGATACTTAATCAAACGATGATCGCTGTTTACTACGAGGTATAATTGATTTTTTTTTGACCTCCGCTAATGCATGTTGTAAATTTCATGTTATTTGCATGCTGCCTTCAGGGTCTTGCATTTACAGTGGCCAGTATAAAAACTCAAATATCTGTATTAAAAATTGCGAAATAAATCATAAACACATATTTCCTCGAATAAATTCCAGAATGGATTAAGCATGATTTAATTCTCCATAATACAAGAAGGAGTTGTCTTTGTTGTTGCAAAGCTTACTGTCTCTAGATTGGCAACAAATCTACTGTCCTGTACTAGTTTCAAATGTAAACAAATATGGCTGCAATGGAAAAATGATTATCCTTAGCCGCACTTAAACAACTTTTAAATTGTTGATAATTCTACAAACCTCGCATGCAAATTTACTAAAGGCATAAAAACCTTAACTGGAAGATAAGAACAACATATTTCCATCATTTTTAAAGCAAAGCAGGCACAATTTGCCAACATATAAGAATAAAAAAACTGAGCTCACTGAGTCGAGTAACAGAGTGTACATGTATATATATACATATATTTATATATTTTTGTTACGGCCGATTGCAAGTAAAATAGGAGGGTGCTCACCTACATGTTATAGCAGCCTTATATACAAAATATCAACGTTCTCGTTTTTGAGTTATGAGTGATACGTACGTACGTGTGTAGAAGATACGTACGTACGCACGCATAGATGCTACGAAAAAATCTCTTCAGAATACATTTTAAATCAGTTTTATAATTTTTTTGGGGGAAAAGAGTCCTTTATTCTGTCCTTACGTATAGACGTCACGCAAAAAACGTCGTTAAATTGCATTCGATAGCGGTCAAAATAGATATTTTCTTTGCAATATGATACCCAAAATTTTTCGCGATTACAATATATCCTTTTTACTTCGTACAAGGAAGTAAAAAGGGGCCAAAACGTGTTTTAGAAAGTCTGCAACAATGTTTTAGCAAAACAGAGGTCTGAAAGCCCTGTAGAACACATACTGTACTCTTTAATTTTAGTTTGCCGTACAAAATCTGAGCTGCAATATTTCACTTAAATTTCTTGCCCCAGATTATATTTAGAACAGGAAAACTTCAAAATCTGGAAGGTATTATAGAGGAATACGAGAAAAGGCTCTATTAAGCTACTGTTCATGTAAAAAGAAGTTACAAAAGAAAAAGGAAGCCGGCTACAGTGGCTAGCTAATATTTCATTTTGTTACTAGTATTACTACCAGAAAGAGAAATGAATAAGGAAAACAATGGGTTCTGAGGTCACTTTGAAAAAAAAATATTTCAAGTGAAATAAAATTCAGAATACAGATATTTTGTTAATATGAATAAAATGATGAGATTAACGATACATAGCATTATTAGTTTATTTTATTGCTAAACAATACCATTCAAAGTCTTAAAATGTGGTAACTATGCTTTTAAAGCTTTATTATGAAAGAAAAATAAAGTATAAAACTATAAAATGATTTCCTGAATGAATTTTATTATAAAAGCAAACTTTTTTATATTTTTAAATTTTAATTTGGAAATCTCTTGGTAAACTTAGCAACTAAGTATTTGCTCTGATACCTAAAAAGTTAAAAGTAAACGCATTGTTTTTTTTTAAATTTGATTCATGTTAAATGCATATCGTTGTAAGCAATTATACTTCTATACGTATGATATGTAATATTTTGATTTCCTTTAAAATTTGAAGTTGACAAGCAAAAATAAATTTCTGCTTTGAAATAAGCAGCATAAAACGTATGTGTAAGAAATTACAGAGATTGAAATAGAAGTTTTTTTAAAATGCAGAAGAGTATACTTTATTTTTGTCCACCCATAATAAGATGATATTCTCCAATAAAGGTGCAATATTTAGCTTTAGAGAGTAACTTATTTAAGTAGGATAATGCAGCATATAGTATAAACACACGAAGGCTGTCTGCATAAATGAAGGAATAGAGGACTTTCGAAGAGTCGGCTTGTATTCACATTATATGTGAGGAAACTACGAAAGCCGGCAACGCAGTCGGTCGCTCACTTTAGATTGAACTGTCAGTATTCAGCGGTCTTGACAACTGTTGGGACTTGGCTGTAAAAAGGACGGAAATGGTATACTTTATTTTTATCGCCTGAAGGATACAAAATTTTGCAACTGCGAAATAAAACAAATACCTCGAATACACTACGAGAGCATAAAAATCCAATTTTTAAACAAATTGCCTGAATTCTACTTGTGTAAGTCTTTCTGTAGATTTTTTAAATGGCACATAATGGAGAATGAAAAAATATAGACATTTTTGTGTGATCTAACGAAATGGTTGCTCTTCAACCTATCACGTGTGAAATAAGAAGCAATAAATATATGTTTATTTGATTGCGAATGTGTTTTTATTATTAAACGGAAGTTCAACTAGGTCTTAAAAAGCAGTAAATTTGCTTCCTACAGTACATTAGAAGAAGACACGATAGATTGTATAAAGTATTAATATAAATGTAAAAACGACCTTTTCTCCCATACTAAACTTCCATATATTAAAAACGAAATACTAACTCAAACACATAAAAGGCCTGTCATGTATACCAACCCTGTTTTTCTGAACATATTTTACAAAGACATATAAGCTTACATAATAGATAGCTTCGTGTTTCTGGACTTGGAATTTTAAATGTGTTCTTCAAAAGAGAGTATAAAATGGTTTAAATGCTATAGCTTGAATATTTCATAAACACATTTTCTTTTAACTCAAAGCTGAGCTGTGAAAATTTATAAATACTAAGCCGTGTGTAAAATAAAGAGTACAGTTACCTACAGAATTTTAAAAAAGGAAATGCTAACTTTATATACCTGACTAGCACAGTAAATTTGTAGAAATATTAGGAGTTTTTGGAAACAAAATGAACTATACTTCCTTGTATATTCGAAATACGGATATTTCAAATTACCGTTTAGCAACACCATCTACTTTGCAAAATCACCATCTACTTTGGCTGATTTCTTCACTGTTTTCGAAGCATTCGAAAACACATAGATAGCTTTCTTAAATTCTGCTTTAAAAGTTCTACTCTCTTTTTGGAAATTCTATATTCTGTTGAAGAGTACACAAACATGGCGCTATCTAACGGTTTAAGAAGGAAATAACAGCCGGAACACAGCACCCGCAACGTTAACATAAGATGAGCAACATCATCGCAGAGACATTAGGTTATTTTGAAACAGAAGACATGAAAAATGAGCAATGCCTTCGCCGGGACTCGAACCTCGGACCTCTCGAAATACTCTCCGAGTGTGCCAAGTTTCTACGTATCCGTGCAATCAGGTTTTCGATGGCATTAATACTTCTAAGTTTGCTTCATTAAAATGAAGGAAACACTACATTTGTTCCTCAATGCTTCTACATTAGAGCCAAGTCTTTTTCGTTACATACATATATCCGCCAATGCCTGAAAAGAAAAAAAAATTAATCCCAATAACATTTCCCTTACGTGTAACGTAAATACCAAACAGTTCCCCTTAGAAAATCCTCACCCTCTATTTAGGCAAATAGCTTTTACGTTGTGCTATGTTCGAGTAACGTACGTATATCACTTAATAACAAAGTTTAACTCCAAACAATTAATATTTAACTTCGTGTGATATGTTATAAGTTGTTTTAAATATTTTGTTTTAGCCAAAAAATATTCCTTAGCTTTGATATTTATTTAATACTTTCATCACAATTGAAGAAATAGTTTTGTCATTCGAAATGAATATTTGAAAGATAAAAAAAAAAACGAATCTGGTGAAAAAAACATCTCCCTTTAAATTCCGGAAAAAATTCCCCTGTTTTGAATAATGCTCTCATTGTTTTTTGTGTTATTCCATGGAGCAGCTCAAAGCAGGAGCGTGAATTTCATTTTTTTAACAATTAATTATTATTGGCTTGATGGCTGGAGCTACGGAATACCGTTAGCTATTTTTGAATCATTAATAATCAGTTAACTGCATGTACTCATACATGTTCTGACAGTTTTTTTTAACTTTGTTTAATTTATGCAGAACTCCTAAACAGAATAAGTTTCGAAAGTAATTAATAACTGATCTAAATATCGGAATTCCAGTAACTTACAATTCTTCATATTGAACTCTAAATGCATCTGCTACAGCTATCTTCAAAACTATTAGAGAAATTTCGTTTATAACGGGAGCTAAACTCTATCATCAATAACGTCGTCATATCTGAGATTTATCTTTACACGTTTCCTTTTATTCTATTAAATTTTGAAATTCCTTTTTTTGGATATGTGGACATATATTTTGAATTATAATTTCGTTTGGTTTGGTAGAATACGGCATTGCACACTGGAGGGGGGGAAACCTGCCTAAAGTGAGGGATGCTTTCATGAAGGACTTTTTCAGACAAATATATACGCGTTACACATGAAGAAAAGAACGGAAACCTCCATGCAAGCTCGCCCATTCTCCTGCAAATTCAGCCCAGCTCAGAACTACCAGTATTCAGAGATTTTACCGTTTGGCTGCTGGTGGCTGTTTGAATTATAGATTACTTGATAGTGTAATATTCGTTATGTTGAGTATCTGTGCTTCATCCATAATTTTCAAATCAGTGCTGGATGAAAAGAAAAAACTGGCGACATTCTGGAAAAAAAACCATAATTTTTCATGCTATAAATCTCATAGCTAAATCTTATAAAGCACTTAGCAACTTCACACTAATTCAAGACTGATATAAAAGGGCATTTTTTATTTAAAGGTAAGAGAGTTCTGCCGAAAAGACCTAATAAAACTGTGTTAATATTTTTATGGATTTTCAATGGTAAAATATTGCAGTTAAGAGCAAGAAATGCTGCTTTAGAAAGACATTCATCAGACAAATACGTTCTTCACGCTGTGATTCAAGACATTCTCCAGAAGAAAACAAGGAGTATAATGAAATATTACACTGTGGTTTAAATATTACTTGTGAGGTAGTCATAAAGAATAAAAGTCATCCACTTCTTTTCATCCACGACGAACCGTAGCCAAAGAAGGCATAAGTGTGAAAGTACCTTTGCAAATCTGAAACTTTTCTTTTATCCAATGGCAAGTTTATGCCTCTTCAGCATTGGTCATTCCCAAGGCCAGAAATGCTGGCCAATTTATTGTGGAGGCACTTAATTGGCGGCCACAATTGCCTCCTATAAAGAGACGGATAGTTACAATCATGACTTCTCCGAAATTCGAACCCTGGCCCTTAACCACTATACTTCCTTAACCATTATACTATCTGAGCGACCAAATCTGAATTTTGCTTACTTTAGTGTGACTGGTGTAAGGTTGAAAGGTTAGGACACTTAGACAAAATCATATACCGTTATAGTAAGGTTTTGTTGCTTAACTACGATGTTTAGTTTATGTTACGTTTGATAGTTTAGCTTGGTTGCAGTGCGACATAGTGAAAAGTTATTAAAAATGACATCACGATTTTATGTAACATGCTTGGTAGAATATCAGAGTCTCTGTTATAAAGAATATAGCGTAATTTTCCAGGAGAAGAGATGTAAGAAAATCTGTATAAACTTTATGTTCGTTTTAAAAAAATCTAGTCCTAATTTACATAATATTGCATATCATTCATTTAAAAACTCTGAGAACGATAATTTTTTAACGTAGCATAATTATAATTTTATATAGCCATTTTTAGATTGTAGTTTCAAATTAATGTCTTACATACTAGTATATTGTACAACAGTGAATAAATGCATTGCATGGCAGGGTCAACACGAAGCATGAGGAATTTGTCATATCCGAATTTTATATTTTTGAAGGATTTATATGCAGAAAATGTTTCCTGTTCTAATACTAAATGAATCATAGGAGTCTTTCTATGATTTAATACACAAAATGAATTTACCAAAATAGCTATTTCCGTGGCATCTCCAAAAATTTTGAATTTTATCATAAAAATTTAGAAAATCGGCATTCGTTGACAGCATTATAAATTTATTCTGTCAATGCATATTTCCTACGGAGTAAATTAAGTGCTTTGTTAGGTAAGCTTCCTGCTTCAATGCAAATCTGAATATCAGTTGTTAGATTTATCAATTGTTAGATTGTTAGAAATTTAGGCTAGACAGTTATTTCTTAGAAATTAACTCTAAGCGATAAAACTTACAAATTACTTTCTCCGAATTTCATTTAAATTGGGTATATACGTTTCCAAACATATTTAGCATTCCTCTAACCGTAGTTCAGTAAAGGAAGTGACTGAAATTAAATGCATACTAGCGCTTCATACTCGTTCTAATTCTCATGACAATTTGTAATTTGCATGCAAAAACTTTTATCGCTATCACCGATGGAGGAAATCTGGAAAACGGTTCCTCTGGGTACTTTCCGTGAAAATACTTTTATACTTATTTGATCGTTTACTCTTAGTTTGAATGGCTTTTCGTTGCAGATTTAACCCGAAGTCGTTATTGCTTACTACTGTTTCGTATGTCTGCAGTATCTTTCTGTAAAATTAAAATACTCTGTACTTGATGAAACCCTAACTTTACTTGCTTTCAAATGTCTCGACTTTACTCTATTTCGCATTTACTTAACAGCAGAATGGGATCCAACTGTTTAGATTTGTCTCAAGCTATAAAGGTTTAAGGAAAGAACGGTAGAAAAATTAAAATATAGTGAAAGAAATATTAGTAAGATAATAAAAAAGTACCTTGATCTTTATACAAGACGACCACTTACTTTTCCTGATGATTTTGATCTGGCCATGTTATGAATCAGATGCTTAATATCGATGTATGTTTCTAAGAACTGCTAATAACTTCAAATTGTGGTATGCTTAAGGATAGAGCCGTAATAAACAAGTTTGCTAGTTTAGGACGTACACTGCGGAAAAAAAGAGGGGACAGTTCTATATCTCCCGTTCTACTGGGCCGATTGGCGAAATTCAACTTGCGGTTTTCATGTCTCGAAAGTGCGATTTAGGATAGGTATTAAGTTTATATATAGCATTGTTCTAATATAGGTATTCTGACATAAAATCGGACTTTGTCTGAAATGGTACACCAGCTTTTTCTCCATATTTAAATTCTATGAGTCAAATTATGTCAAACTGTCAAGGTTTGTAAAACTCACCCGAAATGTTTTTAAAAATTAGCTCTCAAAATTTTAGCTCCTCAGTGTTAATTAAATTTGATAGATATTAATATCTCTTTTTATATTAAACTTACTTGATTCCTTCTTCCAGAATTCGAAATTTTGGCTTAATCCAAATGTAATTCGAACGTTTTATATGATTTATTTTTTAAATTTGTATCTCTAAATATTTTTTATAAATTTTTCAAAAACATTTTTGTATTACAACCTATAACATTTTTAACACTATCTTAAAGTAGATTTGTTTCTAGGCACACCTGTAAAAAATTAGAGTTTTTTTACTCAGAATTTTCGAAGATATGCAGGAATTTACATACTGGCGCGTTTTGAAATTTGGCATCTTTTTTTGAGCGATAATAGCGCCAAATGTGCTTTACACAATTTGTTAAAACGATTTGAAAGTATGAACGACGAGCTTTTTTCCGCTCGCGTGGAATGAAAGAAAGCAAAGGGAGACAATTTACATTACGTCGAAACAGGCGTTTTTTAACGTTTTACGTGTTACCTTTATTTATTAAATATCATGTTCTTCACACTTTAACTATAAAATTCAGTCCAACAGAAATATCGCAAAATATTTAAAAGGGCATATCTGTAGAATTTCCGATACACAGTATGCACGCCTGAGATATTTTTTTTACCCCCCGCAGTGTACATTTTGAAATCTGTTTCAGAAATCTAAATGTTTTGCACAATTCTGCTTTCTTACACAATATCTTTTAATTTCTTCATTAACAGTTTTTAAAGTATGAAACAAAACTGCATGTTAAAAATGTTTCTAATTGCGTTCTGTCGTCTCTATTGCCTTTTTAATATGATTAGATCTGAAAATGATTACAATTTTTGGGACAATAATCTGATATCATTTTTAACATTGTTTTCCTAATAAGACAACTTCTGAAGGCGATCAAAAGCATTTGTTACAGTTGGTAATCATCTTAGAGAGAGTTCATTGTAATACATTTGTATGAACCGGAAGTGAGGGTATGTAACAAGTCAAATATCACAGGTCAAAAAGCGTACAGTAATATACTGTTAATTTTAAGTAAAAGATTCTCCAAAACTTGATTTTTGCGCATTAGAATTTTTATAATTTTAATTAGTTTGAAATCATATCCTAGCTGATGCGTTGCCATTTTATGCAGATCAAATATGTATTTACTGTAAATTCAAGTAAGGCAAGTTTATTGACTTGATTATCAAAGTTATTTTTTTAACAAAAATAATAAAGTTAAAAAATTATTTCGTTTAAACAATATATCAAAAACAAATTTTTTGACACACTACGAAATTATTTTCTTGGTACAAATGCATAACACATTTCAAATAATACGATATAAATATCGGAAAATGCTAATAATACTATATAATCATAATACCATCAATAATCGTAAAGCAATGCTCACGCGTAGACATTAAAGCACTTAGTCTTATACTTTTATGATCGATCTTATACTTGTATTTGGGAGAGTTTTATACTCGTTATGAAAAACTAAAAACACAAAAAGTTTGACCCCCGTACGATAAAAACTGACCATGATATTTAACTTCAAAATTTGCAGTTTTTGATATCAACTTGACTTGAGAGATCGTTTCATTAAGTTAGAATAATTCGAGGAAATAAGTTTAAATGAACAACAAAAATGTGTATAATTTAGTTGGGCCGTACAAGAAGGCCATGTGGTACTCACAGTTTTTCTTTTTTTCTTTTAAAGTATCACTGATTTTCGTCACCCTAAAATTCCATCTTGTTAGTTCAAAGGGCATTAGCCCAGAATGGCTATTAATTTCATTTTGGTGTTTTGCGTTGATTCACTATAAACGGCGAATCACATTTTAGATTGTTGGCACCAAATATTAGAGCCCTGCATTAAATGTATGCATGTTTCTCTCATTATGATAAAATAACGGTACCTAGAGCCATCAAATTTTCAATCATATACGTCTCCACCCGAATATGGGCATCTGGAAGTCCAAATTTGGAATCTGGAATTTGCTTTATTATCTATTTCATGTTTTGTAAAGCATTTATGAGGTTTTGACTAAGAAACTCAAGGATTTCAAATCGAGCAATAGCAATGCTGTGCGGGAAAACAAATTATATACAGCGCACGAGACTGTGTATCGGAAATTCTAAAGATGTGACCTTTTAAATATTTTGTGATGTTGCTGTTGAGCTGAATTTTATGGTCTAAGTGCAAAGAACATGATATTTAATAAATAAATGTAACCCACAAAATGTTAAAAAACGCCCCTTTGGGCGTCATATAAAATCTGAAAGCTTTCAGATTTTTTTTTTCTTTTTTCTTTTTTTTTTTTTTTATATATTCTGTTCTGAGGATGTCATTCATGGTTTGATGTATACATCACTTTAGTGCAAAAGAGAAATTAGTTGTTTGTCCTTAATGTTGATAAAAGTCGTAAGATTCTTATCTCTTCGTAAAATAAATAAAAATAGAGAAAGACCTGAGGTGAAGATCATACATTTTCTGGAGAAAAGATTATTCAGTCTTCAGCCCTGAGCTAATTACGTAAGATTGTGCTATGAGAAAGCAGACGAGTTTCTGTTGTTTTGGGCTTCTTTATTGCTTTATGAAGGACTAATAATTAACAAGTTAGAAAAAGAAAACAGAAAAAATTGCAAGACGGAATACCACAAATTATGTCTGAATATTATTAACCAGTTGCTATAGGTCAAAGGTTCAAAATATCTTTAAATCACTTTGTAGGAGCTTCAAAAAACATACAGTTAGAGATAATGGAAACACACTACGCAACATGTGAATGGTTTTAATGGGAAAGGTTATTGATCAAATAAGCATTGAACTGAATAATACAGTTTGTATTTAATAATATCGCATTTTAAATTAATTTTTTTGCTTCTTAACTTTCTTTTATAATTCATTTATAATCTGTAATTTAAGTTTAATCCAAATAATATTCAGATATTTTTTCTCATTTATTAAAACAATTATTTAATAAAAAATATGTGAAGTTTTACGAAAATACATTTTATGAAAATCTGTGAAAAATTCCGTATCATATTAAAGTAAATATTTTCTTAGACTCATATACAGCGGATCACAAAAGTGTTCGTACATTTACGAGTTTCAGTGAAATATTGCTTTATTTATTAATAAAATTTAATATTTTAGAATGAAACTTTTTTAATAATATCTATAGATTTCTCTCTTAGCAAGGTACATTACCTATTTTATGAACATATTAAAACTTTTTTGTGAAAAATTAATAATAAAATGTAACAGAAAATTTCATCCTCAGCTGCAAAAGCGCAAAAAGCATTTTTGCGCTTTTGCAGCTGAGGATGATGGTTCGGTAAAACCGTCGAAACAAGTCCTGTGAAAATTTGAAAATAAAACGCTGACTTTTGCTGTTTGACTTCTAAATTAATCACAGATATTTGTTTCGAAAAAGAAGTGACAATCTGTATGCAAGAGGACACCAATTAGGAATCTCCCAGACGGTATAGTGGTTAAGGGAGCCTTCTACGGTACCGAAAGGCCCGGGATCGAATTCCGGAAACTTTGAATATGTGGCTAACCGAAAGTCCTCTCATGTGGCTTGGTGGGAGAAGAGAGGGCTGGGAGATCCCGGATCCCCCCCCGGGTGCTTTTCCTGAAAATTGGGGGTGGAAAATAGAAGTCCTCCTTTTAGTTCTGGGTACTTAGTTGAAACACAAGGTAGGTTTCTTTCCAGGCAGTGTTACCCTAATGGTTCCACTGTTAAAATTCCGTTGTTCTTTCCTCATTTTACAGACCCATCGAAAAAACTCAACAACTCTTTGCTATATGAAATGTTTAAATTATCTTCTTCGGACAATTGTTTATCTCATTTCTTAAAACATAACTTTTAGTTTTACGAAAGAATAGCCTATAGTCTCCTAAATCATGAAAACATTTACTAGATAATACTTTATAAAACGATCTATTTATGACACAAATTTGTTGCATCCAGCAGCTAAATTAATGATGGAGGAAGGAGCATGGAGGTAGGAAGTTCCATGCTCCTAAGGTAAGTTAAGCTAAGTTCCTAACTCCTCCTAACCTAAGTTCCTATCTTCATAGGAAGAAGAAGGGGAGGAAATCGTTTACAGCTAATTATATTATTGTTTGCTGCTGCTAACTGTTTGCTTTATACCTAGATAGGTACACCCATCATAATACCGCTTTAGTGGGGAAGAGTCGAGTGGATAACCGTGAGAATGGGTCAGTTATCAAGAGATTAAGCAGAACTAGTAGAGTTCTGGCCATCTGCCCACTGAAGGATATTTGGTTAATAAAAGATAGGTGATTTCGATCAGTGTAGAAGATACCCCCACATACTTAGCACTCGAAGAAATAGAAATAGCATTTCATCTTTTAGCTAAATAGTATTTGTATATTATACAGCTTGCATGCAGTTTTAAAGAAGAACCCAGAAACGTTCCTACTGAATTTATCAAGTTGAGTTCAATATTCGCGACTACTTTGTTCTGAGTCAGAGCGAGTCTTGTCTGAAATAAACCTATAAACTTATTTTCCCTTTTCCCTCTATCCACACTGTGTTTTCTTCATTTATATTTTCAGATCTTCAACACCACAAGCAATTTCAGAGATCCCCGATATTGTTTTCTTCATAACATCCATGTCATATAAAAAAACCGGATTATAGTCTCAAGATTCAGTTTTTCCAGCATGAGTGATAGTCTTTAGAATACATACGATTCAGTACGTCAAACATGTGAGTCTCTTCTAGAAGAGCGTAAACTTGTTACCTTCGTTAATAATCTGAGAGCTTTTTGAAGAATAATGAACAAATAATTTGCGAAATGGATATTTCGAGTACAGATGATCGAAAATTCGGCGTATTCTCCTTTGAGGAAAGAACTTTTTGAAAACTAAGACCTCTCTGATACCTGATGTCAGCTAGGTAATTCAAACTCGACCAAAAAGAAAAGTATTTTCATTTTCGAAAAGTCTGGTTACAGCTTAGCTTAAATACACAAAGTTTCTAATCTTAATGATTCTTTATTTAAATATCCAATATTCAACCGAAAGTTTCCAGTGTTAGTATAACGTAATAATGTATTCATAAAGTCAAATAAAAATTTGAAGGTCAGCCTACTTTCAGTCACATGGTACTTTTAACGCAGCTATTGAACAGAATGTTGTTCATTTAAGCGGTAATAAACAGCTTACAATAAATTTGTGTTATTCTATATCACTTTTAATCACCGTTTGTGAAATGAAGATGCTAAACATCTTTAAATATCAGTATCATAGTTTTTAATACTTCTCAAATATATTTAAGTCAAAGGAAGTCATAATTCGGGTGATGAGAAAGCCACTGCATTCAATCAAGAAGGCAAAACTCTTCTATTATACGTATTAAGAAAGATCATAAAGTCAAATTTTGTCACTGAGAATGAAACATACATTAAATCTGAGGAACATGATATTCCAAAATTAATTAACTTTTTTGGTTATATAAATTTCAAGCAATGTTTTTTTCAAAAATGTGCTATGTGCGTTTATCTTCTAAAAACTACTTTAGGCCGCGCAGGGAAATTCAAAGATTTTCCCGAAACATGTTTTTAATCTGCCAAAATAACTTTAAAACTTTAATGTTCAGTCTTTATACACAAAAATTATACGAATTTGCTTTTCGATTTATTGTATTTAAGGAATAAAACTTAAGTTTATTTAAATAATGAAATGCGCATGTAAATACGAAAAAGTGAAAAAAGTAAGAGCTATACAAATAAATAAATCCAGTGGTGAGCTGCCATATTACATAACTACGGACTAACTACTATTACTAACTACTATTACACTAACCACCATTACTAACTACTATTACATAACTACGGACAAAATGGTGAGCTGCCATATTACATAACTAGGGACTTCTGCCCCTACTATGATGATTTAATGTACTGTGGTTTTGTTCAATTCCACTTTTTGAAATCTTTTTCATTGATTCCCCGTTGCATCTGATTCTTTGACAAACGCCCTCATGACTGTCTCTCTTTATCTTCTGTTACATGTGCATTGATCTTTAGAAAAAATAAATTTATATAAAATTAAATTTAGAATTGCACATAGCCCTTTAACGAATAGCTGATGATATATCTAAAACATTTCTGGAATCAGAAATATATCATTGATTCGTTAACGAACGTTTAAAAAAATAATCGGCAAATCCTCTTTAAAGAGATCACTCAAACCTCTATACCATTTTAACCTTGCGTGGATATGGTCATCTTACATAAGGAATGAACGTATGATTATTTCTGTTATCAGAAACACTGGTCGTCTTGGGAAGATACCAGTGTTTCTGAGAGAGTTCCCTGCAATTATATATTATTTCTGAAACAAAATCTGCGTTTAAATTTTCTGGGTATAATTTTTAATTTGAATCTTCCAATGACTGACATAAAAAGAACTAGTTACCTTTAATATTCCTCTGCTGAAGTAGCACCAGTGTCCGAGTGGTAAAGTCGCTGAACACTGGTATTTCGACACGGCAAACCAGCTGGCTACATTAGATTCTCGGGAATTTTCTAATGTATAACGTGGACGTGAACCAGTTCCTGAGAAGGAACTACACAAAGGAGTTCCTTCCTTTAAGCAGATAGTCCTAGTGTGCTTTTGTATAATTCAATAAATCCAAATACCTGGCTGAAATATTATGTAGCTGACTTTTATCATTACTAACAAATTGACATCCAAATAATTCCCTTCACGCTGTGCATGAAATTTGTAACGTCATTTTAAGAATAAACGGAACTCAAACATGTAATTTTCACCAAAAGAATGTCAGATTAACAAAACGTGAAAGAAAATATTTTGACAATTAATTAAACAATTTTTATATAGGTAATATAATGCAGTTATAGATCTGAGTTTTTCTAAACTTTATTAGAATATATTTTTCATGAAAAATTATCAGCTAAACTTTATGAAAAGAAGATTAATTTATTTATGACTTTTATTAGTTAACTGTATAAGTTTAAAACTTTTATTAAACGCTATAAGTTGCATTAATTTTCTACTCATTTTAAGCTTTTAAATGCTCAGGTTTCTTTCTCACTTTTTCAGTAAAAATATATTAGTTAATTCAAAATTATAAATTATAAAAAAATGTGTATATTTAATGTGTAAAAAAATGTGTAAAAAAATGTGTAAAATGTGTATATGTGTATATTCATTTCTTCTTTGGTCACAAACCATTATTTGCCGGATCTTTATTTTTTATGGATATTTTCGAGGACGTTGTTTTTAAACTGCAAAGTTTTTGAACCGCTTTATTTCCGACGATGATTTTGTACTACGATATTTTAGAACTGCGATGTTGTTTTTCTCTTTGCTTTCTTTTCTCCCACAATGTTATGAAACACGACGTTTTCGCCTTGCGTTATTTTCTCCGCCACGTTTTCGTCCACGATGTTTTCGGCTGTCCAATATTGTCACTTCTAACGAAAAGGACTTTGCAGTATTGATGGTACGTTCTACGCCATTTCGTAAGAAACAGCAAACTTGGCAGTCGAGGCTTATTAAATATTCATCTTTATTCCAATTTGTATTGTACCCATAATCGTGCCTACTGAAGAACATTTACATTTCTGACACTGTTACAGTGGGAAGACAGCAGAGATGTAGCGCGTTAGCGATAGTAGGAGCAGAAGTCCGTAGTTATCTAATAGAGCAACTCACCAAAAGAGAGGTTTCAGTTCTCAAAATTTTGAATAGTTTCGGTTTAGATTCCGAATTAGTTATGTCATCAGCGATTGTCATACATATGCACTGATTTATAGAAATCGGGAGAAATTTTTAAGCATCGAGAGATGCGATAATCGAGAGCAGTTCAGATGATAAGAGGAGAACATATAAAAATATAAAGAGGAAATTTAAAGAGCTATTGGTAATTAAGTTTAACTCATTAGAGATTTATTTCCTTATCATATATAGATATATATATATGTGTATATGTGTGTGTAACATATAAGAAATATGATAGCTGCTTTTAAAAAAATAATTGACGATCTCAAAATTAACTATTCTAGATTTGAAGCTCTCCTTCTAAATTCCTCTGTTCTCCCGGATTCGAGATCTTTCTGTATTACGTAGCGTTTAATGCAGATACCTCTTGCCCAATCAAATAAGTGGAAAACCAAAACTTTTTCTAACTCGAACTGAAAACATTTGACTATCTTTCATCTTCCTTTGAGCTCATCCATCCCCAGCCATGACGACTGCAAGCTACTAAAATGTACCAGATTCATTCATTCTATGCATTTCAAATTATGATACAGACACAGACACACACACACACATATATATATATAGATAGATAGATAGGATTACTCTTATAGGCAGCTGCCTGCTCGACCGGCAAATTTTAAGAGAAATCATATACCGAATATAAAGAAATATATGACAATCTCTAACGTTCTAGTCAGAATGTTAAGGCTTTTTTAAGTATTTTGTAATTTTGCTCTTGAATTTTATCGATGTATATCGGAAGACAGAGGTACTTAATAATGAGGTTAGAAAGAAATAAAAATTGTGTTAGCAGAAGTGAGTCTAAGAGCAGAACAATAACCCGTGATGCTCATTGAGAGCATAAAAAAACCTTAATAAATCCTCTGGTGCGGCATTAAAATCTGCTTATTTTGCTTTCAGATTTTCTACCTTTCCTTTCCATTTTATTTCAATGAATTTAACCAACTGATGTTTAAAAACATATTATTTTAAATATTTTAATTTTAGAAAACAATAAGTAACTTTTTTCTTAAATTTGTAACAATATTATTTAAGAAACGATAATAATTTGAAATGAAATATTTTCTTTGCATCCGTTATGATATAATATTCTCGGGTAACGGGCTAATGTAATTCCTTACTTGCATTTTACCTACTTATACTTTAAATGAGCACATTTTTGGTTGCCCTGTTTTTTTCTATTTTCGCCTAAACTGGATCAATTTTTGCTTTTGAAATGCTGAATACTACTTATCAGTTAAATAAAAATAGATTGAAATGAAAGTAAAAGATAAATAATTAAAAAGAAGCTAGCTAATTTGCATAAATTTCGTGATGATTTATAGTATGAAAGGATATGCTTCTCAAAATGCCATTCTTAATAACATTATCTTTCTAAACTTTTTAAATTTTAGAAAGAACGCAACAAATGTACGATATTCCACCTAGAAAACAGAATAATCTTTGCGTAGAACAAAATCTTTGAGTTACCAGAAGATATACCGACCAGTTAAAACTCAAATAGGCTGTATTTCTGAAGCATGTGAAATACAAACTTCAAGAAGCTGTTGAAAAATCATAAAGAACTATGATAATATTCATTTAGTTTGATCGTTATACAGTACCTTCTTCGAAACAAAAATACGCTTGAGTGCCAGACGATTCTGTAAGATCCAAAGGAGATATCAGCATCTTAAAGATAGCTACTGTTTTCATTAAACGATAATGCATTCTTTGCTACAAATAACGAACAGAAACATGGCAGCATGATGTGCGTAATCGAGGGAACGAAATTCTTTCTTATAACAAGATCGCTACAATGGAGCTCCTGAATTTGTTACTTTGTTCTATTAGAAGTAAACATTAAATTCTACGCGTTTAGTATTATAGAAAAGGATATTTTTTCTGTTTATTGATAAGTCTGCTAGATACTGTTTTCGTTCCCTGGCCGTGCACTATTTATAATTAAAGTGTTACTAAAAGTTAGTTTTCTAGTTTGAATCACTTTTTCTAACTCTGAATGACAAAGCGAAAATCACTGAAAGCGAGAAATTTAGAGAACGCTAAGTGGCAACATTGTAAACCTCAACTCCCCTTTTGGTTTGTTTGATGCAGTTTGAAAGCTGCTGATGATATGTTAAATAGATTCTGGATTAGAGTAATATGTTTTGGCATTCTAATACATTCCCTTTTAAACTAGATTGAATGGTGATTCTAGATAAGAATACCACTGAATCATACATGTAGAAATTTAGATGCAGTATTTAGATTCATGGTAGAACTTCAGACACGCAGCGTCATTTGTTCATTTTAGTCCATCGGCCGGAAAATTATACTTTCGATTCTACTCTTACTTTGCGTTTTGAATAAGCTGAAACTAGTTGCATTTGTATATTATTTATTTGGATTTGATTGGATAAGTATTTACGCTTCCTCTTTTATTTCATCGGAAATTGAATTCTTTGATCTGCTCGTTGATAATAGCGAGGGAATTAGTATCACTTACAAAAGGAAAGAAGGACAATATGTTCTCTAAGAACTCTAATGTTTAAAAAAATTGAAACTGCTTCACAAGATCTTCTATCGGTTTCCGTATCTTTGTATGAACGTTTTAACAATTAACATTTAAACGAGGTTTATTTAATAAGTAAGATAGTGATACTGAAAAACTATTAAATGAAGTAGAACTTCGGGGAGATTTATTTAATTAACTAACAGTTACTTTTTTAGTTAAAACGACTTTCCTTTCAGTCTCGCTTTTACCCAAGCTTTCTCGGCAGAATGTTAATAAGTTAATGCGGGTGTATTCAGACGAGGTAGAAAGAAGTGCTATTTAAAGGAAGGTTTTGGAAGCTGGTTTTAGTTAGTCAGGGAGTGTTTTGCCTGCTTGAAGGCTACTTTGCTATTTTGAATTACTACTATGGCGCTGAGCTCTTCTAGCCATTAGGCTTGTTTCTGCCTATTTCGAGGTGTCAAAGCCTTCTTCGCGTTAAATTATTCTGTGAGCCGTTAGGTTAAATTTACTACATTTTATTTCACGTTCATTATTACCTGTTTTGAGTGAAGCCAGAAGTGTTTGCTTTGTGTAAGCCGAAGTGGAGCCATCTGTGAAATTACTCTTTATTCCCTCAATATAATTTCATAAAGAAGGTAGAAGGTGTATACTTTTGACTTTCTGTTATTATTAAAGACCTGGGAAAATTCCTCATGCAGTCCTTAGCTCACAGTTTATGTTACCTAAACGAACAGACCGTATAACTCGAATTACAAATTGAAGCTTCACAGGATTATCAAGATGAGACATTAATCTGGGAGCGCAGGGCTTCTAAATGGTTAAAAGAACTTTTAGGAAATTCAGATTCTATTATTAATTCGATTTTACGACGTTCATTAATCAGTCGCTATCCGTGCAACAATCCGTGCCGAAACCTTTAATAAACAAATTGTTTGGTGATTGAAGTGATTGGCAGGAATTTTACAGTCAGTATGAAACAGCTATTCATAACAATGATTTATTACCAAAAGTAAATAAATTTAAAGTCACTATTGAGTGGGGTAATCTATAATGCCGTTTCTAGATTTTCGCATACAAATGAGAATGACAATCCAGCTATAGAATTGCTAATTAACAGGTTTGGAAGAAAAGTGTGGGTAATAAATGCTCACATGCATAGAATGACAAATCTTCACCGTATTAAAAATGTAAGGGATTTACTTTGTACAATATTGTTAAAATTAATTCCATCCGAGATTACGTTAGCACATTTTCAGTAGAAACAGCGAACAAATGTGAAATGTTAAATTAAAAGCCTTAGTTTGTAAGGATATCGAAAGCCCGTGAAACGCTAAGCAGTTAATGACAGTGGCAAAGCAAAAACAAAACATCAACAGGAAATGATTTATAACTGAAAAATAAATCAAACGATCGTCTCCACTCCGCTCACGATAATGTAAACAAGAAAGACAATAAACAGTGTGATAAAAGTTCGCCTGAAATTTACGAATATATTCCTCTAGGTATTAAAACTAATTGTATATTGTAACGAATTGCACGATTCTGAGTGTTGGGAAAATTAAAACAGTGATGAGAAAGAAATATTTATTTGAAAAAATCAAGCTTTTTGTTTTTTATTCCTTAAAACTCAGAATAAAAGAATGCAAAGAAAAAAATTGTGAAAGATGTAATAAAACATAATAGATTCCAAACTCGAAACAAAATCATATAAAAGTAGTGTTGGGGATCTTGTAAGGAGGATGTTCAGATCAATAAATTAAAAACCAACGCTATCTGTTGTAGAAAAGTGCACTGTAATGATACATCCATTCTCTGATGAGGATATTTCATAACAAGTTCGTATTTTATAAAACAATGGTTCGATAAGAAATTTTATAATTTGAGGTATATCAGAAATATGTAAATTACCTGTTATTGTGAAAGAAATTTTGTCGGTATTTGATTTTAGAGTTCACCAGGCAACAGAACAAATTTATAACGTTGTGAAAGCCAAAATTGAAAAACGAAATCAAGCATCCTTAAACATAGAAACTGAAGGTTTAGAAACGATCCAAATATGCTCAATTAATTTATCCGTTTATATGTCAGTTTCCCAAATAATCAGAAAAAAAGATTACAGTTGGCTGATCCTTGTAAACACAGTGACAAAAATATTGCTATTCTGATTGCTGCAGATTACGATCATGAAGTAATAACGGGTAAACTTAAACGTTTTAAAAATAAACTTAAAATTAGGGAACAATATTTAAATAGTAGTAACGTCAATGCTAGACTGGTTGTAATAGTGAATTATTAAATATGGACATTATTGTTGACGATAAATTGACCTCAACACATTTAAGGCAGTTCTGGGAAGTAGAAGCACTGGGGGTTGAACAAGGCAAGTAAAAAAGTAAAACAGATAATGATATTGCGAAGTATCTTAATAGAACTGTGAAATTTAAAGAAAAGCGACAATGAGGTTAAATTCTCTTAAGCTTGCCTTAATTGGTTTAAAGGTTGAAAAACGATCCATTGCTTCATCAGCAGTTACAGAACAGCGTTTAAAAATGGCTACATCTGAGGAAATTAAACAAAGAGAATTTATTGTATGCCTCAACAGCCAATTACGCAACCTGAAAAAGCCTAAGTGTTTGACGCATCTAACCTTCCGATAAATGAATATTCTTTAAATGATTACTTCTATCCCTGTCGTTTTTTAAATCCATCGTTGTTAGAGATATTAATGCTATTTCTTACACATTAGATAGCATTTACTGCAGACAACGAACAAGCCTTTATTGAAATTTCTCTGTCACCTGAATACAAGGATGCTGTGAAACATTTGCGAGCAAATAACCTTGCAGACGAAAACGGAGAACCCAATACGAAAATGCTTATGATGATGACTCGCGTTTTGTTTGACGGTACATTTTTGCTTTGTTTAACGACCATTTTCGCTAGCTTCTACATAAATACCTTTGAAGAAACGAATCAGAAAAGAGTTAAACTATTGAACGAATCATTGTTTATACATAGACGATTTATTAGATTGTGTGGAAATTATTTTGAATAATTAATAAATGGCGCTAGAGTTTCGTGTTAAGTGTGACATGTCTTTGTATTTGACTTTCCACAGAATCACCATCGGCAGCTCTGTAGATAGATACGTGCTTAACTTCGCCCACTAGTTGAATAAGAACAACCAAGTTCCTATTAAAAGATTCGATTCTTTGATTGGTAAAAGTATTTCGATTTTTATGATTAATTCAAAGCTGAACCATTGAATGTTGTAACCAATGATTTGTAAATAGTATAAATATTAAACTTTACATTTTAAAATTATTCGATTTTCGATTCCTGTCAACCTTTGAATTTTTAAGAACTGGTGAACTAACCTGGAAAACGGATTTAGCACATAGCTAGTGTGCAAAGACAGCCAAGGAAGAGATACATTTTCTATTCTGTAAAGTAGAACAATGGCATAAGATTTTGCTCTTAAATTAAAATTGAAACGATAAGTTCTAAAGACCACCGTGTTCAAGATTCTAAAGAAAATCGAGATGGGATTAAGTAAGGAAGACATTAGTACAAGTATAATGAAAGAAAATTTAGATCAAGAAATCAAAAAAAGATCATGAAATCAAAAACTGAATGATTTAGATGCTCAAATAGAGCGTGATTTGAAAGTAGTAACGGATGAATTCGAAACTGAAGTCACATCCGTTATAGAATACGAAGAGAAAATCCAGTTATGGCAATTTAGAGCGAACAAAAATTTGAAAGAATTAAATAAAGTGACAAATTCGCAAAATGAAAATATTGCATTCAAGATTCGGACCTTCTTTCAGCATTCTCTCAGAACAAAATTAAAACTATTTCCCTTCAAACGTGTTGCGTAACATTCCGAACAAATACGCAGTCGGCTTTAATAAGAACTCTTTTGGATTCAGGTAGTATGCGTTCTTTCGTAGAAAACGAAATCGCGGATAAATTGAAGCTTCCTATTATTTTAACAGAGACTCTTTCAGTATTTACGTTTTGAAATAAAACATCATTTAGAAAAACATTTAACGTTGTTAAGATAAAATTAGAGAACAAGGAAACACCGAGTTCGAAAATCGAAATTGAAGCCATCATGACTGAACAAATTTCAAGTTCTGATTTACAACCTCCTAATCTGAACATTATAGGCAAGAAGTTAGAGGCAAACACTTAATAGTTGCCGAAACGTTATTCGGTTGGTCTCTGCTAGGTTACTCTAAGGGTACAACGTGCACTTCTACAGCCTTTAATATCGTACTTGAGCAAGATATAATATCCAATCGGATAAAAAAAATTGGGAGCTTGAGAGTTTAGGTATAAAGGCGGAAAATGAATCATCTGATTCGTTAGAAGATACTATAATGAAAAATTCGGATCGGAAATGTTATACAAAAATTCTCGTTACAAGGCTAGGCTGTCATGACAGTCTGATAGAAAATATGAGGTACAGGATAATGAAGCGGTTGCGCTGAAACGATTTGAGAAACGTATAAAGCGATTTCAGAATAACACCGAACTTTTTTATATGTACCAGGCAAATTTTCAAGATTATTCACTAGAAAACATCATTGAACTAGCTCCAGACGCTGCTGATACTGAAACTCAAATCCCATTTTATTTGCTATCGTTCGCAGCGATCGAACTACTAGTAAACTACGTATCGTATTCGACGCGTCTTCACATGGACTTGATAAAATTTTGTTGAATGACTGCTTACATATTGGTCTAAATTTGTATCCTGACATTTTTGAACTTCTATTAGCCTTCAAGCTTCATCCTGTAGTTTTTGCAATTGACATAAAACAGGCGTTTCTACAGATAGAAGTAGATGAGAAAGACAGAAATATAACACGCTTTTTGTTTACCAAAAATGTATTAGAAGATCCACAAAATTTCATAACTTACCGATTCGCTCGTGTGTTATTTGGAGTAAATAGCAGTCTTTTTTTATTAGCTGCAAAGATTAAACGCCATATGAAGCAATGCGAGAAAACCTACACTGCCATTTGCAAATTTCCAAATGATCACATTTATGTAGATGACATCATTGGAGGAAGCCAAATCGTTGAACCTGCTTTCAATACCAGTTTGGAATGCATCAGCATTTTTAGAAATGCTAGTATGATTCTACATAAATGGCACATCAGTTCTCAAGAGCTGCGGGAATTGTGGATTAAAAAAGGTTTTGAACCCAAGGAATTTCCTCAAATTTCGGAAGCTAGAAACCCTCCATCGAAAGTGTTAGAAGTTGCTTGAGACAGTCAAAATGATTCAATTTACTTTGATGTCAAAATTTTGATAACATTTCCATCAAAAGAAGTTAAATCTAAACGTTTCGTCTTACAAGTAATAGGACGAATTTTTGATCCTGTAGGTCTTCTTAGAGTCAAAATCATATTGCAGCAAACTTGGGCCCTTGCTTTAGAATGGGATGATGAACTACCAGAAAATTTATGTTTTGCATGGAAAAAAAGTCCAAAGAAGTTTCTAATTTGGACATAATTGTTATTCCACGATATTGTTTTCCTGCAATCGGTAATAGTAAGGTAGCAAGAATTGAGCTGCATTGTTTTTTCTGGCGTTAGCAAAAAGGCGTATGTTACAGCAGAGTATCTGCGTATAATTTCCAGCAATGAACAGATATTTACGGTTTTCGTTGCTTCCAAGACTAGAGTAGTGCCTTTAAAACCGCTCACCTTAACTAGATTGGAACTCCCGGGAGCTCGTTTATCAGCTAAATTAGGCACTGGCATCGTTAAAATTTTGAAGTTAAACTTTCTTGTTTTTTCTGGACAGATTCGAAAATTACACTTTTCTACATAAAGGACTGTGCAAAGAAATTTAAACTTTACGCTAAAAAGCGTATTCAAGAGATACAAAATTTAACATCCCGCCAAAATTGGCATTATTGATCGGAAAATGTAACCCCTGACTTGGCTTCGAAAAGGAGCTAAACTTCATGAGCTGAAAAGCATCCTATCTGGTTTCAAGGACCAGAATGGCTTAGAATATCGTCTGAATTGTAGCCTCAACAGAATGGGTGTGGTTTTAACTCAAAAAAGGCCTCCTTTGGCATTTTTAGCAAAATCTTAGCTCAGACTCAAAGGAACTACACAGCAACAGAAAGCGAAACGTTCGCAGTGTTAATGGCAGTTCAGAACTTTAGCGGCTACTTTGGAAAAGCCCCAGTTAAAATCTACTCTGATTATGCGGCCGTAGGCAGAATATATTCTGGAAAGAATTTAACCCCTAGATTAATTAGATGGGCCTTAAAGTTACAAGAATACAAGTTAATAATTAAGCACACTTCCGGCAAGAAATTTTCAAGGAAAATACAGTGGCCGACGCCTTGTCAAGAATTAAACTGGATGAAAGTGGGGATCAAATAAAATGTGCTATGTAACCTTCTAAAGTTTTAGATTCCCTTGAAATAATTATGGCTGAATTGCCGAAGGATCCAGAATTCAGTAATATATATGCTTATTTAAACAATCCAGATAATTTTCAACATGCATATCTTGCTGCAATTAGAAATAGAGACCGAAATTACGAGATCATAGATAATCTGTTGTTCTATATTAAATCAACAAATGAAAACCACGAATTGAAACCAGCCATCCCTGCCACACTACGGTTGAGTATTTTGCAGGAACATCATGGCAGCCCCACAGCCGGTCATTTAGAGGTGAGGAAAACGGTGCGCAGAGTACGCGAGGCGGTGTATTTTCCACAACTGCAGAAGATACTAACAGCGTATGTCAGGTCCTGTAAGTTATGTCAGTTAATTAACGACATTTATTATAACCCGGCCGAGTATCCAAATAGTATTCGCGCGACTTTTCCTAAAGAGATCCTTTTCCCCAAAGCGAGTTAAATAAAAACCTATATCTTTTGTTAATTGCAGACCATTTTTCTAAGTGGAGAGAAATAATTCCTTTAAAGCGAGCGTGAGCTAAAATAGTTGCGGATGCGTTCTTTCATGAGTATATTTTAAAATACGGTGCACCGTTAAAAGTAATAAGCGATAATGGTAGGCAATTTGTTAGTCAAATTTTTGAGAACCTGTGTAAAGCTCTTGACATACGGCATATGAAAATGGTGCCGTACAGACCGCAAGCAAACATCGCTGAAAGAGATAATAAAAACATTGTTAAAATAATTAGAAGTTACGTTAAAAATTATCATAAACGCTGGGATGTCTGCTTTGATGAACTAACCTATGCTTTAAGAAATACCAAGCTTGATACAACGGGTAAAACGCCAGCTGAATTATTTCTGGGTAGGAAGATGTTGACACCTTTAGACAAACGTTTTTTGTTCAAAAACGAGAACCAAAATTTAGACAGGGAAATATGCAAAAGCTGATTAATAAAGCTTTGAAAAATTCAGATGTAGCAAGAAAGCAGCAGAAAGTCTATTATGATAGGAAACGCAGCGAATCAGATTTTAAAGTGGGAGGTAAGGTGTTGAAAAGAAAATTCACTTTCTCTAGTGCACCTTAAAATGTCGTATCAAAATTCGCCCATCAGTTCGAAGCGCCTTATGTGGTACAGCAGATCGTTGGGGCTGTGATCTACTTAAAAACAGAGTCGCGAGAAAGAATAAAGGCTAGTCCGGATCAATTGAAAAAATATTATGAACGTAAAGATTTCGATGTCTTACATGATTTCTTCCAGGCTTCCGAATCAGAAGATACGGCTTCCCCAGGGACGATTCTGACCCCACTACAACTTCCACTACCCGCGGAAAAGCAAACAACTAAAGAAACTACAAGTTCTAAAATCAGCAGAAGAATTTCGGAGAAAAGAATCCCTCAACGTGTAAAAGATGCAGCGAAGAAAAAATTCAAGGCTGAAAGAAATGTACCGGCTAGAAATAAACATCGCCGCGTCATGACAAGGTCTCGCAGTAGACAGTCGCAGGGTACATCAAAGGGGTGGCTTACAGAAAGAGTACTACAAACAAGACCACCCATCTATAAAATGAAGAAGATGCCTGCCGAAGTTGAAGCCACAGAGCAAAGATTGAAACAACCTTGAGTTTACAGGCAAGCGTCTTCGAATACCAATGTGCAAAGAACCAGTTTGCCGGACAGTAAAAGGAAAAGACAAGACATGCCGAAAGTACATCCTAAAAGACCACTCATCAGGGGTCAAAAAAGGAAAAGCCAATTCCCACCCGCGGACAGGAAGCAGAGACGGAAAGTCTCATTCATGAACGAGATGGCCTGGACACAATTCTGCAATAAACGAATGGCCGAATACCAAGCTTCAAAAAACAAAGATAAGTGAATTTTCCTATAAATCTTTTCTGTTAAGTAATATTATGTATGTTGCATGAAAATGTTTTAATTACGAAGTTACATGACAAAAGCTATTGCCTCGATTGAGGATTAAAGTTATTTCAGCTTTATGTGGTATAGCACAATTTCAGCTTTATGTGGTCATCACAAAATATAGTGTATTATAGAAATGTTATGTTAATGTAAAGAACTAGTAGTTCAGTTTTGTTTGTCGAAAGACTATTTATGTTAACGCGCCAAACGATCTGGCCTGATACAAGCAGATTCGTATTAGTACTTGTTAATGAAAATTTATTTTAGGTTTGCACTTTTCGAGAAGAAAAGGATTCATTCAAGTAAAATTTTCATTTTATTCTCTATTGTCTTAAAAGTTTTTGTAAAATGTTGAAATATCTGTTGTGTTAAAGTAAATGATACTTTTAATGAAAGTTTAAAGTTCAAAAGAGCAGATATAATATGCATTTAGTCCAAAAAAATCAAAATATAAAAGTTAATGCATTTAAAGTTTAATCTAGTCAACTGAGTTCGCTCAAAAGAAATTTTAGTTAAATCAAATCATGCGATTTTGAGCGAAAGCTTGCATGCGTTTAAGATGAATGTACAAAATATTTGATGTGCATGTGTTTTGAAGGGCTCTCTACCGACACTCTAATTAATTTTCATGTTTATTTGCTCATGGAGCACTTAGAAATCAATTTAGGGTGTGTCTAAGAAGGTTGTAATGTGCTAACAGTCGATGTTCATTTAGGTGGAGATTTTGTCCACTATGACATGGTACACTTGCGTTTTCACACCACACATTGTGAAGAGCCAAAAGGGGAATTAAGTTTAAGATTTAAGCATAAATGTGAATAAAATAATTGTGGCATGATAAACGGTAATGTTCGGGAAAGGTGATAAAGCTACGCTAAATGCAGAATGTTAGAAACTTGATAAAAGATTGTATTCTGAATTTAAAGTGTTATTTAGAATCATGTATTCATAAGTATTCCTTCCAGATTACTGAAGGGAGAGGACTGAAGCCCAGTTGAAAGATGAGGATGGATGTCCAGCAGAACTATGATGAAAAAAAAGTTTCCCCTGTTATAATTTTAATTTTAATATTTTGAATGTAAACGGGGCTGAGATCTTGTTATTGGTAGAATTTATCAGTTTGTAACAGGTCTTTAAGGAACTTTATCCAAGTCTGTTAAATTCTGGCATGGACAAATGTAGGGATTTATATTTATTTCAAATAACCAGTTAAATTTAATTTTAAGTTACTATCCTATAACATTTACATATTATCATTCCCCTAACTGTCAGTGCCAGAATATTTAAATTTGGTAGATCGTGTAAGAAATGCAAAGTCTACCAGTGGGAGAATGAGTTTAAATATCGACGTTCCAGTAGAAAGAGGGAGAGTCTGGGAAATTTCTGTACGTGCTTATACGCAAACTTCCGTTTAGCAGTTACTGTTGGTTAGACGTGGCTTAATCGCTATTATCTTGCTGCGACTAGACTCATCTACGCGCTGTAGGATACAGGATTGTATGAGCCCGGTAGTGTAATTCTACTACTTGTGAATTTCTTGAATCCTTAAGTTTGATTCTACTGTTTCAGTTACCGCCGAAGTTGAGACGTAGTATGTTAGCGTCAAGTTAACGTATTGTAAATCATTTAGAGTTTAGTAAAGAGAAGTTTTAAGCCTTCTTCGGTGAAATCACTATTTCTCCAGATTCTACACAACAGATAGACAGCAGAATCTTACACGGTTTTAATACTCATAACTTACTTTTAATAGGTTGAGTGCAATAATATTGATTAAAAATGATGAGCTAAAATTTTATTGCTATAAAATCTAAGTAGTTAAAATTCCTTTTTCTTGTGCAATAATAAGTTGAGTAGAAATATAATTTGTTAAGGAAATGAAAAGTTGTTTTGAAATATAATTTGTTAAAAAATGAAATAGTTGTGTGTTTGATTACTTAATTTGTTAAAAAAATTGAAGTTTTTTTTTTAATTACTGATTTGTTAAACAATTTGTTTCGCTGCTAATGCTAGAAATTTTCCACTCTCCGGAGAGATGAATAATATTTCATTTAATAGATTCATTCAAAAATAGTCTGACTGAAAAATAAATTCTAAGGTTTCTTAAAATTTAAGAATGTTTGTGTTTACTTTAAGTTACATATTTTATTACATGATCTATTCTTGAATTCACTAGTATCAAAGTTAGTAAGGTTAATTGGGTTAAATATTACACAACGCAATGCTTTTATTAGGTTAGTTAGATTGGAGGCAAAATTTTTTACTTTGTTTTGTGGTGTCTTCCTATAAGGCACTACTCAACAATTTGGTGCCGTGACTTTCGAACCCTCTTAAAGAGCATTAACAATTTGGTGCGTTGAGTTTCGCAGCTTTTTGAAAGGCACTATTTTTCCTTTTTCGTTTTTCGAACTTGATGCTGCTGATTTTTATTTTTAGTATAACTATTGATATTTTCTCTTCCACATGTCTAGACTTGATACTAAAACCTTGGTTACAGTAAAAAGTCTATGCAGTGGTGTAATTTACATTTTTATCTTGTTAGGATGTATAACAGATTTGTGCTGTTGACTCTATACTACGGACATTGATTGTTTAGTATGAACATTCAAATGCTGTTGCTATTTCAGTGTTTACATTTCATCTGTATACATTTGTGATTATATCGGCACATTTTGTCTACAATGCAAGCGTACCAACATATATTTTAATTACTATCTTAAGATGGGTGATAATTTGAATTCAGTAGTATGTTATGCCCACTTATTTACCTGATACTTATTTTGGATCTAATGTGTTTTGGTTAAATTTTAATGATTTTTATTAATTAAGTTCATGTAGTTGTGTTGGGATTTAATGTATTAAAGACTGTTAAAATATTATTGGAATTTTGGGATTATGTAGGTGTTAAAAATTTTTAACTTTCTTTGAGTACTGGAATTGTTACTATTGTTACTTTTGTTAATGTAATTTTGGTTAAGATTTAATGTCACCCGAAATCAGTGATAGGTTTGTAGCTAAATTTTGTTTTTGGGACTTTGGATTAACAGCTTGTTTATGTCCTATTTTGACTTTTGAGTAATTGCGTTTCTACTTTTTTGGAATTTTGTGGAATTGTGAATAATATTTCTGTTTGTGAATATTTCATCTCGGAGAAAAACGTTTTTTAGTTGTGTTTTAATGGAATTATGAACTGTTAATTTTGAGAGTTTGTTTAAAGTTAGAATTTCATTGGAAAACTTTAGAAATCTGTTTAAAAGTGATTTAATCTTAATTTACTCCTTGGTCGGATCGTCACGTTGTTTAAAGGTAGTTTTTGTTGTGAAATTTACTAGTAAGTGGTGTAACGGCTTTGATTAACAGTGAGCTTAGTTGTTTTGACTGGTTAATTTGAGAATTTTAAGTGGGTTGTAGTAATTCTAGTTTTTGAATTTAATTTAAATTTTGGTTGAACTTGTTGCAGTATCAATTAAACTTAAAAGTGTAAGGAAAACTTGTTTGGGGAAGATAAACTTGATTTTGTGGAAGTAGAATTTACTTGTGAGTTTAGTTTGCGGAGATGTTGTAAAAATTTAGATTTAATTTTTTGGGGGGGATTTTTAAGAGTAATTTACTCCACTTGAGTTTTGGTATTGAGTTTCTGTTTTCAAGTTGGTTGTCTTTCAAATATCTTTTGGTTTTTTTTGTGTTCTGGTTGACACTGTGTGGTTATCTGAAAAATTGTAATTGCTCCAGAAGCTTAGTGTATGTAGGGGAGTTGTGTTTTGTAGTGGTTTAAGAAGAGTATAGAATTGGGTTTTGTGAAATTTAATGTTTTTGAGATATTAATTTTTGAGAAATTTTAGTTTGAGCATTTCCTTCTTGTGAGCTTTTGCGTTTCTGGTATTTCTCCCATCTTTTTCGCATGCCTTCGTGGTGTAGTGGTCAGCACGCTAGGGCGCGTATTACAGAGGCCATGGTTCGAGTCTCGGAGAAGGCGTTGCTTATTTTTCCTATCTCCTGCTTCCAAAAAATACATAATGTCTCTACAAGGGTATTGATAACAACTGTTTTTCGTTGCGACTCACTTCTTGGTGAAACTTGATGCAGTTTGG
This sequence comes from Stegodyphus mimosarum, assembly GCA_000611955.2. Lineage (NCBI taxonomy): Eukaryota > Metazoa > Arthropoda > Arachnida > Araneae > Eresidae > Stegodyphus > Stegodyphus mimosarum. Next base: position 878,863 of record KK113344.1, on the reverse strand, counting down.
TTTTCTCTTTAAATTGTGGCAAACTTTTTGTTGTACACCTTTTTGTTGTGGAAATTCTATGTGCGTGGTTACTTGCTTCAGTTCAGCTGTTCATTTTCTTGTGATCTCAGTGTTGATTGATTTCCTCACTCTTTGATTTCTTTTTTGGAAATTTAATCTTTCATATTCCAAATTTATGCTACACAATGTGTGTTTTTACTTAATTTCTGTGTAACTTTGTTTTACCTTAACTGAGGTTTTCATACTTAAGTTTCCTCATTCTTAGCTTTCGTTATTCGAGAAGCATGTAAACGGCAGACAATGGAACTTCGTGTATTTTCCGCGTAATATTTGAATTTAAAAATACTTAATTTGTGTTCACATGTTTATTATTTATACTACTAGAAGCAGAAAAATTTGATCTTCAATTTAAGATTACTTTCGAATCAATAGCTAAATTGGTTTTTGATTTATCGCAATTTATTTAATTAATTTTCCTACTTTCCTGGTCTTCGCAAAGAAAGGAGGGATTAATTTTTAATACGATTTTTAGCTGCATTCTTACCACTGATAAGAGCATTTCTGGCGAGAAGGACTATGTTTGCCACCTCAACTTTCCCCAGACGTTAGTTGGCGAGTTTTGATTAGCGGAAGTAGAATTAATGGTTGAATTGAGAATTAGAAAAGTGTGAAATTTTCCACGGAGTAAGGCGGGGTATGACGTACAATTTTTTTCATCGTTTTCGGTGGGGGTTGTCAAATTTTTTTTTCGTTTTCGATGGGGGTTGGCAGTTCTTCGTAACCAAAAAGCTTTGCAGGTGTCGCTCGTCCTCTTTTACACGCTCTTGCTTCCCTGGCAGTTTTTCAGAAGTAAGCTCGTAGAATTTGAAGTGGGGCTTATTACTCCCTTTGAGATCACTATAATGAACGAAACATAAAAATCGTTTTTCTTGCCCCTTTGGAGGAATCCCTTTTGGGATAAATCTCCCAAAATGCTATCCATTATGTACTATATTCTAAGGGTTCTGACTGCCCATCCAAGTTTCATCTGAATAAGATCTCTTAAAAAAAACCGCTGAGTTGCCCTTTTTAGCTGATTAATTCCGTTATTTGGACTCGGTCTGGAAAGGAATGTCTACGCTTCCTGTTTCTTTTGTTACTCCCATCCCTTTTGAAAAAGAATCTGGATGAGGTCAACCTGTATTTCTGCGAATAATTACTATCTTGCCTATCGTTCCTGAGCTTGCCTTGGAATACAGTAGTCCTGGTTATGCTGTTATCAGAGGAAGATTTCGCCGGCTATCAACCATGCCCGAGACTTCATCTTGTCACCAGTGAATTTTCTCCAACATCTGAAAATGCTGGGATTTCCAGTTAGCTTAACATCGGCGGGGTTGAATCTTCATCATGCCTGACAGTTCAACGTGTCTGCAATGTATTTTTCCAACATCTAAAATGTTTGGACGTTCTATTTAGCTTAACATCGGCGGCTTCATTTTTTTCTAAAGGAGGGACTGGCTGTTCGGAATTCTCAGATAAGACTTTTCCTTTTTTTGTTGTTTAACTTTATCCTACTTGCTTTATTTATAACTTAAAGAAAATAGGATAATGTAATTGTTATCAATATGTAATTAACTAAGAAGTCAGATTATAACCTAGAAGAATACTCCTTATGTTAAAAATATAAATTTTTACTGTCTGTAAAATCAAATGATTTTTTGTGGAATATTGAATAGTTGATAAATTTTTGCTTTCTATTTGAGAATACTTTACTATCTGAGGTCGAAGTAATCGGAATCTGTAATTAATTTGTTAATGTTTTAATACTCATAGCGTACTTTTAATATGTTTAGTGCAATAATGTTGATTAAAAATTATTTTATTGTTATAAAATCTAAATAGTTGAAATTTCTTTTTTCTTGTGCAATAATAAGTTGAGTCGAAATGTAATTTGTTAAGAAAATGAAAAGTCGTTTTGAAATATAATTTGTTAAGAAATGAAATAGTTATGTTTTTGGGTTATTAATTTGTAAAAAAAAATTGAAGTTTTTTTTTTAAATTACTGATTTGTTAAACAATCTGTTTCGCTGCTAATGCTAGAAATTTTTCACTCTCCAGAGAGATGAATAGTATTTTATTTAACAGATATACATTCATTCAAAAATGATCTGGTTGAAAAATAAATTCTGAGGTTTCTTAAAATTTAAGAATATGTGTGTTTATTTTAAGTTACATATTTTATTACATGATCTATCTTAAATTCACTAGTAATTCACTAATAGTGCAATAAATTCTGAGGTTTCTTAAAATTTAAGAATATGTGTGTTTACTTTAAGTTACATATTTTATTACATGATCTATCTTAAATTCACTAGTGTCATAGTTCGTAGGGTTAATACAGTTAAATATTAAACAACGCAATGTTTGTATTAGGTTAGTTAGTTTGGAGGCAAAATTTTTACTTTGTTTTGTGGTGCCTTCCTATAAGACACTACACAACACACATAAGCCATTAAATTAAAGAAAGCAACTAAAAAAATTAAGTGCAGTACAATTTGTACCCAAAATAGACAGCAAGATTAAAGTGTCATTATTACCCTTTTACTAACTTGGTAAATAAAATATTCACAAACCAGAAGCAAGTTAAACCTCTAGTGAGTAAATAATACAAGTTTTTTTTAAATAACCAACAGTAACATTAACCAGAAACGCTTGACAAATTAACCTCTAAACTGAAATAGAAATACTAACGCACAGAGAAAAACTCCAGAAACAGAATTCAGTAACTTAACCAAAAGTAATTCAAAACACTAGGGCGTCCCTTAGCAAGAGAAACAAAACAAATCCAATAGCAAGTTAACTTCAGAACAGGAAAAGAAACTTCGGACCAGCCGAATAACTCCCTGAACACGAACCAAGTAAAAAGCTAAGAGCCCGAAACCGAAACTAAGAGAGCTCTCAAACGTGCGTATACCATCACCAGAGCGAAGCCAAAGCGAAATTAAAATATTTCTTCAAAACTCATAAATAAAACATTTACGGAAAATTTCTAAACCAATTTGTCACCAGGAATACGTCAAGACTGAACTGAAGCAAGTTAAAGAACACATAAAGAAACTCTTAAAATAACAACAGTGTTCAAAATACCGACAAAATTTTGACAGTATGAAACATAAAATTGTATAAAAGAGCTGTTTGGGGAATTTGCACTGCTTTGAGAAAATACAGTATTGAGCAACATCTGTTCGAAAACGCATGAAGCATACAAAATCCTATTTAGAAATCGAGACAGCAGTCTCTTTAGGAACAAAAGTGCATGCACTGCTATTGTGGGATGCAGACCTTAGCATAAGCACAACAATTTCCATACATCCTGCACTCATTTCTAAAGTCCATTAATTGTGGTAAGTTTGCTTTTAGAAAGAGCTCTTTTCAAAAGATACAATGGACAATTGTTCACAGGTGAAACATCAGGGGACTTTGTATGAATACATTGGAAAGGCATGTATTCAATATCTATATCAGTCCTCATTTTTTTAAGGAATGCAGTGGTAACCTTCCGACGTATGACTTGTTGCTTTCTCTTGATAAAGCTGCACTGTTAGAAAGTTATTGGTATAATGAAACGGATCGGTAAATATCGGACGTAAAACTTTCTCATGATAACACTTTGCGTTGTTTTTGACATTTTTTCCCACTATTTTCTTCTTTAATTTCCCACTGTCATAAAAATAAACCCAATGTAAACCCATTACTGAAACCTTTTTTTTGTATTGATTGTACCATATTTGTATATTCATTACTCATTCTTTTCGATAATAAATAGACCTTTTCTTGTTCCAGCCAGTCATTTAAACCCATGCTTCGTCAAGGGTCACAATGTATTTTCATTTACCTCCTCCTACATAGTTTTCATATATGGCTCTACAAATTGCTCTGGACTGAGTACCATGTCCTGATAAAATCTGGTGAGCATCATGATTTTAGCTTGTATAAATCGTAAATGTTGGTTTATTACTTTATTTATTTCTGCAACAGATGTATTTAACGATTTTAAAGTTGATTTCTGATTAAGTTAATTTTTAAGTTGATTTCGAATTTCCTCTTGTTACCAACGACTTAACTTTAGAAACCTTACGTACCTTTTTCGGGTATTCGTTTGGAGTCTTCTTTCCATGTAGAAGTAATGACTGACGGTTTTTCCCTATCCGGTTAAAATTGTTGCTTATTTTGTGCTTAGAAATTTTAACTCAATTCATTTTGCAATGTTCTGAGTTATGGAGTTGGAATATTTCGCTACGGAAAGCTAAAAAATTTATCCTTCAAACCACAGCTTGTTTACATAAGACATTTTGAAAGAAGAAACATTTAGAATTACATTCCCATTTTAATTAAGAAGTTGTTGCCTTACATTTTTATCTCAAAACATATTTTTTTTAAGAAATGATAAACTGAAATCGTTCTAAAATTTGTAAACGCACTATTTATAAGAGTATCTCAAATTTCTTATACGTATAAAGAAAGAAATTTAGGAACAACTTTTTACAAAGACCAAAAATTGAAATTCAAATAAATAAATTTGAAAAGATCCTCTAAATGTAGAACTACAATTCTGTAAAAATTAAAAGAAAAAATAAAATAAACCATCACAATCAAAACCAAAAATGAAGTAAAAAAGTACAAAAAAGAAGAGGAATGCAACTAACCCCGACATAACGTCGTCAGAAAGAAGATACAACGAAATCAATTACAATTCCTCTTCAAGAAAAATCAATCAAAACATACTAAAACGCTAGATAGAAAGCGCAGGACGAAAGATGACCCTTTAATATGGTAATCGCTCTGGTATTCGAGTTTAATCTAGTGTGATTAATCTGGAGAATTTGGGAGTGTATCTATGGTTCTAATCTATCGGAAGATACTGGCGCGGTTAACAGAAAGCGGATTTTCACGTGGGTGTTTGCTAAGATGAACAGATTGAACTTTTGTGAGACATGTAAAAAGTTGAGTAAGTTTGTCTGTCGGTTGCTAAGTATATTTACTATGCATATTTAAAAATGTTTTACAGAATCAAGGATCAAGGATCATTTAACATAATTTCGACTAAGCAATAACAAAATAAATGCATTAAGTGTTGTCAGAGTTGGAAATATTTGAAACAGTGGTGAAATTAAAACTATGGAAAGGAGCAGATGTAATTCTGAAAATTACATCGATTGTGTAGATTAGGTGTGCGATTGTCATAAATTATCGATTTATAAACAAGGTGGAATATCCGAAAAATGCAATGAAACGAAATTTATATGTATACTATTTTGCACAGCGTCATAATATACGATCTTTGACAAAGGTGACGAACCTACGACCCGCGTGTCGATAGCTAGCATGCGAGCTCCCATTGATCCGCTAACAATTACTGTATTTGAATTTACCTTTCATTCTAACAATAATCACGTTGAAGTTTGTACTCATAATATTTTGGGTCAGGTAAATACAATCCAAGTATAAAATTTGCAGTTCTTGCTTGAGAATGAAATAAATAATGTACTTGTCGTCAGCTTCACAATGATCCATAAGCATTCAGCAATCAAAGAATCACAAACTGATATTAATAGAATTAAATAATAAACTCATAATTTCATTTTCTTTGCAGTTCTAAATCTGTGTCAAATTGCAGTTATTTTAGTAAACTTTTAAAATGGATTCAGTACCATGCACTTCATTTCTAACAATTTAGATGTTGGTATATCTACTTTACAGCTCTTGAAAACATCACTCATTTTTAATTACAATTCCTTATAATTTTCTTCATTTTTGCTTACTCGGACAGCTGTAAATTTCCTCCTTTTTAACAAATATGATATGCGAAACAACTTTACAATTACAATGAATCTGTACTTTCGTATTACTATGTTGTCTCTGAGTAAGTTTTTTTCTCACTTCTGTTTATAATCTGTAGTACCCTCTTAGATAATAATCTCGCGTAAATGTTCACATGAATTTTTGAAGGTATTTTGCACGAGAACGATTATGCTACGTTCAAACATAGGCCGACACATATACATACATATATATACATACGTATATATGATTTTGATAAATCAAAGATATCCCTCTTATTTTGTAACTGTGTTGCATGTAAATAATTAAAGCAAAGAATCTGCTTTCATCTTTATTATTATGTTATTTCTCCATGTTGTGTGTAATAGACTCGTAGATGTCTTAAATAATTAAGCCAGTGATCTTGAATATTATTAAATTAAAAGAAAAGAACTCTAAATACATCAAGGATAATACAGAGCTTATCCAAAGCTCTCCTTAAAATGCGGGACATAGCGTTCGTTGTATAATTCGTTCGAAAAGCACCATTACGGCACTAATCCAAGTTAATCTATTAATTTGTCTCCTGATAATTAGGCTCAGCAGTATCGCAGTTAAATTTAACTAATTGTGAACTTAATCCAGGCCTTAATACAGCATCGCATTTATACTTTGCATAAAGAAGAAGGAAATTCACTTCTAAAAATTTCCCAAATATTTACTGTTAAGGCTTCGTAACCGCGTTTTCTCAAAGTCTAAAATTATGGAGAAGGCTAGGTAACGGCTGAAGGCTTCCTTGCTTATGAGAACAAAGCTTGTTCTATTGCTACAACAGTGCCCTTAGTTAGAACTAGTTTCATTGCTGGTGCATTTTTGCTCAATTCTAACAATTCTGTGCTTTAAGTTGTAATGTCTATTTACTTAACTTTCAAAGCGACAGCTGAACTAGGTGCAGGAACCAGACAGAAGAAAGGTTAAAAGATCCCTTTACTAAATTCTTTAAAAATTCACAAAGCGTCGCCTTGACGCTAATAGACTACGCTTCGCTCGGGCGGTATCTCAACTAACAAGAATTAAAATTCAAAAATATTAACACAAAAGTAGACTTTTCCCCAGGGCTCAGATAATCCTGTTACATAAAACCGCGTCGAAGTCTCATGGCAGCAAAATAAAGATGTTAAGCCATTTTAACAAGAAATAAATGCAGCAACAGAAGTTCACGCTACAAAGGTACAGTGCTTGTCCACTCTTTTCTAACTTTCCCTTCTAGAACTCAGTATTTAAACTTTTTCTTGTAAAGGTAGAATTTGCATTCCTTCACGCGCGCTACCAAATTTAGGTTAGGTTAGGTTATTCAATTATGGCAAAGCACACGAGGGCTATCTGCCTAAAGGGAAAGATGCCTTCGTGGACTACTTTCTAAGGGAAACTGGCTCGTATACACGTTACACATGGGGAAAACCACGAAAACGCCCATGCAGCCAGCCCGTTCGCGGGATTCGAATCTCGGACCGAACTACCAGTGTTTAGCGTCTTTACCGCTCTGCCGCTGGTGGGCCGCTACCAAATTTAAATATTATGGCATTGGCAATTTTGGGAATGAAAGCTTATACGAAAGAAAGCATGAACTTAACTGGTTAGTGAAAATAAATATAAATCCTTAAAACGTTGATTAATCAAAGTTCTAAAAGGACAAAAGCATTGAATAAAAAGGGCTCAATTACTTCATCTTCACAGAAAATTAAATTAACAATTTGTTTCCCTGTATTTAATTTCAATTTTAATCATTGCAATACTATTTATATTCACTTGCAAGTAGAACTTTGCAGAGTATTCAGGCTATCACTGAATATTTATTAACTCTTGCAAACTTGCATTTCAGGAAGAAATATTTTCAATTCCATTATAATTTTATTTATTTATTTTCGTAGCTTTTTTGGTAATTAGAATCTTATGTATATATTTTAATGCAACTAGTGTATCATTTTATATTTTTTTATATTCCCTTTGTAAGGTTTTAGTTAAACTAATTAAGTTTTATTTTAATTTAAATCTTTCTATCTCTTCTCTGTTTCAACTTCCCGTCAGAAGAAGCGCGCGTTTTCAGCTTATGCTAATTTTGAAGTACAGCCAAGTACTATTTAATCCAGAGGTAGAAACCTCTTAGTGTGAGAGAGCTTTAGTCTGATCACGGTC
>KK113344.1:832229-870623 GCA_000611955.2 Stegodyphus mimosarum | reverse complement strand
GTGTGTAAATAATAGTGATTTAATAAAAGAGGATTTCAAATCCCTTTCAAGTGCAGTTATTCGCCAATACAGTATCTACACCAGAACATAGCGTATTTTCCGCTCCCTGTTCCAGTTCAGGACTTGAGAAGAAGAACCCTTGTAAGTACTTCACCATGTTTGCAAAGAACATGCACAGAACACTCAGTCCTGACACCTTAACTTATCATATTGTGTATTGTATGTTTTACAAGTTTTTTTTTACATACTGTTATATCTGTCTTCGAAGTTAACACTGATTATTTAGTACTCATTGGCAGAAATGCATGTCTGAATAAGGTTTAGAAATCCTCTTCACAAATTAATATAATTTATCTCTTTAAATTCACAGTTATTAAATTGTTTAACCTTTGGTCAAGATTTGATGTAATATAGCACTTACAAACAGATAATTCTTTAATTTCCAGTTAAATGAAAATTTCTGTTTTCAAGTGAAGTTCTAGTTTAATCATTCTGAATTGCATAACTTACTTTCAGCACATAATTTATTATTATTATTATTGTTGTTATTTGAAACGTCGGAATTGCTGCACTTTCGATATCTCATTCCTTTTACAAAAATTTCACCTGCCAACTACATATTTCAAGTGTTTATTCATCCCCTCTGTGAATATTTCTGCATCTCTCCAGGATTTAGAAAACAATTTGCCTTCCTTTCAAGCTTCACACATTGTTTGTAATATCTGGATTTTTAATTATTTTTGTCAGGCTTTATGTAAGGAATAATATTTATTTTAATAAGCTTTATTCTAAGAGTTTTCTTCTATTTATTTATCTCATTTCTTTTTAGTTTTATTAATTTATTTAGTTAGTTTTATTAATGTCACGTATTAGTAATTTTCTCCTCTATATATAAATATATTCTGATTTACTGTCATTTTTACTTTGTGGGAGCTATTAAATTTTCGTAGAATCATACCAGTGGCTTCTAAAGATAGGTCTTCCTGACCACCATTTTTAAGCATATCACATTCTGATAGTAATCATCCTGAAAATGCTGATCGCTCCAGATTAAATAATATCCTACGAATTTCTAATAAAATTAAGGACCTACTAAATATCTGCAAAAAAGAGAAAACTAAATGCCCAAGAACATAAAGACATTTTCCGCCATTTAACAGCTCTTCGCCAAATAGTGGTAGACCGAGAACTTACTCTAGCAAAGCAGGAAGGCACTCTCAGAACTGAGAGAGCAATTGTCTCTTCAAAATTCAAATACTGCAGTTATTTCTAAAGAGAGGGGACATTTGAAGCATCAGCAACAAGAAGTTAAACAATATTCGATGCAAATTTTCGAGAACAATCCCCAAAACCCTACGCTGTTGCTTCCGCCAAAAACATTCCTCCAAATTCTACAGGCTCAAAAACGTCAAATCGAAGATCATATTCTATTCCTAAAACCTAAAGATTTTGAGAGAACGCATGAAGATATCAGAAACCAGTTAAGCGTGGCATGTATTTTTCTTTTATTTCAAACAAGGATTTCAACTGCACATTTTTTTCAGTTGCAAAGAATAGTATAAGGAGAGGTATTTGAACATGCTTTTTACAAAAGGGTGAAAATGGGAATGGGGCGTGTCCGCACATATGACGTGCACCTGCTAGGCAGATGTGTGAACTTTTGTGATTGGAAGCTTTTGTATCTATGAATTGCAATGTTGTAGCATATTTTTGTCTCTGTTATATGCTAGAAACTAAGTAAAAAGAATATTTTGCTGTAAACTGCACGGAAGGAAAGAAAAATTAGTGGCATTCCCGTTTTCCACACTTTTAGTGATGGCACCTAGAAGGAGAGGTCATTCGAATGAAGAAATTTTTAAATTGCTAAATGAACTTTTAGAAAATGATTCTGGCTACGAAAATGCAACTGATGATGATGGAAATTTTCTTATAATTGACGAAAGAAGTATTGGGGATATAATCTCATCTTCCGAATCCAGATCAAGTGACAACGAGCTGAAAGAAAATATTCCAAGTAAATGCAATTCAGGAGTTCATAAAACAAAAGAGAATTGTAAAGGTGTTAAGAAAAAAATAAAAAAAAGAAGAGCAATCACACCTTCAAAGTAATTTGGAAGAGGCAAAGATGAAACTGTATGAAAAATACACCAGCAGTGTTCAATTTTTTCTGGTCGACAACCTATTCAAAATATTCTTAAAGAAAATCCGAGACCTACACCTTACCTCAAAACAAATATTGCTCATAATAGTCGTATAAGTTCCTGGAGACTTCATAAGTGATAAAATTTTGAACATCATAAAGAAATGTATAGAAGTGGAAGCAAAATCAAAGCGAAATAATGAATCTTGGAGCACTTCTCTTGATGAACTGGATTCCTTTATTGCAAAATTATATGTTCCAGGAACTTCAGCTGTAAAAGGGGTCGCAGTCACTAGCCTTAGGTCAAAGAGCTCGAACCATAATTTTTCCCTTCAACAATGAGCCGAAGGGATTTTAAGAAATTATGCTATGTATGAGTTTTGACTTCAAAATTCCAGAATCAGATAGATTGAAGAACGATAAATTTGTACTAATATTAGATGTTTGGAATATTTTCATAGAAAACTGTTTTATGTGTTACAAACCAGGAGAAAACAATACTGTAGATGATCAGCTTTTTCCGTCAAAGACATGCTATAGATTTTTTGCGATATATATAAAATAAACCGGATAAATTTGGAATCAAATTTTGGTTGGCTGTAGATGTGAGCTCAAAGTGCATAATCAACACATTTCCATATTTAGGAAAAGATGATCCCAAATCAAATGATCTAAGCTTTGGCGAAAATGCTGCTTTTCGGTTAGCAAAGCTTTACTTCAAGACAGGGCGAAATGTAACAAGTGACGGGTTTTTTAAACCTCTAAAGCTTGTAGAAAGCCCAAAGAAAATGGTTTGGGCTATGTCGGAACAATCAATAGAGCGAAAAGAGAAGTTCCGAATTCCTTGAAGGAAACGAAAGAAGAATTATATTCAACGACCTTCATAACGTACAATTCCACCATTTTTGCTTCCTACCAATGTAAAAAAGCAAAAATGTGCTTCTTCTTAGCACATTGCATTCTTCATTAGAAGTTACTCTACATGAGAAGAAAACTCTTGAAATAATAAATACATCTCCACAAACTTTTGAGTCGACGTTATAGATCAGATATCAAGGAAATATCCCGTGAAATATGCATGTTTTTTTCCAATACTTTAGATCTAGCGGTGATCAATGCATGGATAGTTCTTAAATTTAAAAAGACAATAGGTTCTAATCTGAGCAGAAGAGACCATATTCTAAAATTAGCGGAGGAGCTGAGAGAGAAACATATTGCAAAAGAGCCAGAAGTTAGTCGTTCACGTATTATCCCGGAAGTTTCGAACAAAGGAAAACGTTGCCAGCTAAAGCAATGGAAAGCAGTAAAAATAATACGATTTGTGACAAATGTTCAAAATTTGTATGTGGATTATGTACAGCAAAAAAAAAAGAAGCAAAGACCATAGTATTCTATGTGAAATGCTTTCAGAGAAAGTAGTATAATGTAAATGACATGAATATTTAATTTTTATTATGATTTAAAATTTTATTATTTTATAGGAACATTATGAAATTTAAATTAATTAAAATGTATGTTATTTAAAAGAAATTTCTTGCATTTCATTTTATACGGGCTGCCAAAATCTTAAAGTATCTATTCTGAAATTAAAAATTTTAATTTTCTTTGATGGTATTAGTAACTAAATTTCATAATATGTAACATTCTAAAAGCTATATTTTATAAATCATAAACTAAAAATCATTGTATTAATAATGAAATACTTTATTTTCTGTGCGTATCTCCATAAAAACTAAAATTAACATCACTGAAGTCCATTGGTCAGCTATGACCTACCTCGGTACTTCAAGGTATACAAGAAATGCGGTAATTCTAGTGCTAATGGACGGGAAAGGAAGGAAAAGGGCGGGGCGAGTAATGGAAGGAGTTTCGTTATTTTAAGTATATAGGTTAGTGAAGGCTTCGGTTTTCTAAGGTTTAACGGACTCTAACATTTGTAAATACTTGTGATATCCCAAATTATCATATTGGTATATTTTTATGAACCTATTTAAGTCAAATTACTGTTTGCAAATATTGTATATATGTTTTTCCTATTAAAGCAAATTGAACCATTTTATAATTTACTGCATTATATATTACCCACTGAGAAGAAGTCAAACAAATAAATGGTATCCCTACGTTCTTTTATATTTGACACTAAAGGAGAAACTTGCAATTTCAATGTAATATATTAAATACAATTCTCAGAGGCTGCATTCGGTTTGCTAACAACATTATCAATATTGATTTAAACCTATGTTTGCTATCACTGATGGTTCCTGACGTTGGACTTAACTATTTCGAGGGATTAAATGTTCCCAGTAATTACTAAACTAGATGATTAGGATTAGGGCATGCAGCTTTGTAAATAACAGGTGCGTCATAAGCGTACTAAGTATGTAACAAACGTGAAGCAAAGCTGATAAGCTGAGGAATATTTGATCCGAAATGAATTTTAGGCAGTTTCTATTTAGATGTCCTTGTTACCAGAAAAATTTCTTATTCTGATTAAAGCGCTTATTATTGCGGTGATAAACACAGTTATTATTCATAAAATTCTTTTACGTGGGATTGATATATGTATTCTGTTGCGTATTTTTTGTAAATATTTGCTTTCATTTCTTTTATTATTTTCATGTTATTCTGTTGTGTGACATTATTACACTGGTGTGCAAAAATTAAGCAACAGCAGGGATTTCTGCCATAACTCCACGAGAAATCAACTCAGAGACATAAAATGCAGGAGAGTATTATGTACGTAAAGGATGATGAAAGCATCGGAGCTGAAAAAAGAATGCAATGCATACGGTATGGAATCAAACAAAAACAAGCTTTATTGAACGCATAGTATCGGGATTCATGATTGTCTATCCAACAGGAAGTACAACAAGCAGATGTTCCTTAATATTGGATATGCCCTCCCCTCACTGCAATAGTTGCTTCGCACCGTCTCCGCATACTCAGAACCAGCTGGTGCAACATTTCTTGCGGTAGGAGTGCCCATTCCTCAATCAGCATCTGTTTGAGTTGTTGGGTGTTCTCCGGAGGATGTAAGTGTACTGCAATGCAGCTCCTCAAAGCATCCCACACATGTTCGATGGGATTTAAATCTGGGGAGTACGCTGGCCAATCTATTCGAGTGATATCTTCACTTTCCAGTAGCTCCTCAACAGCAAGAGTCCGATGTGGCCGTACATTGTCATCCATAAAAATTAAGTCTGGGCCAATGGCACCTCGGAACAGACGCACACGGGGAAGGAGTACCTCCTCACAATAACGATCCCCGGTTACAGACCCTCTGTCGAAAACGTGGAGCTCAGTTCGCCCGTTCAGCATAATGCCTCCCCAGACAAGAACTCCAGGACCACCGTTACGGTGTCTTTCCTTGATGTTACTGGGATAAACCGGGTCTCGACCTCTCTCCAAATCAAAACGCGTTGAGAATCGCTTCTGGTACTGAACCGACTCTCATCCGTAAAGGAGACATGACTCCATTGATCAGTTGTCCAGGTTTTGTGGTCTCTGCACCACTGTAAACGGTGGCGTCGGTGGCTAACTTTCAACGGGAGGCAGCGTTCAGAAAGGCGGGCGAATAGGCCCCCTTTGTGAAGGCGTCTGGCCACAGTAAACCGCGACACTTGTCGCCCCGTTTCTGTACAGAGTTGCTAAAAGTTGTCGGCCTATTTTCGCCTGCAGGACGATATATCGGTCATCCGCTGCAGATTTCGTCCTCGGGCGGCCACCACCAACCTTTCTAACAGCTGTACCTGTAGTTTGGAACACTTTCCAAGTGCGTGAAACGACACTTTTGTTGATTCCGAACTCTGCAGCTACACTGGTGACAGTACGCCCCTCCTCAAGTTTTCCGATCATTCTTCCACGTGTGAAGTCGTCCAGGTGATTTCTTCTAGCCATATTTCACGAACTGACTCACTGGCACTTGCAGCGAATATGTTGAATTGTGTCTCCGTCCTTCCTTTTTTTTATTCTACTGTGGAGTTGCGCGCCGACATGCGTTTTGCGTACGCTCATGTCGCCTCTCACGTTTCGTTCCTGATATTTGCATACGCATGACGTTTCTACTGACTTACGTGTTCATTGTTCTGATCTCCAGACCTCCTTTTCTGCAATTTCATGGCTGTCTGCTAAATTTTTACATTGCTGCTTAAGGTTTGCACACCAGTGTAGTTGCATACCTTTATTTACTGAGTACAATTTATGTATTTATGTATTAATTTGATTGTGTACTTTTTTAATTGAGTTCATGCCAATGTATTTTATTTTTAAGAATTTAGTTTGTTTAATATGTTCTAGATCTTTTAATAGTGAATGAAATGACCTTTGAATTCTAAAGATAACTCAATTAGAGCTAGAGGTATGTGGATAAATCTTCTTGTTACTGCTTTAATTTCTTTGCCAATTTTGTTGCAATTTCTTTCTTCAGTATTCTTCAAATTTCCGGAAAATGTGCTTTTAAAGTCCTCGGAGTAACTTTAGGTCAAACATCGGGAAGTGCTTACCGTTACCCTCGATGAAGGCTATAAATATAGTCTGCAATGGAGTAACATGTTAACCATCTTCTTAAACCATGTCCTAAAAGCAACATACACAAATCATTTAATAATTAGTTCAACTCCCGACAGAGGTTTACAATATATATCAGACTTTCTTCCTGGCTCAACTATTTTGTAAATCAATTAGCAAAATGTTAATGTATTTTGATATGAAAAGGGATGCAGGCTCGCTGAATTCAAAAGTAAATCATTTAAATAAAGATTTCAGTCTAATATAAGTTTTTATGAGTATCAACTATTACATGAAACTTAATTTATATTTTCAAAGAAGCAATATTAAAAAAGACATTATTAATACTTGCAAAATCAGTATTTTCAATCTTCATTATTTATTATATGACAAAAGTCTTAAAACTAGCTATTTTAACCAACTTAATAAAATTACGAAGCAGAGAAAAGGGCAATAAAAAAGCTAACTCAAAAGTTCCTTTTAAGGACGTTTTTCTAATATTTGAGCTTACATTGACAATTTATCATTTAGAAATAAATTAAAAGTTATTAGTCTCGCTGTTCTGATCAATAAATCTGACAAAAGTAAAATATACGGTTAATATTTTTGAAGTCATTAACATTTCAAACTATAGTTAAGGAAAATCATTTCTCAACTGCAAACAACAAAGTAAAAATATGCGTTCGAATTTCGTTACATTTCAGTAAATATCATTAAAACAATTGAAAAGAATAAATGCTTTAATAAAAAATTAAATGACAGGATTCTTTTATTAATTCATTATAAAGTTATTATCCTTAATTTTAGAGTACGATAGTCATGAGTTTGATGCGAAACTATGAAGCTCAATTCCAATAATTTGCATCATTTTGATGGCCTTAGAAAATGCTACATGTTTGTATTTTATACAAAAAAGGGATGAACATATTGCAGCTAAATGTTTACTGAAATTTAATAGCATCCTGCAGCTTCTAAGCATTTCGACATGAATACAATAAATTAAAAGTACCTTCCTGTTAAAGGAACTCAGTTTTTGCGTAATGAAATTCAGTGCATAATAGCAAAAGGTGTATGAAAACCTGGCCCATGTGTAATGCAGAAATCTGATTTTAGAGAAAATCAAATAATTCTAATTGTTCTGCTTTCGATTCCATATAACTGAAGACGGATAATAATCATACTATTAAAGCCAACGCGTAGCAAACGCGGGAAAGAAAATAAAGAATAACGATAAAGGATCTTTGAACATCCTCTGAACATAATATGTAATACTTAATGTCATTCTAATGAGTCAAATCGTTTCAGAGCCTGTTTAAAGGAAGGGTAGTCGGTACAAAGAACTGGGCGTTGCTTAGAAAGAAAATGATTCTTTTATGAATCAATATTCTTGAATATCTATCAGTTTTGAAATTAAAATATCGGAATAAATTAGGAAAAAAAATTTTTAGTAAGTAATGTGTAAGCGGCAGCTTTGAAAAAAGGTTTCCATTTATATGGTTGGCGCCATTTACTTTTTACGATACGCTTTGTACTTGGAAGAGCATAGATAAGCAGACAGATTGTCTACGGCGCTTATTGCCTAAGAGACGATTCGTCTGATGGCTTTAGTCTGGGAGAATAATAGGAAAAAAAAAGGATCTCTCGAGGAGAAAAGAAGATAAATCGTAATTCCAGATTTTATCTCACCCTACTGGTTCTAATTATCTTTCAAGTGATGTGACATAACTCTAAATTAGGGATTCCCTAATATTTTCTTTCATCGACCCCTTTTAAAAGAATTGTTTCTTTTATTGACTCCTTTACATTTTTTTTATAATATACAACGCTCGTCATACTCATAAGACAGCTAACTGTGCATAAATAACCGAAATATTTCAAATAAAAAAGAATATGAATAAAAGTTTTAAAATGATTTATTACAGTTGTGTTTTATTATTTTTGTACTGTTATTATAGTTTGAATTTACAAATACAAATAGCTTTAGTTTATATTTGTAAATTCAAACAATAATAACAGTACAGACGGTTTTCGGAAATAAAATCGCAGATTCTTATTGCCACCCGGCCAAAACTTATTTTAAAATGTTTTAATGACCGTCCATTGTCATTTAATTCATATTTCACTACATAGGTTTATGGATTTACTACATGGATTTATATTTTTTAATTTACATTTATTGCATTAAAAACTATGATTGATTTTTAATGTATATTTCTTTATTATGCTGATCAATTGCCGGTGCATATTCTGTTATTGACCCTGGAGCGACCGCTCGATCATGATTAAACCCCTTTTGAAATTCCATCGACTCCACTGAGAATCACTACTTTAGACCAGTGATCTTCAAATATTGTCGACTACAAAAGCATTCTAGGAGATTTAAAATTCACATACAGCACTCTAGGAGATTTAAAATCAGAATTTCCACATTCAAATATTACATTTTAGATATTAAGAATTTTGCAGGTATCTGAAGATGATTTCAATCTAAAGATGATAAACTAATACAATTTAAAGCTTTGAAAATAGAAAACATCCTAAAATCGCATGACAATTAACAAAATTCGTAACATGAAATTTCGTATTTAGGAATGCGGTTGGCCTATTATTAGCATGAAAGCTTTAATTTCAAGGTAATACAACCATTTCTGATGCGATTGGAAACATCAGATTTCATAGTTGGGTATTTCCATTGAATCTGTGCCATTTAGCTACTGTTGTTTAAGAAAACAATTTATATTTGTATATTAAGCCGTTTAAATAATATTCGATTTTTTTATTTAAAAGAAAGTAACTTTTAAGGAAGTTGTGTAATAATTAGTAAGTTCAAAATGCTTCATGTTTCCACTTGAAACAATTATTAATCTATGTTTCACTGGCATTTAAAATGCACCAAAATATTCCGAATATGATTTCTGTTAAAAAGAAAAGATTTCTTTTCATTTTCAAGATTCATAATTCATAATAAAGTTTAACTACTGCATCTGATCCTAACTACTGAAATTATGTTTAATTAGTAGTAAAACGTCAAGTAACATCTTTTATCTTTCGGAAAAACCAACAGGACACATTTAAACTTTTAACGTAAGATTACATTCCTCCCTAATAGTCCAAAGGGAAAGCAAAAATTAAGACACTATTTGAGGTTTGCGCGAATGCTTATATCTTCGAAACTACAAAAGTTACAATTAATTTAAATACTACATTAGATACATGAAAGAGCACTTTAGAAAAAACAAGAATGTTTTTTTAATCCGACAAAGCTTAACGAGTCAAAAATAGCAAAATTTTGGTGAACTAATATGCGCGACCGCTTGTGAGTGGCAAATGTTTGCTGTATTTTATTATTATTTCTCCAAGCTAGTGGTGCAACAATTTATAGAAATTGGACAAGTGTAGCAGATTGTGTACCAATATAATTTACTATTAAGCAGGGTAAGAGAATGCAGGATTCAGAAGGAGGTGATATTTGTATGGTTGATGTAATTGTTAGTGGAGTGTCAAGATTTATTATAGCATCCGTATATATATTCATCCAACTGTTAATTCAGAAGATTTGAAGATGTTCTTGTTTAGTGCATTGATGAAATATTCCCAGATTGCTTTATTGATCGATGAAGAGTTTACTGTAGATACTGGCGTTCCTTTTCCTATTATTATGATGTGAGATTTAAATGTAGACGTCAATGAAGAGGCAATTGATTTTATGAAACATCATTTTAATCTCAATGTTGTCCAAATACAGCAATCGATTTATAGATATAACATTTACCAGGAATGTAACGGCAGACATCTTAAATTAGGGATCTTGTTCCTCATGTCAGTGGCTACTTTTGCATAAGGTCATTTTGAGTGATTATATGTAATAAAAAAATAAAATAAAATATACGTGTGGGCAAAATTTTTGTTTCTTCATTTTTTTCTATAACATCCTTGCAATTCCGTTAGTAATCCTACGCATTAAACACCTGCGGCTCTCTAAACTAAAAGAGAGAGCCTAGCGTCAATTTTTAAATTATGCTAGGATGAAAGTAAGAGATGGGTACATACAAAAAATACTTCCCAGATAATAAATTATTGGTAGTAAAGATTAAATATATTTGTATATTTGTATATACAGGCCACTGAATAAGGAGATTACATGCCTTACTTGCTTATTACAGCGCGTTCAGAAAAGTCTCTTACATTACCATTATATTTGCAACTGTTCATCATAGATGTGTACTTTCTGTTACAAAAATGTTTTTAAATGATATAAATATTTAAAACTGTGGTGTTTTTAATTTTAAGAAATCAGTTTTTAAAAACTTATTAAATTTAACGTTTTCACTGTCTTTCAATCCTTTGAGCTATATTTAGTAAACTTTTACACTTATTCTAAAAATTAAAACAGGAAACAAATTAACACCTTTACGACAAAATTCTCTAATTTAAAATGCTATTACATTTGGTAAGTCGAAAGTACTTTCAGAGACGTAATCTATGAACTTTTGATGCTAGGAATATTCATAAGGATATTTATCATATGCGATCATAACCTCAGCATACAAAGCATTCATTGGATTAAAAATATTTTTCATTTCAATAGTATCATTTTTACATTACACCAGTTTATGCAAATAATTTAATGACTTTCTACGACTAAAACTGAAAGTTGCCCTGCTTTCAAGAACAGGAATTTTTATAACACTAGTAAGCCTTCGATTCTCTAACGAATCGATAATGCCTTAAATTAAAATCACTAACCGACGTACAACTTGCCAAAAAAAAGAGGGGGGAACGGTTCTATATCTATACAGATATCTCCCGTTCTACTGGATAGATTGTCGAAATTTAACTTGCGTTTTTCATGTCTTGAAAGCGCAACTTAGGTTGCATCTTAGATTTATATACAACATTGTTTGAACATAGGTATTTTGACACAAAATCTGATTTTTTCTGAAATAACATACCAATGTTTTTCCCGTATTTCAAGTCTACGACTCAAATTTTGCTTAGATATTAAATGTTGTAATTTTTAGTGAGAAACTGGCAGAGAATTTTATAAATTTATTTTGGCACATTTTTTCAGTTTCCGCCAAGAATAATTCGTTTGGCGAAATTCTTAATTTATAGCAACCCAATTCCCTTTCCTTTTCTTCATTGTACGAGACCGGAAAAAAGTCATCGTTCATACTTTCAAATAATTTTAACAAAGTGCGTAAATTACACTTGATGTTATTAGCGCTTATAACAAATATGCCAAATTTCAAACGGCGTCAATATGTAAATTCACATATATCTCAGAAAATTTTGAATCAAATCTCACTACTATAGTCACTTGACTCACATACACCTACACTCACGTTTGTGAAAATTGCAACACCAAGAAGGAATCGTCATAATTGAATGCAATTTAATACACAGTTGAGTGGTAGTGGTACAAATAAATGATTAAATGTTCAAAGCAAACAAACAAGAACAAGAGATCAGACTCAGTATTTTGTGTGGCCACCACGCGCCGCAATAAGTGCTGCTACACGAAGTGGCATGGAGTCAAACAAAGTTTGAATGTCTGACTGAGGAAGAGCATTCCATATCGTTTGTACGCGTACCCAAAGTTCGTCTGCAGACGCAACAGGACGAGGATCACGAGCAAGACGCCGACCAATGACATCCCACACATGTTCAATTGGCGACATATCCGGGGAACACGCAGGCCAAGGAAGAAGCTGTACCTGCTGCGCTGCAAAGAAGGATTTAACAATCCGAGCAGTATGAGGGCGGGCATTGTCCTGTTGAAATACAGCGCCTGGCAAGCTTTGAAGGAAGGGAACAGCTTCGGGCTGTAGAACTTCACGGATATACCGGTTGCTGTTCAGATTGCCCACAATTCGTAGCAATTGAGATCGTCTATGATATGCTATGGCGCCCCAGACCATAACTCCGGGTGTTCGTCCACTGTGGCGTTCGATAATGCACTCCGGAAGGTGGCGTTCACCGGCATAGCGTCTGACACGAATGCGGCCATCATGGTACCACAAATTAAAGCGGGATTCGTCAGAAAACACGACATGCTGCCAATCAGCACGCCAGTCTCTATGCTGATTGGCCCATTGTAGCCGCAGGCGGCGATGGTCGTGCGTTAGGGGGATCCTGTATAAAGGAGTCCGTGCGCGCAGTCCACACTGCAGCAGACGTCTACGAATTGATGAAGCACACAATGAAACACCTGTAGCTATTGACCACAGTGCTGCCAATTGTCTAGAGGAAGCTGTACGGTCCGTCCGCGCCATGCGGACCAGGTGTCTATCATCGCGAGCTGACGTCACATTTCGGGGTCCACTCCCGGATTTCCGAGTTGTCCGACACTCGTCCGTCCACTGCTTCCAAACGCGCATCACTGTGCTGCTGTTACGCTGCACACGAGAGGCTACTGCACGATACGACAATCCAGCTTCACGAAGGCCGATGATTCTCCCTCGTTCAAACTCTGTAAGTTGTTCAAATCTCGCTCTCTTTCGTCGACGAGGCATAAGTACAGATTGAGTTAACGTTTACCACTAGCAGATAACCACCGATAACCATACACGCCTCGCTACAGCCGTCTATTTATTCGGATCCATCAGCCGTTCAGAGCGCGCTGCTCAGCATACGCATGCGCTACGGATTTGCATATCATGCGCTACTTTGCATTTCCTGAAAATTTCAGCTCACTCGCGTAAGTCCTTCATGGTGTTGCAATTTTCACAAACGTGAGTGTATTTTACGACGACGGTAAAAATTTTATAGGTTATAATTCAAAATTGTTTTAAAAAATTTATAAAAATTATTTAAAAATACAAATTTAAAAAATAAATCATGAAAAATGGGTGAATTTTATTTGTACTGAACCTAAATTTCAAAACGTTAAATGAAGAATCAAATAAGTTTAATAAAAAGAGATATATTAATAAATGTATATACCCAATTGAATTAAAATGGAGGAGCTAAAATTTTGGGAGCTAATTGTTTAAAACCTATACTTGCGATTTTTAGAAAACTTATCAGTTTGGTATAATTTGAATCGTAAATCGGAATATGAGAAAAAAAATTGGTATGGTATTACAGAAAAAGTTTGATTTTGTGCCAAAGTACTTATGTTAGAACAATGACTATATATGAATGCAATATATATATATCCTAAGTCGAGCTTTCGAGACTTGGAAAAATCAAGTTAAGTTTCGCCAATCGGTTCCGTAGAACGGGAGAAATAGAACTGTCCCATTCTTTTTGTGCAAAGTGTACCTGTGCTCTGAAGAGCTTTCACCCCTGTTTTCAATCTCTAATGATCTGTCTCAATTACTTTTTAGATGTGTTAACACTAATATTAAGTCCCATCGAGTGCACGGAGAGAACTAAACGTTTTTGATTGCTTGATGTTCATGTTAAGTAGTCGAGCCCAGAGAAAGAAAGAAAATATGTTTGATAATTCAGTGATATCTCTATGACTGCCTTTGATTACTCTCATTTTAGAAAACATTACGTAAGCACTAGCTAAGTGCATCTGGTCATGGTTTAAAACCAAAATCTCAATTTATTTTGATTTTCTTACATACAAACGCATATTTTTAAACATAATTTTTTTTTGTTTTTGCAATATATGTTTTGTGTTTATGTTTGTTATGTTTGTTTTATTTTATGATGAAAGAAAATTTCTAATAAACGTGACTACAGAAAACGAAGATCCTATAGCACCAATAACCAAACTTCAAGGGGATGGGAGCCCCATGATAGATTTAATGAACTTTCAAGAGCCGCCAGGTCCAAATTTATATCGTTTTAAAAATAATGAGGCAAATTTGTCCCAGGTCTAAATTTATATCATTTTTAAAATTTAATATTTTTAATATAAAGAAACACTTGAAGTAAATTAATGAATATCTGATTAACATGATTACATATAAATATGAATAAATATATCTTGTATCTACTGCTTTGCGTTCAGATTAATGTAAAGTTCAGACTAAAGTCCTAAGAAAATAAAAATTTATAACAATTGTTCTGGGCAACTGAGCGTATTTGCTTCAGGAAGATAAACCAAATATTTTCTTCTGATTTCCTTTATATTTCTCCTTTTAAAATTATTGTTGTCTTATTTTAGTAGGAGTAAAATGAACCGGAAGCATATTCATTGGTCTACAATTACATAAACATATGTTGCTGTTGTCATGTCCATTACTACATGGAAGAATGATTGCCAGAGCCTACTCCGAAGAGAGGTTGGACTTCTATTTTCCACCCCCAATTTTGAGGGAGAATACCCCGGGGGGGAGAATCCAGGGGTCTTCCCCCTCTCCTCTTCCACCAATCCACACGAGAGAACTTTCGGCTCCCCGCATATTTAAAGTGCCGCCATGCCTCACCGACACTATACATTTACAAACATCCATGTCTTCTCCGGGATTCGAACCAGGGCCCTTCGGTTCCATAGTAGGCTTCCCTAACCACTATACCATCTACATAAACATATTATTTGAATAAATTAGAATCATTATTTAAAAGAAAATTGAATTTAATTCATGAGCAGTCTTTCAGAAAGAATAATTTAAAAGATACGCGTCAAAGCGCATTGCAGAGAAATTGCTATTCGAGAAATAATATTTATTTAAAAATAAGCTATTAACTTGTTTAGGCTTAAAAAGTAATTTTCTTTGTCCACACAATTAACATAAGGATCAACATACTGAATCATTCGAATCTTTGGATCCTAACCTACGCAATCGTTAAACATTTTCCCCCAAAACTTTGGAATAACTACTTTCACTGATACCCAATATAGAAGAAATCACCAAAATAGAATATGGTTGCAACAGAACATGATCGCAATAGAATATGATTGTAATTTTAGTGGTATTTGAATAATCAGTATCTTTCATGACAGCCGTGACTGATACAGTACTTCAGATTGGCACTCAACGGAATCTTCCAGAATTTTTTAGTAATTAATACACATTCCATCATTGAAAATTCTCGAAACTACCCTCTCGAATCGTCCCGATAATTTTGGATACAGATAACAAAGTACATGCGCATCATTGAAAAGTCTTGAAATTATCTCTTTTATTGGCCTGATAATTTTGGACATAGATAAGGAATTTAGTGCGCATCACTAAAAATTCACGAAACCAACTTTTGAATCGTTACGATAATTCTGGACATACATAACTTATTGCTAATAAATCTAATAGTTCATGCCGGGCTATATAAAAGCTTCGTTCAGCACATATTCCATCTGTCTACCAACCGAAATATCAACCTAGCTGTTTAATTTTGAGCTGTTTTTCAGACACATGGTGAATTAAAACTAATGTTACAGAAAGAAAACATACCTGTCAATAACGCATTTATTTCACAAATGCAGATATAATATAAATGCTTAACTCTTCATATTTCTATGGACATACACAGATGTTCAACGTGGATGGGTTTTGTACCGCGGCAGACTTCAGCACAATAGTTTAGTTCCTAAGCTCTTGCCAGAAGATGTACGGATCCACCATATTCTAACTACTGGACCTATAAAGGCGGTCAAATGACTTACCATCTAACTCAAAAGAAAGCTTAAAATAAATTATTGTCAGCCTAACAGTTATATAGTACAACTTTCCTTGGGTAACCTAACCTGTACAGAAAATTAATCTGAAATGTAGTCTGTAGGCAGAGGATACTTTAGATAATAAAAGATCAGACTTTAAAAATAAACGTTTACGGGAGTAAAATTCCCATGATTGCCTGAAATTTGTAGTGATCAATCAGTGGGTCATTGTACAATTTTTAGTTTGAAGTAAGCTTTCATAAAGGAGGTGTCAGACGTACATGATAATCAAAAATTAGAAGACAGAAATATCAGCAGATTAAAAGAAGTGTAATGCTGGCATTAGATCCGGGGCAATTAGTGATGCTGCAGAATAATAGTAATTAAGGGAGGAAAACTTTTTGATATGCTAGGCAGCAATATGCCCCTAACCTAGTGCGAGGAAGTTAGAAAGAAGGTCATCGAACAAGAAATTGAAAAATACGAGAAAATATCACAAGCTAAAGAGATTCATTAAATTTGTTGAAAATACTGTACGTTTTATGGAAGCTGATATCTGAAAATATTAAAGTAACCTTCCACCACACACAAATTACAAGAATCAAGATCTTACTCTATGAATATTCTGCATATGAAAACTTAATTGTTATGCTTACACTTATTTTTGTCTTGTATACGTTGGCTGTAATTAAAACTCAAAATATTTTCAAATTTTTGTTGGTGTTTCACAGTGCCTAGTAATCAGAGCATTTTCTTACAAATTTATATGCACGCGTTTTCAGCTGTTTTGAGTTTCATACTGAAAGTGTCTTTAAGAATAAATTCTAATTCCTACGTAATATATTTTGTAAACATTATTTTAGGCATTTTGCTAATATCTTTGAGCCCAAACATTATTTACGTTACAGGTTCGCTCAGAAAATCTTTCACGAAGACATTTATCCTATGGACATATGACTATGATGCACTGTGCTTTAAGCAAATAATCCTTCAGACTGCAGAGAATTAGTTTTACAAGATTCAGATCCTGGGGAACCAACTGGCTGCATGAGATTTTTCATGCATTGTTTTTCCTATATATAGCGTATAAAGAAGCCAATCTCTCTTAAAAAGGGAAGTGGTTAGTAAAGACATTCCTTTCCCTTGTTAGACGGCCCTCGAGCGCTTCGACAGATCCTTAAATCAATGTTTAAAATTTCCAATGGCCGGCACTAGCCGTTAGAGGCAATGGCCACTATTAAGGTAGGAAGCGGTGGTCATTTTATTATGAGGGTAATAGATGGGCCACCGTTGCCTTCTATGAGGGTACAGACAATTTACGTCCATGCTTTCTCCGGTATTCGAACCTGGGTACTTCGGTACGGCAATCAGTCACTGTCCTCGTTTCTCGTCTCTGCGGCACTAATCAGAAATAATGTGGCATTTAGTTGCTTGGGAATATGCATTCGGTACATTAAGGCATAGTTGAACCATGCACTTACTTACATCAAGTTATAAAAGTATTCAATTAAATTCATCGAAAATTTTAGAACAAAACTTATTACTGAAAGGATTTAGATCCGAAAATCGTTCCATTATCTAGTTCTTGACATAGAAATAACTGTAGTTGAAGCCGCAGAAGAAAAAAATACTTTTTGATCTCTTATACTATTATATAAGTAATGAATGACATTAAGTGCTGTGCAGTAATAAGTAACAGGAATTTTTTTTAATCCACGAAATTTTGTTTACAGACGCAGTTAAAAAGTGGTCTGTGCAAACATTAACTTGCTTTAATTTGAATTTATGAACAGAAGAATAATTTTATTGGGCTAGAAAACTCATTGCAATTCCTTCGTTCACTTTCTCGTAAGTTCTTTAATGATGACACTTCGTCTCTCAAAACGACTGAGGTAAGAAGTAACTTATTTTTTACCTGTTTATGATAGGTAAATGACGTTTAAGAATGGGAAGAAGTAACACTGAGTTCTTACTCTACTCAAACCTTACTTTGCTACCTCAAAGAGCTCTTTAGCCATACAAATATCCGGTCTTTGCTAAACAAAGCGCTACATGACTTCTCATAATTTAAGAATAATTACTGTTTTATTAATTTTCTGTAGAATCCAAAAAATGCAGTAAACACGTTTCTTTAAGGTAAATAACACAAAGTTAAATGGTGTTATAAAAACTCAATTATTCGATAACAGATTAAATAGGTGTTCATACTTTAAACTGAAAAAAAATTAAATTAAACGCATTCTTTAAATTCAGCAGTTTTATTGCTTCCTTTTATGCATTAAATAACAACTGAAGTTGAAAATCTTAAATCTTTGTTTCCATTATTATCAGTGTTAGTAAAACTGCCCCTTTTCTTTGCTTTTCAGAAACCAAGCTCTGCTCGGAATATAACACCTCTAAGCATTTTTTCTGCAGCCGATACCCCAAGAAGATTCTGTTTTGTTAAACGTTTTTGATTTATGGGGCAGATTTCCCTTCTTTGTACCCCCTACAATAGAATATTCTTCACGACAGAGAATGCAGAAACGGAAAGCTCATCTGAAATCTGGAGTCACTATCGACAGAGAATACTCCCAACGATGTCAATTGCTCCTTAACAGTGATACCCTTGAAGAACCGCACAAAGTGGAAAAGTACACGTATTTGCTTTTTGATTTCCATAATTCAGCTATTCTGCTGAAGCTTAAATATTAACTACCGTCATTCCAAATTCTGTTCCAGTTAGGAGCTAACTTCACAAGCAAGCGTTACAGAACGATTTTCATTGAAAGAGTGCGAAAACTAAGTTTCAAAATTTTCGCTTTACTTTACAAAAATGATCAGAACTAAAGCAAAATTATCTGATATATTTACAAGACAGATTTATAGGAGAATAAATCAACGCATATTATCGGATTCATCAGAAGATGAAGTAGCATTTAATTACGTAAAAATGCTTGCACCGAAATTTCCGCTAGCAAATATCCTTTAACTTTAGAACGCCCGCAAATTTCATTCCACTAGAACGCCCGCAGGAGTCATTTCGACTGCAGTGGGAAACACGTAAACCAGAGCATTAACGAATTCATTATTCAATTAAAACATTTAAATTTTTAATTAGGAACAGTAGATACAAATATCAATTTTAAAAAAGCATAACAATTTACAATTATAAGAAAATGAAAAAAAATGGCATGCTTTTCACAAAATTCATATACTTGCAATCCTTTTTAAACTAAAATTCAGGAATGCTTGGCATGACCTTTTCCATACACCATTTTATTCCATGAAATACAGATATTAGTAGTCATATTACCAAAGTTTTATTTCACATTTCCTCCTCTTTGGGGCTAATCTCTCTAGTGGGTCTGCTCTGCTTGCATTTCTTTTTGGTTTATTAGTAACCCAAATGTAGTTATGACGCATTTCATCAGCTAACATCTGGATGAACATCTGTCTTGTGATTAGTTTTTCAGTAATTTTTTAAAAATAATCCGGGCATTTATAGCAGACAAATGTAATACATTGTAAAACTTTTGAACAGGCCATCTTCTAGAAGGTGCTTTTACGATGTACTTTCTAGCCATCTGATCAATTACATCGACACCACATTTAGTTTCATTATAAAAACTAGTTGTTTCAGGAGTTTTCTTTTCATTATTACTTATATTGACAGACGGATGAAGGGTACTTAAAATCATTACATTTTTCTTTCTTTTTCCTTGATATCCTGTAATAGTATCACTTGTTTCGTCATGTTTCAAAATTTTAGATTCATACAGCGCCTCTCGGGAATCTTGCATAGACTTCGAGATTTCTTTCCTTGTCCTGCTGACAGTTCCTACCAAGCTTGTTCCCTTCTTTTGCAATACATCAGCTAAATGAAGCGATGTAAAAAAATTATCAACTGTGACATTTAGACTTTTGTTTAGGAAAGGTTTCGTCAGTCTCATAACAACGTATTCAAATAATCTTTGATCGGATGGTCGTTCTTCATTTTTTCCAGGATAAGCAGAAGCATACGGACAACGTGTTTTGCTTGGAAATAGCTGCTTATCTAGTGTTATATTTCCCCCCGGTTTGAAGCAAGAAATACAATTATCAATGAAACGATTCCAGGTTTCAGATATCATTCCAAATTTACCTGTTTGCAAGCGTGCAGAACGTGTAGATTTCAAGTCAAATCGTAAAAATCGTAGAATTTCCAAAAACCTGTTCCTTTCCATAGTTTCTGTGCACAAACTAAGGGCCCAGGCTTTAGATCACAATGAGTGAAGATCTATTCCTTTCGCACTACTCACACCTTGAGCACATAGTATTCCAATAAAGGCAAGTAACGCATCTATAGGTAGAAAGCAAGTGTCATTCTCAAGGATGCGCCTTGCCTATACTTCGGTACATTTCTTTATTGTTCAAAATTGTGCCGTCTATAAATAGAAACTAAACACTCAACACACAATTATCACATGTTTCTTTTGGCATGATTTGTTGGTCCCCTATCTTGTCGTACAATATTTTGCTTTGAAAACCTACCAGGATTTTTTTTTATTTTTATACATTTTCTATTCTGTGCCATCAGAAGCAGTGAAAGCTTCTGTATTACCTGACGCATCTTCTGAAATTTCCTTGTCCTCACCTCCATCAGAATGGGATCAATAGTCATCTACACATTCAAAATTCTCGTCTTCAACGTCTGATAGTTCACCCCTTCAGATTCATTATATGATAGCTCACGTAAAAGGTTTTCAATTTCCTCTGGCGTTAATCCTTTTTTACGAGCCATATTTTAAAATACATTCAAACAAACTGAGTAGCAAGGATATTTATGAAAAATATAACACAAATAGCAATGAAATAACTGCGAAAGGAGTCATCTCAGGAAGTAAGCCAGCTGGATCAGCAGGTGCAAAGAATTGACCATTTTTTCAACTTGTGGGTGGAAAGAGGAATGCCACAATAACTGATGTATTACTCTTTCAAAAAGAAAGTACAATACAAGATCCCGACCCCTAAACAGGAATCAAATGTTAAAACTGTGGCTTCCTTCCCACGGAGTCTATACGACTCCATCGGCGTTCTAGGGATACATGCTGATAAATATTTTAAAAATTAAGTTAAATATTTCTGGTTTTCTGAAGTCATAGACATCAATAATTAATTAAAAGTCACGGAAGGAAAGTAACTGAAATAAAAAAATTAGGAAAGATATGGATGTTTATTTAACGTGCGGGGTCGAAAGGACTCCATCAATCGTTCTAGTGTTAAATTCCAGTTCAAACTGTGATTCGTAACATGAAACTCATATATCTTGCACTTCGACCTGTAACGCTTGTTTTGAAGTTGGTAAGACACGTACTGAATATATTTCATTCGAACAGTAAAGGGAAATGAAAGATATTTTATACAATGTTTCAAGTCACACTACTTGTGAGAACTCGTTTCTGGAATTAATGGAATGAAGCCCAAAATTCCAAATCAACCAGAATGCTTTGAGTGCATTATTAAAAATTCTGAAGAATCATAAATTCTTTAACAATTTACCAAGTGATTCGGGTACACTTATGAGCACTCTTAGGAATTCCTTTATAAAAAGAATGGGGAACGGAAACTAAGTATACTTCGGCTTAGAAAATCAAATAAAAAAAATGCGTAGCCTTCAAATTTGCATCAGTTATGTTGTATAGAAATATCAATAAATAGTGGTGGTTTATCCATATTCAAATCAAATAATAATTCACTCTGTCCGATTTTTGTCAGCATTATTTCTACTGGAAACGTACTTATCGTGGGTGCTTATTACGGTAGTTCAAAACCAAAAGCTAATGAATTTTTAAAAGAATTTACGGACGAAATTGTGAAATTATGTAATGAAGGTATTAACTTCGGAAATTAAAAATAAAATATAATTTTCTGTGAAATATATTGTATGTGACGCGCCAGCAAAATCATACATTTTGTGTACTAAAGACCATACTGGATGTTCAAATTGTTCGAAGTGAAATATTGTTGGCAAGTATGTTACCTGGAGATGTTTTCCGGGATCTGTTGCTGAACTACGCCAAAATACCGATCTTTTATGTCTCAAGAAGAACTGACTGATGACGGTTACCCCAACGATTATCCCATTTTAAGAATATTCCAAATATAAAACTAATAAATATTCCGTTAGAATTTATGTGCCTTGTGTGCTTAGGGAAAGTAGTACGAAAAATGATTATTATTTGGATAGGCGGAGGCAGCTTACAAGCACTATTACCACATAAAAATATTGAATTAATTTTAAAAAATTTGACCAGTTTAAAGCCGTATGTACCAATTGAATTTGCGAAAAAACCCCAATGACCCTAAAAATTGAAACTTTGGAAAGCTTCAGAAAACGGCCAGTTTTTACTGTACACTGGCTCAGTTGTTTTAAAAGAAATTTTAAACAAAAAGTTATATGATCATTTTTTAATACTTCTTATTTCGATTAGACTCTTATGCAAAATACAAAATAAGACGCCAATTTATGAATACGCAAAGGTCTCTTAAATCTCTTCGTTGTAAATTTTGGGCTTTGTTATGGAAAACAGCATATTTCTCATAATGTTTACAGCCTACTTCATATCTGCGAGGATGTAAAAATGTTTGCCCCGTAAGGTCATTACAGTGCGTTTAAATTTGGCAATCGTATTGCAGCCATCAATAATGATTCAATCAAAGTAACCGACTTAAGTTGAGAATTTCAAAATTTACACATATCTGATCCACTACTTAAAGGTTATTAAATGCTTAATTTTATTACTGAATTTTGAATACAAATTAACTGACGTAAGAACTGATTTTGTAGAATAATTTAATTATGAATATATTGAAGAATTCAGTTTTAGGCTATTGATTGGTTAAAAAGGATCGAAAGAATTTTAATATTTCAAAGCAAAATTTTCTTTTATAATATTTTGTATTAATAATTCATTTTAAGTTCCTTGCTCAGTTTTAGATATATTTACAAATTATTAAACAAATTCAAATTGAAATTTAAAAAAATAAAATGTATAAATATTCTCAACATTTCTTATTTTTCCATAGTAACGATAGAAGGAGTACCTAAGACTATGTGTGGAAAATAAGTAGATTTGTCATCACAACACCTTTGCACACTTTCACTGGAATGTAAGGAAGATTACTGAGGATATACTGGGATGTGACATTTGGCAGTCGGGGGTATGGATTTAAGAGGTTAAAGTGATATTCCAGGTTATAATAAAAAGTATTTCAAATCCTGATAACATCCCATATACTGTTGATGGGACCTAGATAGGATGTTCTAAAGATATACTGGGATGTGACATTAAGCAATCAGGAGGATGAGTTTAGGAGGGGACTGGGATATTACGGGATGTCCTGAGGATGTAGTAAGTAGTACTTTAAATCCTAATAACATCCAGTACTCTGTCGATGGGACCTAGAAAGGATGTTCTAAGGATATAATGGATGTGTTTAGAAGGTTATTGGGATATCCCGGGATGTCTTGGGGATGCAGTAAGTAGGAATACAGATCCTAACAGCATCCCGTACGCTGTCGATGGGACTTAGGTAGGATGTCCTGAGGATATACTAGAATGTGACTTTAAGCACTCAGGAGGATGTGTTTAGGAAGTTCAGGAGATATTCCGGGAAGTCTTCAGGATGTGCGCATATCCCGCGAGCAACATCCTCAGGATATCCCGAGGATATTTTTGTGCTATGTAGGTTTAGATTAACTTTGTATTAGACCGATATTCTGATGACCATTACTTGTTCAAAAATTAACATAACTGGAATTATTTGACCAGATATGAGATTATTCATAGTTTTACGTATTTGTTGCAATGACGATAAGCCAGCAGTAGATGGCTTGAACACTATGAAATTCTTATATACATAATATGAGAAATTAAATTAGCGATTAATAAAGAAACGTGACACTGCATGATTTCTATTTCAAATTCCACTTGTATTAAAAAGTTAAATTATATTTATTTAAAACAAGCCGCATTTCAGAAGGCAGAGGATCGCAACTAGCTCGCGAGCCACAGTTAAGATGACGGGCAGCCGCAGTTTGGCCATGTCTGTCCTATAGTTTAATTTCATAGCTCTCGAAAAATCGATTTTTTATTTAAAAAATGCCAAAACGTAAATATTTGTTTTATTTAAAACATTTTATTGGATACATATATATTTACGACCAACGGCAGTGGAAGTAACGGTCGCGCAAGGACTTTTGTGGGAAGGCTGTATCTCTAAATTATATAAATGCTTTCGATTGTTGTAATTTTAAATTACTTAAAATGTTATGAAAACAGATTTCATGATTTTGAATTCAGCGAAGTCCCACCTTTCATACGAACTCCATATGACAAATATTTCATTGAGTCGCAGAATGCTTATTAAGCATTAATAAGACTGAAACAGAAAGTTTCAGAAATTTATGCACAATATTTTTAGAAACATGCTTAATACATGTTTTCAAAAAAACCTGATACAGTTTTTATAATGAATGCTGATTTATTCAAGACAGCATGATTAATCGCTAAACATTTTTAATTACGTCGGCAACAGGCGAAGAAATATGTCTCACCTTAATATATTCATTTCATTTCTACATAATCGTTCTGAGAGTTTTATATACGAAGTCTTTCAGTTTTAACTGATTACAAGATAATAAATAATTTACTATAGGAACATTTTTACTCCACGGAGATTATATAAAAGGTCCGATTTATTTTTGCAAAACCTAGTTATTTCCAATTGCATTAAAAGAATTTAATTGTAAGTACATGTCTAGAAACAATATTCAAATAAATAAAGGCTTCTACTATTTTAAGAGCTCTATATGTAGAAATAAAGGAAAGTATTAATTGACTCAATAGAAATTAATCACATTCGTAGAAGGAAGATTAGAAGGAAAATATCCAATATACGTGAAAAATAGTTCTTAGTGCCTCGAACAAGCTCATAAATGTATAATTCAAGTCGGACTTAGTTTGCAGATAAGGAAGGGAAAGATTAAAAAGAACGCAATTTCTTTTGAATACTTAGTTATCGTTTCTAATATAGGTATTAATGCATATTCATGTTTATTTTTTAACTCAACGATATATTATCCTATCATCATTCGAACTGCAGTAATTGTCATAGACTACGATGAAAAATTTTTGTATTATAAGACAGATAAAGTGCGACATACAACAATTTCCTGATCAGTTACTCAGTTTGAATTATTAATTTTTGCGTGTAAGGAAAATATTTTAAAGAAACTTTGGTGAAAGAGATTCTGGTGAATTAAGGATACAGTTACAGATCTACTTTTAAAAGGGACAAAAAGAATCCTTGCACTTGATTTAGGGTTGTTTACTAAGCTCCTCTAACTGTTCTGCCTCTGGAAACTTCTATTCATTTGACACAGATAGTGAGTTAATTTGTTAATACTCCCTTTGATAAAGTTTCACCAAATTAATCTACAGCATGTCATTATATTTATACTTTGATTCATCGAGGGAAAGTTTTAAGTATGTATATATTATTTGTAGGCTTAATAAATAGAATAGTGCTGTTATTCAGTGAAACCTCAGTTTATGAATAATGAATTTAAATCGTCGCTAAAGGGCGTTCCTCAACTGAAATATTTGAAAATTGAAACAATTTTTCTCACAGAAATTTATGTAAAATGCGTTTATTCTTTGCAGAATCACAGATTATTTTTTATTTAATCTTTACAAAAGTACTATGTGTCAAAGTTTTTTAATACAAATTATAGCTAAGCATAAATGAATATAATCAAAAGTGTCGGTAACTAAAAATAGAAATCAATAAATGCAAAACAAAAAAAAAGATAAGCGAAGTATTAAACAGTTAAAATAGACGAAACATTACAGTTTAGATATGGAATTTCTT
The DNA here is from genome assembly GCA_000611955.2 of Stegodyphus mimosarum. Classification (NCBI taxonomy): domain Eukaryota; kingdom Metazoa; phylum Arthropoda; class Arachnida; order Araneae; family Eresidae; genus Stegodyphus; species Stegodyphus mimosarum. The sequence goes on along the minus strand of KK113344.1, from coordinate 844,527 downwards.
TCCATAAAATCATCAAGTAACTGTCCATATGACGTATCTTCTTTTTTCTTTCTCTCTAAATGCCACTCGAAATCTACTTGAAACTTAAAACTCAGTAGGCCTCTGTTCCTCTCACAATTTGTTCAACGTGTTTTGTTGCTGCTTATGCCTTAAGATATATTTAAAATGAGATATGACACTGTCACTGAAAATGCTTATGCTGATTTATCAGGATGATATCTTTACATAAACCTGTCATTTCTGCACATTACATTATTTTTGTACAAATTTCGCGTATCAGGGAAATAGGATCATTTCTCTTTCTAACTTTTTTCTGAAGACGTTTCAACTACAATTGGCTTTAGTTTGCTGCTTCCAAAGCTGAAGTTCCTTTTTAACTCATTCTTATGGTCCCGTAGTAACTTCGCAATGTTATCATTATTAACTTTTTAATGCATGCTTTTGTCTCCAAGCGCAGTGTTATATACAGCGAAAAACGTCCTAAGTGCGCAAAAAACGACCGTTATTTGAAATTCATAAAGTAATTAGTGAACTAAAAGGAAAAAAAATAATTTTTCATAAAGTTTAATACAAAACTGTGATTAAGTAATTCTCTTGAAAAATTCTTCTACAATTTTATATAACGAAAAATAAAAGCGTGATCATATAAATAAAGAAATAATGTGATCGAATTGCATTGTCAGATTTATTAAAGGTGTCACCTTCATAAAGTTATCAAGGATCTCTACGCCTTTATTGCCGGTGATATAAAATTGTAAATGAATTTTGTACAGAGATAAATTTAATCATATGTTTCCATTAAACTATGTGATAAATTATTTTTATTGTTTCAGTTCATTAATTATTTCATAAATTTTAAATGAAGACTCCTTTTATAAAAATTTGCCATTTTTTAAAACAATAAAATAAAGGTTTTCATGTAACCGTCAGAATGTCTTCTGTCGCTGTCCTGGAGGTAAAAACCCCGGAATGTGAAACTTCCAGATTGCAGATTAACATCTTGAAGTCTTTATCGTTAAATTTATAATAATCATTTACTATCTGATTTGGTTCAGCTTTTAAACTAATCAGTTGCGAACCGCCTGTTGGTTCAAAAGTTAGACATTCAGAAATCAAAAATCTAGAACATAAAATCTTATATTTAAAATGGGCTACACGAATGTCAAGAAGAAAAATGTGATATTAATATTTCAGAAAAAGTCATACTTCCTTGAGACTTATTAATAAAGAAGGTATTTAATTATTCAAAACCTAGTTTTAGGTTGTTTAGTGGATCTCCCTCTCAAGAGGTTTTCAACAAATATCTCCCTCAAGTGAATATTCTTTTCATTTTGTGTGGGCACGAAATTCTCACACTGAAAAATAACAAGCACCTCTTTTATTACATCACTAGCCGCTATGCGGCCAGCCTTTGTCTGGCTTTTAAACGTACCGGAAAAATGCCTAAAAGACACACCTGGGACTGATGCCCCGTAAGTTCTTCCAACTATTTTCTCTTTGTTAAGAATAAAATCCTCCCTTGCATACGGCACTGATGTATTATCGGAAAAACACATACATCTTGAATTTTTAGCAAACTGATTGCATGAGATGTGTATTAAACATTTGTTAAAATATAATTTATATCCCCCTTCTTAACTACCACCCTAACTACATAAAACATAATATAAAAATTCTGCAATAATATAAATAACTCCATGCCATTTCTGATGAGTGAAATTTTTTTTAACATTTTCTTACTTGATAGTCTGAATGATTCGTTTTCTGAAATTATGAAATGTTATGCTACTTTAGGTAATCTTCTGAGAAAATGTGTCAGCAGTCGTATCGCAGCCATTTAACTTGTTAGTAATATTTTATTTTATATTTTCAAGAGAAAAGAATTACAATGAAATAAGCAATATTCCTTAATACAAATATTAATTATCATAATAAAAAATTAACCAACTTTCCGTTGAAACAAAATCATGCAAAACTTTTCAATATCTTACTAACAGTGAAATAAGCAAAAAATAGCATGAAAAAAACGCAAAAAACAAAAAATTCCGCGCAAAATTTTACTCTGCAGAACAACTTAAATAAAAAAATGTATTATATATATAAAAAATGACAATGAAATAAGCAGTATCCCTTAATGCAAATATTACTTATCCTAATAAATAAATTAACCAACTTCCCGTTGCAAAATCTTAAGAACTCAAATGGTATAAACAGATTAAGAGCTTTATTTCCTAAAAAATCATGCAAAACTTTTTCATAATTAAAATTATATATAATTAAAACATAATATAAAAGTTACAATGAAATAAGCAATATCCCTAATTATAAATATTAATTATCCTAATAAATTAATTAAACAACTATCTTTGCAAAAAGAAACAATTTTTCAATTCCTTAAACTTTTAAATTTCTTAAAGTGGCATAAGAAATACGATGAAAAACGTTGCCAAACCCACATTTTCAAAAGAATGAAACTATTCAAAATGATGCGATTTCATCAAAAATCTATCAGTAACAATAAGAATGAAAAATTGTTGCCAAAACCATATTTTAAAATATGTGAGATGTGAGAAAAGTATTCGGAAGCTTCATTTAAAAATTTTTAAAAAAATACAATGTATTATTATTTTTCTAAAATTCATTTTGTAAAAGGAATCGGAAGGATTAAAGTTTAACGTGTTCAAAAATGGTAGGAAAATAAAGAGTATATTTTTTAAAATAAACTTAAAAAAATCCGTTGCAAAGGTGTTAAGCTCACTTTGCTAAATAAATTCGTATTTAATCGATTTATTGAAATATGAAACTTATTTTAAGTTCGTAAAATAGCTAAGTGCCTGCGTTTCACGATGATGTGCAAATGAAATGTATAGAGTAATATCTGGCTTTCCTATAGCCTATTATTGTCTCAGAATGACGCAATTTCATCAAAAAACATAAAATAAAAAATAATTTAATTTTAATTTCGAAAAATTCGCTTCGAAGTGCTCTGGCTCTTGTCTAGATGCACCTACTTACCAAATTTCGCAGCCTTGGATCTACTAGCTTACGCGCAGCACGAACGAAAGACACACACAGACTCTTTCTTTTATTATACACTGCTCGACACTGAAAATGCAACACCAAGAAGGAGTGGTCAGAAAGTGATGAAATTTGGAAAAAAGACAGTGAGAGCAAGCAGCAATAAGTGGTCCTTATTTCAAAATGATAGTCAGAATACATAGCGAGAACGGCGTCTGCTCAGTAGGATGTAGGACCACGCGGACGGCGATACGAAGAAACACGTCTAGGCATAGAGTCAATAAGAGTGCGGATGGTGTCCTGAAGGATGGCTCTCCATTCCCTTTCAACCATTTGCCACAGTTCGTCTTCAGAACGAGGCACGGGCAGAGTCTGCAAATGGCTTCCAATCACATCCCACTCATATTTGATTGGTGACAGGTCAGGAGAGTATGGTGGCCAGGGAAGCATGTTGGCAGATGCCAGCACTGTGTGGTTTTTATCCTGCTGAAAATTGCATTAGGCAGCTGCTGACGGTAGGGAATTGCCCCCGGACGCAGTATATTTTCCAAGTATCATTGGGCGGTCATAGTACCCTAAATACGAACTAGAGGTGACTTGGAATCGTAAACAAAAGCGCTCCAAATGATTATGCCACGTTGTCGCACGGTAGGGCGCTCCACAGTTACTACCGGATTAGATTTGTCTCCACGTTGATGCCACACACGTATGCGACGACTGTCACTGAATAAACAGAAGCGTGACTCATCTGAGAACACGACGTTTCGCCATTCTGTCACCCACATCGCTCCAGTCCGGCACCATTCTAAACGTTGGCGTCTATGTTGTGGGGTCAATGGCAGTCTTAACGGGCGCCGTGAGTGCAGGCCACATTCAACCAATCGACGGAAATGGTTCTCGTCGACACGGGAACATCCAGGGTATCTTGCACATGCTGCAGAATCGCGGTACAAGTGACTTGCGGGACCGCCACAGCTTGTCTGCGGATGCGTTGATTCACGCGTGCTGAAGTCACTCTGGCTGCCCCTGCCCCCGTCCTTCTTTCCACATTTCCTTGTTCCAACCATGTTCCCCATAGCCGATACCGTGCTCGCATCCATGTGGGTATCAGCTGCGATTTGACGTAAGGACCAACCCACCCTTCTCAGTCTGATCATTATACTCCTCGTAAAATCGTCGATCTGCTGGAAGTGCCTTCGTTGACGGCGTCCAGGCATTCTCTCCTATTGCACGTATACTCCGGGACAAAAGTCAACTTGCTTCGATAATTCGTCTGGCAGACACAACGACACGAATATTGCCCATTCTGCACGTTCCTTTCCTTATATCTTACTTCACGTGCGGTGGAGAGCTGTGCATTTCGCATAACTCAGTGACGTGCGTCTACTCTAAAATTTGCATAAATTTCTGACCACTCCTTTTTGGTGTTGCATTTTGAATGTTGAGCAGAGTATGTAGAGATTTCTGCAACTTTAGTGTTAAATGTTATTCTCAGTGAAAAATTAACCAAGAGTGATAGCTTTTCACTGATTGTTCAAAATAACAATGTGAAATCTCGAATTGGATCTGATTTTTTTTTTATTCACGGAAACTACTAAAAGTTTGCAGTTACTAGACTGGTTGACTTTGCAACAGCAGGCACTGGCTGACTGAAGCATGACCAATGTCCGTTTAAAGGAGTACATGTGATCTAATTTCAAAGATCCGGACTTTATCGCGGACTACTAGCGGTTGAGCAGTGAAGTTGCTGAGCACTAATAATTCGGTCCGGGTTCGAATCCCAGCAAATGGGTCGCAGCATGGGCTATTTCATGCTTTTCGGCATGTGTACCCTATATAAGATCCAGTTTCCGCCAGAAAGTCTTCCACGAAGGCATCCCTTAAGCAGATAGTCCTCGAGTATTTTGTCATAAAGAAATAAACTCAGACCAAACTGAGCGCTCTTTTGCTCGTCAAACTTCTAAAATCGAATGATTCTTGAAAAAATAATTTTCACTGCTACGGTTTAGACAGATTTAAATTTTCAACTTTATTAAGAATGTAAAATTTTTCGAATTTACGTTAAAAATAGGGATTGTACTTGCAGATGTGAAATGCATGTTTCGGTTTCAGAAATTAATGTTGCTGTTGATCAGAATGTTTTAACGCAGTCTTACAAAATATAATTACCAAATTATCACTATCGTATTATTTATTCCTTTTATGTCGAAACCCCGGAAAAGATTGAAAATTTCTCTTAATTTTGCATCATAAAAGGAACTAAATAATTGTTTTAAATAATTTGCAAATACTGAGATTTAATAGGATATCTCTGTTGCAATATTTCTAATATCATTCCATTCGCTGCTAAACGGAAGTTTCAAACTTCTTTTCAGTTTAGTTGGTACTATTTCCATTTACTCATGCAAAAGAAAATCTTTACTCTCAGAAGAAAAGGAATCTAGTTTAGAACAAAATTCGATAAACAAAAAACAAGGCCTTGCCTGGTTCTGGTTCTTCTTTCTGCGTGTTTCAGTGAGACAGGGAATATATTAAGGAATTATTTACATTAGAAACTCAGGAGTACATTGTATTTGAAGGAAAATAATTCCAAGAACAAAAATAATATTTAATATTCTATTCTGATTTTCATTACATAATTATGTATTATCATTCAGAACGCCTTTATATTTGTGCAATTTTTTTTTTTTTTGCTGCGTTAAAGCTTTTTCCTAAATAAAATTTTCCTTACTGCCCATACGATACAGTGGTTAACGGCATTAACTCCGTTACCGAAGAGAATCGGTTCGAATCCCAGAGAAACACGGATGTTTGTAAATGTCAAATAACTGCGCAGCATGGAGGCACTAAAATTATCCGGGAAGCTGAAAATTCCATAGAGTGGTTTGGGTGGCAGCGGGAAGGGGGAAAACTTTGGATCTTCTGCATACAAGCATTCCTTACCACTCTGGGCGCATAGAGAAAAATCTTCCTTTCTTATTGGATATATTTTCCGATCACATCATTCGTTCTATGCTTAAAAACACTTTGGCATAATGAAGCTAAAGCAGGATTCCTGTGGTTTTATTTTGGCTGAATGGCATGTACGAGTGACACTGGTGAGCGAAAATTTTCATTTCTTTTCTTTAAATAATAAAGCGAGATGGAAACATTTAAATGCAACTTCAAATGAACTTCCTGTTTCACAGCTTAATAAAATTACAAATTCATTTAAAGATGTTATGAAAGGCAATCTTTACACATTCACTGCATACAGGTAGAAGGCTAAATTTCGTGAGTGTGGTAAACTGCATGCATTCTATATATATTTCGAGAGAAATATTATTCATAATTCCCTCGTAAAAGAAATTACACATATTTACCTCCTAAAAGAGAAGAGTAAATCTTTTTATCCCAACTGCAATGCTGTCAGTGATTCATTTTTATAGAGCGTCCATATTTTAAAAGACTTCGATTGAAGTATTTAAACAAGTGTGACTTGCCCTTTGAGTGTATAATCGGGAAAGAAGTCATTGCCAATTTATCTCAGTACTTGAACCTAATTAGACTTCCTTTTTTAATTTGATTTTGTTTTGAAGTTGCTTCTTGATATTTTAATACAATGTACTTTAATGTATTTCATGTTTGTCGATTATAGAATAGTTTTGCACCTTAAATCATTATCTAAGTTTTATATAACTGTTTGTTTCAGCATTCATCATCTTATCACTTCTTTTGATTTGAATTTGCTACTTTTTTAAACTTGTATTCGCTTTAACTTATGCTTGTACCTAATTTGTGTTTGGAAATATTAAAATATATTCAGTGCATATAACCTTTCAAGGTTTTTAGCCAGAAAATCCCTTTTTACCACTATCGCTACTACTTTTATTTCGTAATACTTGTCTTTCTATTAGTTGTCGCAAAATTGACTTCAGTTAATGTAAATTTTCTTATGTCAATTAACGTTAATTAAATTGGAGTCAATTAACGTTTTTTGGCGCAATGGTTTCAATATTATTATTAAAGACAACATTGCACAACTAAGCTATATTTTAAATTCTCGAGTGGAGCAATAATGTTTACTTCTTCACGAGAAGTCAGAATTAATACATTGAATTCCGAAAAAAGAAAAACATCGAAGTATCAAGAATATAAACTGGATTGCATCAAGAAACCTGTCCTTAGTACGCTGAAAATTTCGTATTAATATAAACTGCACTGCTGAAAGGTCAAATGTTTAAAATTTTACTGATATTATAAGGAAACATAAAGAACCTGAATTTCAGTTAACCATATCGGAAGGTTTCTTCGAGAAAGATGTGAGTTCTCTTCAGTAACGTTTCCAGTTGAAATCTGAATTAATCACGTTCATATTTGGAAAGCGCCAGGAATGTGTAAAATTTTTTCATCATGAAGAAACGTGACTTTTATAACGATACAGATGGGATGGTGTGGAAAACGATGATGAAAAATGATTGCTCTGCTCTGCAAATGCTCCAGGGAATGTGTGTCTGCTTGAAGATACTAGAATAAAGCTTTACAAGCCTTATAAGGCTTTTGAGAAATCATGTGTGTTTGTATTCTCTATACCGTGGGTTCACACGTAAGAAGTTAGTTGATATATGAATATGATGATGGTGAGCGAATCACTGGCCAATAAAATTCCTGACTTTATTTAACTCCATAGAAACCTTAGGTAACATCCTTACAAGAGATGTTGTAAGAAAAATTCTCCTTCTAAACATTTTTTAGATAAATTGTGATGATCATGATGGTAATGGTGACAAAACCTAGTTCTTCAGTTTCTAATTACTCACTCTATTGAGAACATACAGTTGTGCTATAAGATACGTGTGTGTATAAGATACGTGAGATCACACAGCCAATTAATATAAAAATTCTGAACGATTTTTAAAGTATTTAATTTTGCTGTGAATAAATGTCATGGTCACATAGCATTGCAAATGTATTCTTTCCATAATGTCATTTTGTAATCAGTTACGACGCTTTGTGTTAAAGCATTAATTTAATTAAATTTTATTTAACAGGATTTTAAAAAACAGTGTATTGAAGAAACCTTTTAAACTGTAATTTATCAATAAAATGCTGTATTTGCTCAAAATATGATCATCCCTAATACTGACTCTGCTTATATCTTAGGAATGCATACAGTGGAATTTCGGATCATGAGCAAATTATTTGAACAAAAATCGGTTACGATGATGAGAGGTATTTTGAATTACAAACAATCAAGTCAGCAGTATACGATTTTCAAAGGTATTTTAAAGCATCTTATGCCCCATAATTAATGCTCAATTACTTCTGGAAACATCATTTTAATATTTTTCGTTGCTTAGTTCTCACTAACAAAGCGTGGCCAGAAGTAATTTACAGGACCATAAATTTTGGCTTGGAGAACATTATGGACAGATCGAGTTGCAGACAAAGACTTTGATCTTTGAGATGTTTAACCTATAGGATTATTTTGCTGTGTATGATATCGTGTCTGTAGTCAAAAACCATTGTGTCTGTAGGCAAAACCAAAGTCTGAGTTAAAAACCAAAATGGTAATGGAGAGCAATAAATATAGCTCAGCAAGAAAGGCGTGCATCAGTTTCAGAAGCAACAATGAAAGGCGATGATAGAAGAAATACTTTCAGAAGAAAGGAAGAAATAAAACAAAAATATCTTTATTTTTCTTAATTGCGGAAATATGTGTATAATGGGATAGAATGGGATAGCAAGTTTTTACGTAACGTCATCAACATAATAAAGCGATAGCCAATCACAGTGACAATGCCTTGACTTTCCAATGGAAAATGCCATGTCTGGCTTTAGAAACATATCAGAACGTAGGTCACAGTAAATCACGATAAAAACTGAATGAGAAACAGACGCGTGGATACTGTCAAGCAGAGTCGATTGGCGTTAGAGATTAAAGAAAAGACAAAAGAAGAGTGCAGTTAAAAGCAGTTATCGGATGTCTTATGGAAGGAAATTTCGCATGTAAACAATAACATCTTCTTTACTATTTTCCAGTTGTGTTTTCCATTCATCTTCATACATCTCCAATAAAATTAAATCAAGTTTTCACCCATTTTATCTGTTTAATTCTGCATTTTTGTTCTATTTTAATGATTTCTATTTGTTTTGACAAAAAGTCCTGCTGTAATGTTTGAATAAATGCTTCTTAATTATAAATATAAATTTCTTTGAATACGTTCCTAGCTTAAAAAGTTAGATTAAACAAATCTCTGCATTCCTCAACAGTTCTATTTCATAACATTTAACTTTTCCTTAAGCTCCTGATTAATTTGGGGTAAATAGGTCCTGATGGTAAATAGGGCGATGGCAACGCTGAGACAAAAAAAAACTGTGACTCGTTTACATTCAACAAATTCATTAGAATCAATTACCTGAAAACATTTCCATCGACTGATTTGTTATGAAAAAAGTCAAGAATAAATAATAAACAGTCAACCTTAGCGACTTTTCTCTGTATTGCATGCATAATTAGATGCATTTCGAACGTTTTCCTACAGTATCTCCCTAAGTAAATAATTTAGTTGCAAATGTCTACCATAAATGCCAGACAGAAAGGGGTTTAAGCTTCATAAAAATTTCTTTCTAGTCTGCTACCGCTTGACGTAAAACTTCTAAAAAAACACTTTTTATTTGCTTTCCAGAATACGCATAAAATTTTACACAACACAATTTCAGCCATTGGATTATGAGTCCCACGTTATCTAGCTTAAATTATCCCTAACAATGAAGGGATTACAGCAAAGCTGAATGTGAAAAAAATTTTCTGAAATATGCAACGGTATTTTTGAGTCTTTTTTTCCTTGCAAATCCTTTGAAATATTATGTATGACATAAAAAATTCTGAATAAAAGTCATGCAATATATCATTATCATTTTTTTTCTTTTGCTTTAAAATATTTGTCACGTCAGAGTAGATTATATCTTGATGATTAAATTAAAAAAGCTTTGAAATTGTTCGCTTCACACAATTTTTAAGGTTTTTAATTTTATAATTTTTATTTTACAAGTTTTTGTTAATTTTTATTTCTTGCTCCTCCCTGAAAAAGATCAAGAAATTTTCAACATTTTTTATATTATGTTGTTTGAATTACATATATTTTATTATAATATTTTATTGAAAAGTTTCTGTTTTCATTTATTGAATTGTTTGAATTCGGTTTTGATATGTGCACATACACTTAGAGGGTCAACCCTTTTTTTGATTTAATGGGGATTTAATTATTACATCTTTTTTATTTAATTCAATCCGCTGCATACTGCATGACTTTAATAATTTTTAATTTAATCTGAAACCTCTGAAGTTATATATGTGTGTAGAAACAAACACAATTATTTTTATAAAGAAAACTGTATAATCATTTCAAGAATGTTCGCGCATTATGCCGCTGAAAACTGATCAGTAAATACATAAAAGAGGAAATTTGCAACCAATTTTTTAAGAAGACCAAAAATTTAAATTCAAGTAAATAAAACAATTAAAAAAATCTTTTATATATAGAATTAGAATTCTTTAAATGTTAAAAGAAAAGTTAAAATAAACCATCACAAGAAAAACCAAAAAAGAACATGAAAAAAGGGGAATCCAATTAACTCCTATATAACGTCTACACGAGGAAGATACATCGAACTCAATTGCAATTATTCTTCAATAAGAAATCCGTGTTTTTCTGTATCCAGAATTATCTTATGAACTATTCCAATATAATTTTTATCTTAACAGTTCACTCGAAAACGCTGGTCTTCTTCGAATCAATATAACATAGATAAAATACAAAGTAAAATCATTAATAAAGATTTTCCTTAATTTAAAAAGAACCTTTCCTAAAATTGATATCTTAACTAAAATACGAGTTAAAATCAAATACCTTCAGTGAATAAATTCCTTAAAATTTAAAAAAGAACTACAATGTAACAAAATTTTCACCCAAAACTTTGGGAGAACATCTTTTCAAACATTAAACTGAAACAATGAAAATAACCGTTAAGAATCTGAGATGCCGAGGATTGCCAATTTGGCTTCTTTGGCCAAATTGGTAATTTTGCCAGTTTGGCCAAAAAAGTTCTGGGAAAGGGGTTGAACTCCGACCCCAGTTCTGCGGAGGGTGAGGAATCTTAATGGGATTAAGTTCGCGGAGAAAGGAAGGCAACTTCTTATCTTATCTTGAGGAAACTAAAACCTAATAGTCTAGAATGCTATCTTCCAAAATGTGAATTTGATGCTAACAAGGTAAAGAATTCTGAATTCCAAAGAAACATTTTTAATTCAGAAACTTACTGACACTTTGAAATGTCAACTAAACAGAGAGAAAACTAAGAATTATTCCTAGGTATAAAATATATCAAACACTTTCAAAGTAAAACTCAAATTAAAATAAAAAACATAATTGCAATTAAAATGCTGAACAAATTACAATAAAAAGTGAAGAAATAGACTAAAGAAAAGCAGAAAAAAGCGAGAAGATTATAATTAATATGTAAATTTTTAAATATTTATTATACTTTAAAAATTGCAAGGGATTCAAATGTTGGTCAGTTTTTATATAAATATACATAAATTAAAATATATATAGGTAAACTAAGAAAATATGTAAATCAGCTTTATAATTCAATTTAGTAATAGACTTTTAATTCCCCTTTTTTAATTTGGTTATTTTCTCTCTATTCTAAAAAAAAATAATAAAATTTCTGGATTACGTTATTTCGAGCTAAATCTGTGTCGCATGGCTTGCGTAATGCTTATGACATAACTGATTCGGAACCCATACTCAAGATTTCGAGAACCAAAACCTTCCTTTTGGCGATCTTCCGTAATGGATAAATTCGCACTTCGCTTCAACCTGTGTTGCTGTTTAAACTCAATTCCACTGTGCTCTCTTTGCAATGTAGCGGTATCAGGGTAAATATACTTGAATATATATATAGGCACGATTAGAGTGCCGATTCGCTATTCCGCCTCACACAATAGTATAAAAAATATAAATATTCTGGAAATAGGTGTGCTTCGACTGACAAGTTTGCTATTCATTACAGATTCAACATTTTGGCATACTACGCAATCAGGGTTCTTCGTCTTCAGTATGGTATCTCGGTGCTTCGCCATCAGTATTTCTGCACTTCTAAGAATCACTTTTCCGCAGTACTTCGAAATTAGTTTTTTATTACACACACAGACATATATATAGTGAAAGAGAGAAAGAGAAAGAGAGAAATATATATAGAAAGAGAGACAGAGTTATTTATACAAATATATAAA
>KK113344.1:809355-828927 GCA_000611955.2 Stegodyphus mimosarum | reverse complement strand
TATATATATACATAGATACATAGATAGATAGATGTGCATGATGTTTTTACCGCGTAGTCTTGGTTGCAGAGTGGGAAGACGAAACAAAGATGACGAAACTGGATTCCAACAAATCACCAATCTCTATTTTAATATGTATCCAATTAGTTTGGTAGACACATATTCAATCAGAATTAAATAGGATAAATTTCTACGTACGTTGTTTTTTTACGAAACGACTTACGCATCTGAGAAGCGAAGCGGCGGTCATATCATATCATCATATAGTCGTGGCGAAGATAGGAGAAGAATGACGCAGATTTTTGTGCCAAGCATATTTATACTACATGCATGCAGAAATAACTCTAAGCTATGATTGTTTAATCTTAGGTTGTTACATAACTTAGATCTCGAATATGAGAGAACAGATGACGTTATTGGGAGAGCACTAAATCTAGAATGTTAATCTTGAGGTCGCCAATTATTCTTTTGACTCGGCTATCGTATTTTCTTATATCTTACATATTCCCAACATCTAGAATTTGGAAGGACAGATGAATTTAGGGTAATAGAACCAAATCTAGAATGTTAATTTTGAGATCGGCAGTTATTCTTTTAAGGGGACGATGGACTTTAAAAATTAGTTTTTTTTTTAAAGTTTCTGTGTTTTCAACAAGAAATTTCATACACATATATAATATAACATCAGTTTATATATATATGTTCAAAATTTCAATTCATTTTAAATTAAAAATTTTAAAAACAAATAATTAATTATTTTCATTGAAGATTTAAAAGGCTGCTTGAGCTCTAATTTTCAATATTTCTTCCTAATTTTTACTTTAAGTTAGTTATAAAGACTTGAAAAAGTTTTTGTGTATCCGTTATTGAATACGTTGGATCAGAAATTTCTAAAAAGGAATTTTGTGAATTTAAACTCAGTTTTCGGAAAAATGTCACCTTTTGTTGTATATTATCACAAGTTTAAACCTCTTAATAACTTTGTAAGGTTTTAGTTAAACTACCAAAGTTTTATTTTAATTTATACTTTTCTATTTCTTCTCATTTCGACTTCCCGTTAGAAGAAGCGCGCGTTTTCAGCTTTATGCTAATTTGAAGTGGAGCCAAGTTATATTTAAGCGAGAGGTAGGAACCTCTCAGTGTGAGAGAGCTTTTAGTCTCAGACCACGGTCACTCTATTCGACGTTCTCCTGACTAGCTATCATTTAAATTCTAAGCCATAGCGCTTTTACGTGATTGCTTATTGAAGTAATTCCAAGTATTAGTTAAATCTTGCTACGCACCATTTAGTTTAGAGGCCAACCTCGCGTTATAGCTCTGTGAGCAACGACCACTTAATTTCTATTTAGTTTTAGTTTAAATTTATTTGAGTGTTCATTTTTAGACCCAAGTGCGGTCTCTACTTTCTGTATCCAGCGCGAGTTGGGAAGTGTTTGTACATAATTGTGATTTAATAAAAGAGGATTTTAAATCTCTTTCAAGTGCAGTTCTTCTACCACTGAAACACAATATTCTACCACAGAACATAGCTGCATTCAGCTCCCTGTTCAAGATCAGGACTTCAACTAACTCATGAATATGTTCGCCAAGAGTATGCACCGAACACTCAGTCCTGACAACTTCACATCCAAAAATGCATACACAGATCCGCTGTAACATATAACAAGATAGTTTCTTCCAAATATCTTTCATTTTTAACTAAAACTGAGGCTCATGGAGCATTTACAAAACATACAAACTGCAAAAACATTTGTTTTGAGAAAGCCGAATTTAAAGGTTTTCTTCAAACAGCAAATTAACTTTATGAATTTTTAAGCACTGGATAACATTTTGGACAAATATACAAATATAATTCTTTTGGACAAATATATAAATTATAACATCATTAAATAACTGTTGAAATACACAGTCCAGTCACATTAATGTGACCATCTGTCAAAAGCCAGAATAACCACCTTTCGCAGAGCGGACTGCTGCGAGACGTGCAGGAAGAGAGTCACATAGGTCCCTGAAGGTGTTCTCTGGGATGTTGAGCCATGCCGACTCTAATGCCGTGGCCAGCTGCGCTAGATTACGCGGTTGAGGATCCATGGCGCGAACAAATCGATCGAGATGGTCCCACAGATGCTCGATTGGGTTTAAGTCAGGTGAGTTTGCTGGCCAGGGGAGGACGGTAAACTCATCCTGGTGCTCTTCGAACCACGCACGTACACTGGCAGCTGTATGGCACCTCGCATTGTCCTGCTGGAAGATGCCATCATCCTGAGGAAAAACAATGCGCATGTAGGGGTGAACATGGTCCGCAAGGACAGATGCGTACTTGTATTGATCCATTGTGCCTTCCACAATGATCAGTGAACCTAGAGAATGCCAGGAAAACATTCCCCAGACCATAATGCTCCCGCCTCCAGCTTGGACCGTTCCGGCAATGGTTGCAGGGTGGTTCCTTTCAGAGGTTTCACGCCTTATACGCCAACGTCCATCTGTCCGATGGAGCATAAAACGCGATTCATCCGAAAACGCAACCTGTCGCCACTCAGTGGACGTCCAGCTGCTGTACTGGCGTGCAAATTCTAGCCTTCGCCGTCGATGAACAGCAGTCAGCATAGGTGCACGAACCAGGCGTCTGCTTCGGAGGCCCAGACGCAGCAATGTTCGCTGAATAGTACTTTGGGAGACACTTTTGGTAGCCCCTTGGTTCATTTTGGTGGTCAGTTGCTCAACGGTAGCCCGTCTATCTGCCCGAACGCATCTCCGCAACCGTCGTTCGCCTCTGTCATCTATGGCCCGTGGTGCACCACATTTGCCACGTCGCTGATTTTGGACAGTCCCATTTTGCCATGCACGGTACACTTTTACCACGGCGGCACGCGAACAGTTCACAAACTCAGCCGTTTCGGAAATGCTTCCACCCTTGGCCCGAAAGCCAATGATCATGCTCTTTTGGAAGTCGGATAAATCGCTTCGTTTCTGCATTACGCCAACGATTGAAATGTTTTCCGAAGCCCTCACACACCCTTTATATACGCTCAACTGCACTGTGCTGCCACCTGCCTTCTGTGATTGGTTATTTAACTCTGACATGGAAAGTACGTGGTGGTCACATTAATGTGACTGGACTGTGTATTTTTTAATATTTTCACTAAAATTTAAAGGGCAAAGTTTGCGTTGTTTATACATTTTAAATGCTTGTAACTTCTTTAAAGATTAGAATATTTGAACTCGGTTTTTTTGCATACGATGTAGTTATGTATATGAAATATTACGAGAGTAAAAAAATTTAGTGTGTTGGTTAATTTTTAGTTATTTTAAAGTCCACCGTTCCCATAAAGCAGCTATCATATTTTCTTATATCCTACATATATATCTGTTTAAATGATTTGAAACCAGATCAAGTTTTAAAAAAGTAAATAATTCTTTGCAGGACACTTTACATATACATAAAGAAGAATTATGTTTGTGTGTTTGTTCGCAATTAACTCAGTCACTATTACAGCTATCATCAACAAACTTACTACAAATCTTTTCTGGGTCCTGAAAAAGGTCGACGCCCACTAACCCCCCAAATTATCTAAAGTCAAAGATATTAATTAAAAACTTTGGAAACGCTAATTTTCTCTCTCATTTTTTCGAGTGGCAAGAGTCTCGCATGCTGGAGATAAAAATCTCCTTTATCTGGAGAAATGTTGCTACTGCTTGCTTTCCAATCGTAGAGTTTAGTAATAAAAAATTTGCAATTTTTACAAAATCTATATATATAAAGGAGAATGTCTGTTTCTGTATTAGTTTGTTCGCGTTATTGATTTCTGATCAGTTACGATCAATCTTTTGCCACATTTAATCAACTGAAATTGAATATAGGTGGAACATTGGATGGAACTTGAGCATTTACTACCATTTGATTGGAAAAACGAAAATCATTAAAAACTGCGTGCCATTGTTGCTGATATAATGAAAGAGAATTAGTTAATTTTTCTACAGAAATTTTTTATGTGAGTTCCATATCGCATCAGATAGGAAAACGTATGATTATGAATCGTAATTTTTGCATCGTTATTAGAGAAGGATTGCAGCGGTATCGTTGTCTCTGTTGTTAAATACATTACTCCCAATCTAGCTCAACTGGCTTCGGGTACTTCCGCTAGTATAGAACACAGAAAGAGTAGTTTTAAACTGCAACAGTCTAGTTAAATTTAGGAAACAACTATAAATTTAGGAACAACAATATTGTGTAGAATATTAAAAATAAATTACATGCAGAAAACGATAAATTACATTCACCGGCTGCAACCAGAATGTAAATTAGTTAAAGAATATATGAGCAGAATTCGTGAAGTTACGAGAAAAAACTGGCAACGACTGCTTTTCGCTTGACTTTGTTATCAACCAGCTTGCAACTAGACTTGAATCGGTTTTAACCTTTGCTAGTCCTGCTTATTGGTGTGAGTCGAGGGCCTAACCAACTTTTCAGCTTCGACAAACTTTATAACTGCGATTTTGTAAAGAGTATATGCTATAGCGATATTTGTTCTTGTGATTTTACACTTAAGGACACTTTATGCAGGGCACATTGTGTTCTTTCGAAGTGAAAGTGATTATTAGCATTCTAAATTAAAAAATTATGCATTCCATTTGGATAGCCAATTGCAGCTTTATATATATTCTCTTAAACTGTACACAGTATCCTCTTTAAGTTTATCATTGTACACAATTGTCTATTGAAATTTTATAATTTTATTGTTATACTTGTATGTTATAGCTATAATTTAATTGAATGTTATAAATGTATTCCATTATTTTATCATGCCTATGGACGCTCTTATATTAAGATTCTAAAATGCTTTAATTAGTGAAATAAAGATAAATACACTGCATCTACTTAAGCGCATATAGACAATTTGAATTGTACTAAAGCAAATGTAGGACTTTGTGCAGCAAATGGGCCATTGCAGCAGCAGATTGAACTGGGAAATACAGCGGAAATTCTTCTTATACAAAGTTCTAAAAGGAAGGCTTTCACGTTGATTAAAATCCCGTATATCCGTTTTGTAAAGAGAGGTGGTTCTCTTCAAATAAGAGAAAAGAAAATGTACTGCTCCTTAAAATCAATAGAGGAAAAAGGATTTTTAATGATGTAGATTTAAAGTTTACAGATTGCGGGCAGTTTATGACTTATTTCCTTCGACTTGGACTGCAGTGTATACTTATACCGATGCTGTCCACGACATAGTGATGAAGAACATATTTTCTAATTTAAGTAAATTTAAATGTACTTCAATTTTCGGCAAATCGGATTAAATTTTGCTGTGAGCTCTTGATATCTATTGACTATAGTAGTTATATTCGATTTATAGTTTTAAAATCTTAAAAAAGTGATTAATTAATATGCTTATATGCTTTGCGTTAATTTTATGTTGATAATTTATTGGCTTTATAGACACAGAATCAATGGAGCTAAATCAAAATTAACGTACTGTGAAAATAAATTATAGACGCATTGGTAGATGTTTATAATACAGGTATATTACGCCTCTCACTTTAAGTACCAGCATGTGTGGACTCGTACCCTGATGGGAAACTTTATCATATGAGTAAACAGCAGAAAGTTGGGCACAGCCTTCCCAGAATGCGCCAGAGAAGGAGTGTACTGGTATTCAGTTTTAGTCATAGGTAAGAAACTAGAGACTACACTCTAGAAGATTAAAGCGACAATATGGCAACATGCTTTGTTTTGTTTTAAGGCAGAAGAATAAACTAAATGGTGCGACTGAATGGGCATTCAAAAGACTACATTTATTTCGGAATTCAGTTATTAGTGAATCCCTGGGATATTTCATAAAATAGTAAAACGCACCTTTGAGAAATAGTGATGTACTTCACACTTAATTAGTAACTGGCTCAGTATTCTACATTTCGAATTTAATTTCTTAATCTGAACACTTTTTTAAATTATATGAAATGTAAACAGTTTCAAAGAGAAGAGGTACTACTGAATAGGCCCGTTTATCATCGTCCTGTGCTAAAAAAAAGCTAATACTAGTACAGGAGTCCATTAGGATGAGGAAGTTTAAGGATAATCACTTCACTTTTTATATAAACCTAATGAAAACTCGCGAAGGTGTTTGCTAGAACAAAAATTTGTGTTCTGTCAATACAAGTTATGATTAAATTTCATAAACTGACGTTTTAGGTCTAAAATATTATTTTAAAAGCATAATTTACAAGACTCCTGGTAAAATTTATGAAGATCTGCATCTGATTAAGTAGAATCTGATTAAGAAGATTAATCTGATCTGAATATGATTAATAAGATACTTGCATCCAGACTTACGTCGTAAAAAGAATAATTTGTGTTCATTGTTCTTTAATATACACAGTATACAGTTCAAAAAACATTATTTACATCCTTCCTTCTACCGCATTATCATTTCCTAAAACCCATTACTTTCTCACTTTATATGTATCTAGTTTATAGGAGGAAAAAACTTGTCTTATTTTCAAAAACCGTGTTCCAAATAAATACTTTATTAAATTTTGTTCCAATTCTTTGAATTTAAATATTTAATTTTATTTTAAATAAGTTAATCAGAAAGAGAAGAAAATAAGTTAAATCAGTCGGTAAATGAATTCAAATATTTTAATTTTAAAAAATTAAAACGCTGAAATCAAATGAATTATGTATTATATTCCATCAACAATTTCATCGAAAAATGTTTGAAAATAACAAAATGGGACTTAATATACTAAGTTTAAATTCTAACCTATATATAAATGCAAATTACCTCTGAAACATACTTTTGGATAAACAGCTTGTTAAAAGATCCATTTTACTATTCTGCAGTTGATTTAGATTTTTCTACAAACAAAGCTCATATTTAATGCTTTAATATTTATTTTTTTGGATTTTCGTTAAGTTTTTTTAATTGCAGGTTTTTTCATTAAACTGTATTCATGCAACTGCAAATATAATCATGTAAGGAAAAACTGACCACTATTATTAAGAGCCTCTTTGTTTTGTTAATAAAAAATAAGGGTTCTAACATTATTTATTTAATGTTCATCAGGAACTTTATCCTATAATCCAGAATTACTTTCATTATCTCTCTCTCTCTGCTTTTCGAACTAATACTATCAAATCTCTTGGTGATAACAACTTATCTCCGAAATGCATTTACGTAAATGTATCTTCCCAAATAATGTTTTCCCTTGTTGAAAGAACGGGAACATTTCTCACAAAAGGGCGATCGTATTTCATTCTGTAAAAATTTCTTCTTTCCTTTTTGTAAATTTTTTCCCTTTCGCAATTTAAATGGTAATGTTATGCATTCAAGGTTCATTATCAGGTAGAAAAATATTCTGCTTACGAATCTTTAAGTTTTCTGAATACACCTGGTAGTTTTCGAAATAGTTTTCGCTATTTCCACCCATTTTTATTCTTCATGAAGTATTCCGTTTATGAAAATGAAAGTTTATATTTGAAGTTATTAACTACGGAAAAGCATTTAAAACAAGAAGTTTAGGAGGTAAGATTGAACAAAAATATGTTTAGTGTATTAATTCTAAACTCATGCTGTATTAGTTTCAGTTGTTTCAAATATTGTTCTGTTTTTAAATACAAAGAAATACTGAGATGCGTAAACTCTAAGAAGAGAAAGGTATTCAATTTAAGGGATAAATTTAGTACTTGTGAAATAAGACGTAATTACTTAGAGAAGCGAAGCCTTCGCTAACTTGAATGCTTAAAATACCGAAACGCCCGTCCCCATCCATTACCTGTCCCGTCCGTTTAGCAATAAACAATCAGCGACAACTTTTGACTCCACTTGTTAAACAAACAGATAATAAGGAATCAATGCAATAAGAAATACTTTCGCTGTAAAGTAGACAATCAAAATTATAACTGGGTCTCTCACATTTGCTGTTCTACATAAGGAAACGTTTAAATGACTTCAATACAGGTTCTCGTCACATGAGGTTTGATATACCCGAGAAGTAGCCACAAGATCATTAATCAGACAATTATTTCTGCATTAAAAAATAAAAGAAGTAAATCTAGACACACAAATAAGTATTTGCTCTCATAAAAAACCATTATCTGCCTCTCGCCAGACCTATCGCCAGCGGACATATTCTCCAATTGCTGCACGATGACAATCGGCAAGGAAGGAAAATATTCCTTAACTTCTCCCACACTTAAAAAGCGAATAGGAAGGAGGGGACATAGTCACTTAATATTAACGACGACGAATCATCGTTGACCATAGTTTAGTTTGGGAGGTTTATTTCGGAGCAGGAAATATGAAAAATCATCGGTGTCTCCAACAGGGTTCGAAATCTATACCTCCCGGTTTCCAGCTAAATGTAATTTTGACTTACATCTTGCAGGCAAGCGGTAAGCAAGGAGAAACTCTTTACAATCTCACAGTATAAAATTCTTTGCATTATACACTGTTACGCAACTTATGATAGAACATGAATTGAGAAAAAACAGCTCAGAAATTCAAATTGGAAAGTAAGATGATCCTAAATTTTTTTAGCAAGTACACGTATTTCCTCCAGTGAATCACGTTATTTAACTATAAGTGAATGAAAGTGTTGTCTAAAATGCAGGCCGAACTTTGGTAGTCTAACCTAAAATCCTGGAATGCTTCAAAAAGCTACTAAAACGAGTTTCTTTCATAGTCTGAAAGGTTTCGAAATCTTAATCAATAACATGATGTAATAATATTTGATTATTATTTAATCGCATGATAATACTTGCCCTGAATGGATAGATAAACTTTAAAAACAATACTGAAAACGACTTTTAGTCTCCTCGGAAATTAATTTGAATGTTGTACCTATGCCCAGTGGGAAAAAAGTTCCTTCAGTGCCATTTGCGAACGGAATTAAGCTGTAGAAAACATAAAAAATCCTGTTGGAAGAAAAATTAGCGTAGAATTAGTACGTTATCGAACAAAGTAATGTTGATAATGTGTAACTATTTAAAAAATATTGTGTTGTTTACAGATTTGTAAGTTTGTTGTTTCTTGTACGAATCAGGCAGAAGGGACCATGAATATAATTATATCAAGAAGGAATGATCTTAGGACTGAACAAAAAATTGTACATTTTTCCCTAGTGAGCTCTGAAATCATTAGCTTCCATTACAAGGTTTAAGGTTTTCCCAAGATATTGTTAAGATAGTAGTTAAAAATGATACAGGCTTTCATCATTAGACGAAACTTTCTTTCTTATAAGCAATATCCGATTACGGAAATCATTTCGCAGAATTTTGGAATAAGAAATTTGATCGGAGGTGGAAAATTCGCGGATTTGCTATTCCAGCTTGAAATGTTAAAGCTTGGACGGATCAGAATGAATGGATCTGCTAATCTAGCTTAAAACATTGAAACGTATCGTTAAAATACTTTTAGATGATCAGAAAGGTATGAATTGCATTAAATTTGTAGGAGAATTGTTGCATTCATACAAAGACGTAGAATGAAATATATATCTCAAAACATATTTCCCTGTCTCTTGTTACAAGCTACATTAGAATATCAGATTATTTTCCTGCACGTGTTAAAACATATTTAATTTGACTTCGCAAAATTATACAGAGTTCCTTAATCTGTTTTTAATTTGGATAGGAGCTTAAGATTTTGCAGCCGTCGAACTCATACTGCGAAAGTTTTGCATACCCGCGTTTAATGTTGGAATTTTAAATTTTGAATTTGTGCATTAAATTCATTAAATAAAGTAAAACCAATGTAATACGCAAATTATTGAAGAAAACATTTTATTTCATCCCTTTACTACGCTATATAGTGTTTCACATCAGAGACTCACAACAAATTCTTGCGACACTCCTTCAGTCCGATATCTGCAACAATCACTAACTATAGTCATTTAGTAATAATATAACTCTTATGGAACGACACACATGAATAATCACATCATGTTGACGTCGTTTAGAAGAAATCTATAAATAACTCTACGTGATTGCAATTCTAATGAACGAACGCTGGGCACATGTGTGAGTTAAATACAATAAGGAAAAGCATGTTACTGCTATGTTTATGTGAGTAAAAGCTTTGCGTAAACTTCACGCAAGAAATTCAGTTTGTATAGTCTGTACTGTAATTAACCAGTAACTATTTGAAGTTTCGCTTTCCATCATACGTTTCGTTTCACATGCTGTTTGTGTCGATAACGTCGCAAATATGTCACGTACAAGAAGCGTAAATAATATTATGCATGTAGGAAAATGCAATGGGAATTGGCATTTAAGTATGGGAACAGAAATGTAAGGTAACCGAGTAGAAAGAATCAGAGATGACTGAATAAACCGATTAAGTGGCGCACATACTTCTGCAAATAGTAAATTTTCATGCGTTATTTTTGCATGCAAAGAATCTTGACCTGAATATTCCATACAGCTGAAACAACCTCAGAGCTTCAGTTTGCATTATTTATCACTTTTCTTTTTTTAGTTCAAAAAGCCACTAACCTTTTACGCTATTATTCTCGAAACGACATTTTGCGCCGAATCGCTTTTCAACTTGTTGCCACCAAATATTATTGCCCTGTCTTATGCTTAAAGAAACTAAATCATGAAGAAACTACATGAATATATGTTCTCGTATTGTGAAAAAATAACGTTATCTAAAGCCATTAAATTTTGAATAACAAACCGATTAAGTGATCTACCCGAACATCGGGATCTGGAAGCCCTCATTTGGAATTTGGAATTTGTTTTGTTGTCTATTTCATATTTTGTAAAATTTTAACAGATTAAAAAACTCAACGATTTCCAAGCGAACAGTGGCAACACTATACAGAATAAAACATTTCTATCTCCAGCTCGCGGGACTGCCTACCAGAAATTTTAAAGAAATGCAGCTTTTAAATAATTTTAGTGCAATGTGGGGTTATCCTAAATACTCTTAAAACGTGTATATGTTTTTAAATGAAAAACAAAAGCACCCGTTTTGGGCATAACATAAAATCTAATTGCTTTCAGATTTTTTAAATATTTTAGGGGGTTGATGAAGCTTTTCTACTGGTTGTAGAGATATTAGGTTATTTCGAAGCAGGAGACATGAAATATGTGCAATGTCCTCGCCGAGACTCGAACCTGGAGCTCTCGACACGCGCCGAGTGTGCTGACCATTACACCACGAAGGCATGCTACGAAGGCAGGAGAAATACCTTATTAAACCCCTTTTTAAGGGGCTTTTAGAGATTAGGGGAACCAATCGCCAAATCCTGGTGGTGGAGAATAATCGTCCACCACCTTTTTTAGTTCCGGCGCCTCTGTAGAACTACATTAGTTACCATAAATTAAGGAAAAATCACAAAAATCACGATTACTGAAAAAGTTACATGTAAGAATTTTTTTAAACATACCCACAATATACAACGCACAGTGAGGTATCAAATAACATAAAAGGAAATTACCAGACAGTTATGCTAGTATAGAAATTAGCACATGTATAAAATGAACAAATCGAAGGTGTCAGTTTGCTGTAGGAAAAGTACTTTCAATATGGAATACGATCGCCTCTAGAAGCAATACAGCACATACAGCGATGTGTGATGCTTTCAATTATGCGGTCTACCAGTTCCATAGGAAGCGAGAGCCATTGCTCTTGCAAAGCAGTTGCCAGAGCGGCAAGGGTCTAAGGAGGCGGATTAAGAGCAGCTAGACGTCTCTCTAAAGCATCCCAAACGTGCTCAACAGAATTCAAGTCCGGGGATCGAGCTGGCTACTCCATGCGCATAATTGTTTCCTGTTGAAGATAATCATCTACGATGCGAGCGAGCCCTGTGTGGTCTTGCGTTGTCGTCCTGTAACAGGAAAGTAATCACCTATTGCCCCGGAATATAAGCGCACATAAGCATCAAGGATGTCATCTCTATAAACCTGAGCATTCACGTAGACATGAACAAGACATGGTGGTCTGTGCGTCCACCCAAAGAGCTGCCTCTTCAAACACGGACATTGCCTCTTCCTTATGCATCTCTTTCACGGATGTTTGACGAATGATAACGGGTTCCAGGTTCTCTCCATATCAAATAATGCCTACTATCGCTTTCTAGACAGAACCTGGACTGATCTGTAAAGAGAACAGCCCTCCATTGATCAGGCGTCCAGTGGGCATGTTATCATACCCACTGCAAACGGTCCCTCCTATGGCGTGGCGCGGCGTGAGCGGCACGCAAATGGCTGGTCGCCTTCGTGACCATACAGACCACCTTCGTGAAGCCTTCTACGCACAGTTGACATTGACACCAACCTTCCGGTGACTGCAGCAAGGGAGGATCTACGAAGAGTCGGAGTAGCGTTCTATTCCTGCCTGCGCATAATGTCAAATATCGGTCATCGGCGCTCGTCGTAGCAGTTGGCAGTCCTTGGCTGAACCTCCTAGATGCCGAATCTGTGGTTTGAAATTGCCTCCAAAGTCTATGAACCACAGAAGGACACACATTTAGCCATCTGGCCACTTCTGTTTGACTTTGTCCTGCCTCTAGGACTCTGCATCGTAGTTGCCAATGGCTCTCCATCGTAATTCTATAGGCAAATGATGCCTGTGGGTCATTGTTACGAACTGGCTACCTCAGATTTCTGATGTCATCTTCACAGTGAAATATGTGGCCTTGCTCTCAAACATGGACTTTTATGCTTCTGGCAGAAAACGAATTTCGAGTGCAGCGCCACTAATTTGCATATTGCAGTTTTACTCAGCTGCCCTTACTTGGCAACATATTCAAATTTTAGACGGTTTGGCTTATTTTTGAGGAACTTATCGCTATTTTTGTAACTTTTTCCTTAATTTATGATAACCGGTGTATTATAAAATTTTTCGAAACAAGGAAATGGAGAAATGAGCAATACCCTCGCCGTGACCCGAGTTTGAACCTCTCAATACGCGCCGAGTGTGCTGACTTTTACACCACGAAGGCCTACTAACAAGGCGGGGAGAAATACTTTATAAGGTGCATCTAGTCAGAAAATTTACCCTTCAGTTGAAGTTACTAAAGAGATACTTCCGTTTTAAAATTTAAACAAAAATTTGATACGTTTCCCTTATGCCCTTTTATCTTGCAATGCTAATATATATTATTAAATTCCCAAACTGATCCTGAATGGAATTTCAAGAATTCTTCAGTAGAGGAGCTGCTGAAATCAATATTTTAAAACACGTTACCCAGAATTCTCTCGGATTGGTTTTAAAGCAATGTCTTGAATATATTTGGCGGAAAAATCGAATATCTCAGATTTTATTGGAATTCATGAAGCTTTCATTAAGGAATAAAGCATGAACTTCCAGCGGCAAAAATCTTCCACCCGTTGATGGGAACGTCAGGATTATGGTTTAAACATGAAGAATGCACCATTGTAGCTGCACTTAAAAAGTTCCCTTGTTTGTCCTCCGTTGAAATAAATAATAGCTTTAATTAGGGTAACTTTTATTTACGTAGTTTGTACTTATTCAACAACAAGTATTTAATTATTCATTGAATTTCTTTATAGGATGTTTTTAGCACCCGATATTATGTGTCTAAATTTTCATTATGTGGAAAGCAAAAGTTTTCTTTCTGGTAACACAGAAACATGTAGTTTTAAAGATAAAACTCTGCAATGGTGGACGGAATGCAGGCAACATTCTATTTTTTAAATTTTATTCAAATTATGGTATTTCCTCTAACATAATATTGATATTTTCTCTCCATAACTGTCCTGGTTCAAAATAAAAAACCAAAAATAAACCCCCAAATCCTGAATATTTTAATTCAAATTTTATGCAATGCCTAAAATATGGTTTGAAAAAATGTCAACAGTCAATTCAATTTTTATTAAAGTAGAAAAGTGATAAATTTGTATACTATCCCAGAGTTAGTTTGTTTTGTAGAATTTAATGAATCTGAACAATTCCTTTTCAACTTGTACGTGTTCAAGAACTTGTACGGACACGTACAAGTTCTTGAATTCAATTCTCGACCAAGATAGCCATTTTCATGCCTTACAACTGTAATTGTAGATACTACTTTTTATTACAAAATGTCATACGAGGCTGCAGTGGCATATATTTACTTCATTTTCCGTCTTTTAAAATAAAAACCGCGTCAAGGACAAACTACAAAGTTTAATTTAATTTATTGAGATGTAAAAATTGCATTCAAATGCAAAAATAAAAAGATAGCAACAAAAAACAAAATGGTGCACATTCTTTCATAAAAATTGTTATTTCTTTGTGTGACATACTGTAGAGTCATTAGTTTTTTTTATGCTGGAGACATGAAAAATGGGTAATGCCCTCGTCAGGGCTCTAACTGGACCTCTCGAATGCGCGCCGAGTGTGCTAATCCTTACACCACGAAAGCATGCTGGAAAGAAGGAGGAAATATTTTACATACTCCGCCTTTTGAAAGGCAACTGGGGATTAGGGAACCTATTCGCCAAATACTGGCGGTGAAGAATCATCATCCACCACCTTTTAGTTCAGGCGCCACTGTAGAGTCATTAGGATTTTTGAAGTATGAAACACGAAAAATGAGCAATGTCCTTGCCTGGACTTCAACCTGGACCTCTCAAATATGATCCGAGTGTGTTACCGTTACACCACGAAGGCATGCAGAGGGCAGGGAGTAACTGCCTTATACACTCCCCTTTTTAAAGGACGACTGGGGATTAGGGGACGCACATTGGACCACATTTTTTAGTTCGAGCACCACCTTTTCGAGTCATTCGGTATATTTGAGAGATTGGACCTCTCGAACATGCATCGAGTATGCTAACTGTTACACCAGGAAGGCATGCTGGAAGGAAGGAGAAATTTGTTTTACTTTCGTAATGCCGTTGTTTTTTTATTTCATGAATTTGGATTTACTTGAAGAACTTCGCATTCATAAAAATAGATATCTCGTTTAGTTAACGATATTAATTCCAGTTCTCTTTCTTTCCAAACGTTTTCTGAACTTTAATCATCTTACCTTTTCTAGACTCAGTATTCTTTTTCTAGATGGTTTGAAATACGTTCGTTTCCCACTAATTTCTTTAATTTTACTCAAAATCTACTGTAATAGAAAATTGCTTCCTTAATTTAAAATTCTTTGTTGGCGTGCTTCGCTTATAATAAAATATTGCATATTGTCTCAGTTTTGGATTTTTTTTAACTGTAGATGCCAGAGATTTCTCTTCATAAAGAAAGAAATAAAATTTAAACAGGATAAATCAGAAAATAAGTATTTAAATAAAGAAGAGAACTGATAGCAATGTTTTTATACGTTAATAAACAAAACGTCTTGAGCACACACTGACATTCAGAGCTAAAGCATCATTACGATTGCACATATCGATCAAAAATGTGGATACAAGCTTTATTTCTTCAAATATTGGTACTATACAAATAACATTTCTGAATATTATTTTTAAAGATAAGGTGGATAATTTTATGAAAGCAAATTCAACAGTGTGAATGGGCAGATTATTTAAAAATAATAAAAATATATATAAATTAGCATGAAGCGTGTCCATATAATTCCTTACGCAACGTTTAGTTTCGGAATTAATCATACACGTACACTTCCTGTGACAAAAGTGTCTTCAGTAAGGTACAGTCTGCACAACAAGAAGGATAAGAAATAAAATAAAAAGTTTTAAAAAATTAAAATGAAATTTGAGGCAGTTTTAGATTTCCCGTTCTCCGGGACCGATTGAAGAAATTTGACTTGTGACGTTTCTTACGACTCGAAAGCGCGACTTAGAATATATCTAGATTTATATAATATTTGTTTTAATATTGTTGTATTGTTTTAATATAAGTGTTTTTTCACAAAATAGGACTTTATCTGAAATGACATATCTATTTTTTTTTCATATTTCGGTTCTACGACTCAAATTATGCCTGAATAATAAATTTTGTAAAATTTGGTGAGAAACGTACCGAGAAATTCTAAAATTTATCGTGGCGCAATGTTTTCAGTTCGAACCAAGAATAATTCACTTGACGAAATTTTTAATTTGTGGTAACCTATTTTCCTTTCATTTTCAAAATGCTATTCACTCATATTCGGCTACATATATTTGTTTTACAAAAATGCAACAAATCTTTACTGCCAAGGTATACTACAACTGTTTAAACTGTATCATGTCATATGTAAATCTATTTTTAATTAGCATAATGTTTTCAATGTAATTTACTGCAAACATAATAGTCCATGCCCATGTATTCATCATTACTGTTAATCTGTCGTAAACTACTGTATTTTTATCATCCTATAATCTCTCTATAATTATTTGTTTAACTTCTCTTCAGAAGTTTATCCTGGCCCTGTATCATGTATTAAGTATAATTATACATCACTTGTTAGAAGTCTTATGCAATAACACATATCACTTCTTAATTGCATCGTATTATGTTAAATGTATCGTAACTTGTTATTTACACAAATGCAACAATTTTTATTGCCAAGCATACTCCAACTGCTTGTAATCAATCATTCTTTTTCAATTATGTACTCACGTATTTGAATTTGTGTTGTCTTAAGGGTTCTCTACATCATGGTGGACGCGGTGCTATACTATTTAACCGTAAGGTAGAGGCAAATTTTAGTGCCTACGTTCCCCGTTCCATATCGTTCCTTACATATATTTGTTAATTTGGGATAGGGCTTCGGTCCAGAAAACGTGCTTCCACCAAACAGAGAAGAAAAAAAACAGTGCATCGTTCATTTTTTCAAATAATTTTAACAAAATACGTAAACCACATTTGGCGTTATTATAGCTTATAACAAATATTTGAAATTTCAAAACACGCCAATATATAAATTCACATATGGCTTTGGAAATTTTGATTAAAAAACTGTAATCTTTTGTTGTTTTGCCTAGAATACATCAACTTTAAGGTTGATGGTAAAACTTTTATAGTCATAATTCAAAACGTTTTTAAAAAAATTTAAAAATTGGTAAAAAATACAAATTTTAAAACTAAATTAGAAATATCTGCGTATTTTATTTGGACTAAACCTAAATTTGGAATTTTGAAAGAAGGAATCAAGAGAGTTTAGTAAGAAAGAAACATTAACAAATATATACCAAATTCAATTACACTGAGGAAATAAATTTTGAGAGCTAATTTTTTAAAAATTACAGTTACGATTTTTACAAAACCTCACACTTTGCAATAATTTGAGTCGTAGAATCGAAATATGGAAAACAAATTAGGTAAAATCCGATTTTGTCTCAGAATAGCTATGTTAAAACAATGTTCTGTATAAATCTAATCTATATCCTCAGTCGCGCTATTAATAAATGAAAAACGTAAGTAAAATTTGGTCAATTGGGCCCAACCAAAAGGGAGATACAGAACTGGCCCCCTTTTTTTGTGTGTAAGATGTATATACTAATGCTATGACACTTTTAGATCATAAAAAATAATTTTAGAAGAATTACAAAATCAAATTTCTTATAACTCTTTTGGTCCAAAGAATAATGCTAAGTTCACATTTATACTTATTCTAAAAATTAAAAGACAAAGGTTGAACTCCCATATGACAAAGTAAATCCATATATTTATAATTTATTACGTTTCCTGCAGGATTAAGGTGTCATATACAAAACGACAGCGAAATATTTAAACTTGCATGTAGCTAAAAATGAAATATCAATAAAAGAAATAAGTATCAATAAAAGAAATAACTGTAGGTATTAATAAACTGATTGACGAATATTTGATATGCAGATAGTTGTAAAACGTTTTGATCAATGTATATTGTTTTTTAAAATTCGATATTAGTCTTATAATCTTACAGAATTCATGTTCTACCAAATAGCTGCGCATAGCCAGCTCATAACTTTACTTGCATAAATTAAAGAATCGCTTCAGTCCAAGTAAACTATTTTATACGACATTAATGGAAAAACTTGCATGTGACTTTTATTAACGTATTTTTGACACTTAAATCTTATAAATTACTTGTGTAAAAATGCTTTCGAGAAATCAAATGTAATAAAAATTTAATTGAATAATGTTGTACACTGAGAAATCTTAAAGGATTATGACTGAGTAACATTAAAAGGTACAACGTTGAATTAGCCCTACTAAATTCCTTCACGGACCTACTCAAGAAATGTCACGTGTTTGGCATGACAGAATCTAAAAAATTTCCAAAACCTTAAATTAAATAGCTCGGTAAAATTGTGTCTCATGGAAGTCAAACTTTCTGTATGCTATAGTTTTAGAATATCTACCTTAGTGTAGAAACTGTATGGATCATACAACGATATGGATAAATAGAAAATGATAGATTTCATACTTTTTATAAAAGTGAATTTTAAATTTTAAAATGTAAAAACAGGAATATTTATGTAATTTGAAACATTTTTGCAATTCGAAGAACATGTGTTCCACAAACAATAGAGAAAAAAATGTCGTTTAAGAAATTTTAAGCCCACCTGTATACTTGAAATAGTAAAAATTTCAAGCAGTAAAAATATTCATTTATACTTTACAAAAAATCTGATGTGGACAGCATATGACTTCCTTGTATGGTCTATTAAATTATACTTAAATTATATACATTTTCTACTGCATTTCATTTAAACTTACTTTGTCGAATTTTATTAAAGATATATTTCTCATTCAATTAATTCAGCTCTCACATCGTGGCAAAGCAAAAATCCATAAAAACTCAAAACATCTTCATTTAAAACTGTAAAATGCAGAAAAACATAAAACACCAAATGTAGTTAAAACAGTTAAAAAACCATTTTCGCAATTAAAATGAGAGTTTCCACCGCAAAACAAGCAATTCGACCAATGGTTAAGAAGACAGATTTTTCAGTGCACAAAACTGAAAATTTACTTTTTGGACCTAATCGGCAAAAAGACATCAAAGAGGCAGAAACTTACTTAATTCATTATTCCATTGAATTTCAAATATAAACCAATGGCAGTTCGTTAGGCTTAACTCGCCTTTTAGAGTTTTAAATTGTTGATAATTCTAAAACCAATGCAAATTAACTAAAGGCATAAAAATCTTAACCAGAACATAAAATCTACATAATTCAATCACATTTAAAGTAAAAAATGTACAATTTACCAACATGTAAGAAAAAAAAGTAAGCTCCCCGAGTCAGGTAACAAAGTGGGAATATACAAGTTTATTTATGATTGGTGCGGCCGATTGCGAGGAAAAAGGGATGTACACAACTACATGTTATACCAGTCCCGTATACAAAATTTTCAACATTCTACGGTTACTCGTTCTTGAGTTATGCGACATACACACATATGTACGAATGTATACACAAAATACAGTACGTACGTACGTACAGACATCAAGAAGAAATCTCTTCTGAACCCATTTAAAATCCATTTTACAATCCTTTTTAGCAAAAACTAAAAAAAACTACAGATGTCACGGAAAAACATCGTTCGAATGGTTTCGAGAGCGGTTGAAATGAATTTTTTCATTGAAATATGATAACCGAATTTTTTCGCGATTACACTACTTCCCTTACTTCATATAAGGAAGCACAAATAACAAGCGCTTAAAAAAAAAAAAAAAAAAAAAAAAAAAATT
>KK113344.1:793215-809323 GCA_000611955.2 Stegodyphus mimosarum | reverse complement strand
AAAAAAAAAAAAAAAAAAAAAAAAAAAACTTTAGTTTTCTCTGCTGACAACATTTGGTGAGATATTCCGCAAGAAGTTTACTCAGCTGATTATTCCTTGCATTTTGTTGATGTACACTAGTGTGCAAAAATTAGGGACGAAGTCGAAAAATTAGCATATCAGCTGAACGAAGAGGCAGAGCCGACAGAAAGACCAGTCAGGAGATTAAGTAAGGTGATGTACGGTAGCACATGCGCAGATATGCAGGTAGACGTAATGGGGGAGTGTCTGAGTAGTATAAAGCATGTTGTCGGTGTAAGATCAGCATTTCTGGCAAAGAGATTGCACGCCGTATAGCAGTTAAAATCACACCGAGTTGCTGCCTCAGCGAGAAATGGCGAATAATCAATCTGTTAGACGACATCTGGATGCTTTTACCCGAGGTCGAATCATTGGGAAGTTGGAGGAAGGCCGCAGTGTGACAAGTGTGGCTGCAGAGTTCGGAATTGCTCACAGCATCGTTTCACGACTTTGGAGACAATTTCAAACTACAGGAACAGCTATCCGGGGGTTTAGTAGTGGTCGTCCACGAGGAACCACACCCGCAGATGACCGGTATATTGCCTTACAGGCCAGAAGAAACAGGCGGCAGACAGCGGGAGAAATCGCTAGACACACGACACAGGCGACTGGACGACCGATATCGCGTTTTACCGTGGCCAGAAGACTGCACGGTGGTGGTCTGTTTGCACGACGCCCTGTACGGTGTGTACCTCTAACGCCTGCCCATCGGAGAAGGCGTTCTCTGTGGTGCCGGGAACACCGGAATTGGAGAGACAATGAATGGGGACGAGTACTCTTTACAGATGAGAGCAGATTTAGTCTGAGTTGCGATTCTAGACACATACACATCTGGACAGAGCGGGGAACACGCAATAACCCCTTCAACATCATCAAAAGGGACTGTTTTGGAGGTCGCGGAGTTCTCGTTCGAGCAGACATAATGCTTGGTAGCCGGACCGACCTTCATATCTCCCAAGGAGGTTCGTCACCTGGGACTGCTATTGTAACGAGGTTCTTCTTCCTTACATGCGTCTTTTCACAAGGGCTATGGGTCCTCAGTTCCTCTTCATGGACGACAACGCTCCACCTCATCGCACAGTTACTGTCGAAGAGCTGTTGGAGAGTGAAGATATTGAACACATGGATTGGTCGGCAAGGTCTCTGGATCTAAATCCCGTCAAGCATGTACGGAACTTACTAGGGAGACCCGTGGCAGCACGTAACTTATCGCCAGTAACGATTCCGAAACTGCGATTGGTGCTACAAGAGGAACGAGCAGCAGTGTCTCAACAGCTCATTAACAACCACATATCCAGCATGCACAAATGATGTGAAACCTGCCTAGCAGTCAGGGAAGATCATATCCCCTATTAAAGACCGGATGTTTCTTGCTAGACACCCATCACAGGGATGTTTCGGCATTCAGTCGCATTGCGCTCCATGCTACGTTTTCAATCAAGCTTCTTTTTATCCCTCTGATTTCTCTTTTAGTAAGTGTTGCTTACATTACTCATGTCCTTACGTATTGGGGATCTTACGGTATTAAATATGTTGATTTGGAAAGCTTTTGTACAAAGTTATATTGAAAAAAACCGTCTCGTCATTAATTTTTGCACACCAGTGTAATTCAGTATCATTGGGAATCAATAATGACAGCAGGTGAAACGATTATTAGTAGGGTTCATACAAAAACCGACGATTTTGAGAAACCGGTTTTCGGATTCAGTATTTCCAAATTACCGGTTTTAACCGGTTTTCGAATTTTTGTTAAGAAAAATAGAATAGGGAAAAATATTTTATTTAATTTATATAAGATAACAAAAAAAAAAAAAACGAAATCAATGGCAAAGTCAAAATATAAAAAAATAAGGATTATGTAAACATATTTACTTACACAAAATAAGGAAAACTCAAACAAGAATTTCAAATAATATTTATATTATTTTTACTAATTTTAACTTCTCCTAAGAAAGTAGGATTTTAAAAAACATAAATTATTCTACGAACTGTGGCTAAGTCTTGTTCTTATTTTGAACACAATATTGCCTGAAATTGAAAATACTTGTTCACTAGCTGCTGAGCTTGGTTTTATAATTTCTAGGGCATCAAATAACAAACCTAAGTTTTTTGTTCTTCTATTCGTTTCCTCAAATAATGAAAATTCAACTTTCAGTGTCGTTGGATTTGTAAGTTTTTCTTCAGGATCTTCTAGAAATTTATGAACTGATTTTTCCACGTCTTCTTTTAAAAAAGCATTACTCTGATGAGTTGTTTCTTCGATTTCATCAAAATAGGTTTCCACAAAAGAATTTGGAAATATTCCAGGCAATCTTTCCAAATAACTTAATAATTTCGATTTTTGAAGGTAAAGAAAGTATACTAGATTTCTTCGCTGAACTAGAAATGTTTTGTGGATTTTGCAAATACATAAAAAGAGTTGCTAAGTCTATTTGCCTTTTTTCTTGAATTCTTTCTTCTAAAGAATATAATAATTTCAAACTTACTTTAGTGTTTACGACTTCAGCTGCTAAATGAATCGGTCCCAAGACGTTATGAGTTCTAAAAGTTTAGGATAATTAGCTTCATTCCACATATAAGAAGAACCAATATCATTCAGTGCTGAAGCAACACATTCTTTTACTGCCAGAAATCTTCCAATCATGTCATCTATAGGATTTCAACTAGTTTTGTCATTAAGAATTAAATTTAATTCTGTTTTCCTTTTTTGATATATTTTGGAATGGTGCTTCTTAAGGAAGGTTTTCTAAAGAATTTGCAATTTTTTCTAATTTTTTAAATTGATGGTTTGTAATTGTCAGACAAAATAGGAATAGAATGTTCTCAGTTACAAACATAATAAGGAGAACCTTCATAATCGTTATATTCGCATTAATCTTCATTTTCCGATTCCTCACTTGAAACATTTATTTCGGTTTCAGCTTCAATCATTTTTCTATGTTTATGTAACACATCAATAGCTGCTAAATGGATGGCCTGTGATTAACATAGTTGATTAGTTACAGATAATAATTTGACAATTTTTTCATAACAGCAGCACCATCATTTGTTGCTGCAACTATGTCAGTTTCAAGATTCAAGCTGAAATTTTGGAGCCTTTCAGATACCCATTCTAATGTTCTCTGAGAATCACAGCAACCAACTATTGGCACTAATCCCAAATTGAAATCTTCTGCCAAGTGGTATATATTAATGTTTAAATATCTACAAATTCTTTTGCTAGTTCACTCGTCTAAAGTTATAGAGAACGTTTCCCTATTCTTTTTTATTGAATCTAGTTCAATAATAGTTTCACGTTTAGTATTGTCATAAAACGCATGAATGAGATCCATTACTCTAGGATTGTTTCTTGGTAACGAATATCCTTGTTGTTGAAGAGACTGTCGTATGAATGAACTATTTGTAATGTTATTAATAGAAAATCCATCCATAGCTGCAAGTTTGGATACGATTTCTTTTAAACAACTCCTTTCCACTTTTATAAAATTTAATATATTCTTTTTTTTTTTTGAAGGAGAAGAAGAGGAATATCCATGCTTTTCTTCTTCGCCGATAATTTCTGATTTCTTTAATTATTTTATGAACGGCTTGCAAATGATTATGAAGATTTCTCGTAGATGGTGTTTTGCAGCTCAACATTTTATTACTATGATTTCAGATTGCATTGTCTATCCTTAACCTACTTTTTAAAACTATCTCAAAGCGCTGAGTTATTAATTTTTACGTAAAAATGAAATTAAAATTATTAAATAAATATTTTTGAAGTTTATTTTATTATTTTAAATATTAATATAATTTAAAGTAATATAATCTGTACATTTTTTAGGAATTTTGAGAAAAAAAACGTGCATCTTCTTAATCTAATTCCGAAGCTTGATAAAAACATAACTTATGCCGAAACGTTGCGAAATAAAATATGGATTATATTAACATCCTGTGTTTTATTAAAAATCTCATTAGACAGAAGCTAGAACTTTTTATTAGCCCAAAGGAACTTAGCCCAGAAGGGCTATTAATTTCGTTTTGGCCTTCTGCGTTGGTTCACTATAAATGTCGGTTTACTTTTCAAGTTGTTGCCAACAAATATTAGAGCCCGGTGTTATATTTAAAGAAATTAAATAATGAGGAATCTGCGTAAAAGTATGTATGTTTCTCGCATTGTGATAAAACAACGGTACCTAGAGCCATTCAGTTTTGAATAATAAAAAATTCCACTGAATATGGACATCTGGAAGCCCGAATTTGGAATTTGAACTTTTTTTACGTTTTATTATGTCATATTTTGTAACACTTTGACGAATTTTTGATTAACAAACACAAGGATTTCAAAGCGAGCAACGGAAATACAGCACGAAACCAAAAAAAAAAAAAAAACATCTCCAACGCGCGAGACTGTGTTTCGGAAATTCTAAAGATATGCTCATCCGATATTACTGTTGAATTGAATTTCTATGGTGTAAGTGCGAAGAACATAATATTTAATGAATAAAGGTAGTACACAAAACGCTAAAAAACGCCCCTTTGAACGTAATTTAAAGAAATATAAATATAAATGTAATGTAAAATCTTAAAGCTTTCAGATTTTATTTTATTTTTTTTACATTAATTTTTGTGAGAAGAAATTTATATAATAAAATTAAGTTTTAAAACGTAAAATAGAAAATATAAACATAGAAATTAGGAACATACTTGCGTTATTTTTACGAAATGAAACAACTACATATTTTTGTTTCCAGTTTTCACTTTATAACATTAAGCGAACCCGTCGTTGACGGATTGCACATATGTACTAACATAAAAAAATCGGTTATGCATGTCTTTTCCTCGTGCGCAGGCGCAGCTGCGCAATGTATAAACACTGGCCAACGTTGAAAAAATGCGTTTCCTGCGAGTTGCACAGAATGAATAGCAAATCAAATAAGTTTAAAAGTAATTTATACATAATATTAAAAATTCTTTAAATCGGTTTTCTTAAGAAAACCGGTTTTCGAGTGTGACAAATTTACTTAAAAAATCGTTTTTTTAAAACCGCGTTTGAAAACCTATCAAACCCTAATTACTAGACTTTGAGATTAATGGTTTCATTTTGGTTAAAACAATATTTATTATTAAATTTAAAGCCGACTCTTGCGAAATATTTATTCGTTCGTCTCTATAAAAATCCCCTGTAGTTTTAAAGGAATGCTTATATTTAGCTGATTGAAATTTAATGAGTAGTTTAATAAATGAAATTTTTTCTGTGCCGGTAAACCTTTTAAAAATAAGTATTGCTTTTAAATAGTGAGCTAAAGACGATACTTGAATTGTTTTCACGAAATGTTTTGCCTTACTTTAAGAAGCTTTGGAAACACTAGAATCAGCCTTTAATAAAATAAAATCTGAGTATATTTTTCGCAGCATTTTTTTTAAGTACTAGGTAATCAAAGTCAAAAAACTGCAACGCGCCCATTTCTATTGCGAAAGCCAGAGCAACGAATGCTTATAAGAAGTATATGCTTCAATGGCTGTATGCGTACATTATTTTGAAGTAGCATACTGTTATAACTAAGGCAGAATAAAAGGATAAAATAAAAGGATAGTTATATATAACTATCCTTTTTTTTATTTCTAAAACGCAAAAATAACAGTTATTTCATACATACAAAGATAGCTTGGGATAATATAGCAGCTTCGTTTATGCGAATAATTAATTATACGGAGAATTAAATAACTACTCATGAAGCATTTGATATTTAGTCAATTAAATATTCTTAAAATAATCTGAAAATTAAATCCTTCAATGGAAATGTTAAGAATTGCCGAAAACTGTACGGCTTGAAATACTTAAAGGATTTAAATAATTATCAAAGAGATAAATCAGAAATAAAATATTTTCCTGGAGGCAGAACTTGCACTTAAATGCCTTCTAGAATTGATAAATTAGAGAGTAAGAAAATCCGAAGCTATGTGACAACATTTGAATGCTGCATTATTGTGAAATTATCTTCGAGATAATTGCTATCCTTAAATCGAGAGGTCTTATTCTGGAAACAGATTACACGTTCTAATTAATGTTCAAAGTAGAAGCCGAAGTTTAGAATCAGCGAGAAAGTTGAATATTAATAATTGGTATAAACGCAGAGCAAAGTAGGTATGTTTCTAAATTATATCATTTCTTTGTTAGATTAAAACAAAGCTTTGTTATGTAATGATTGTTATGTAATACATACTTATCTTAATTCAGTATCAGTAACTGAAGTACATTATCTTAATGGTAATGATTATCATAATTCTGTTATCAGACTCGGAAGTTATTAATTTGATTTTATTTAGTTGATCTTAAATTCTGCCTTGTTGAAAAGTAATTGTTGTCAATTTAATTTTGGCAGTTTTGGTTAACTCTGAATTTAAGTTGCTTGTGTTAATTTTTTTTTATTTTATCCTTAAGGTTGTTTGGTTAACCATTTAATTTTGTTCTTTAGCACTTAATATTAACTTGGATTTTGTAATGCTTGGTTAATGCTTAATCTTAACTTGTTTTGTTTAATGTTTAATTTCTAGTTAGGTTGACTCTTAAGGTCATTTTCACTTCGAATTTTAAAGTTCTTTGTTTTACATAAGTTGGTGTATAAAGTTTAATAAGTTTTGTTAACGTACCTCTCTTTCTGGTAACGTTTGAATCCATATTTTCTGACTCTGTTGGTAAAGTCGTTTATGGTGTTGTAAAAACATTTTTTTAGAAACATTAATTACATTTTTTAGTAACATAAATTTTGCTATGTAATTGTTATATTTCAACCGTAGAAACTTTCTTCGATGTTTAATTTAATTTAGTGATTAAAAACAAGTTTTTAATTCATTTTCACAAAATTTTTACATTGTGCTGGGAATCAGGATTTATTGCCTTGTTTTCGTCATTTCCTTGGAGAAAATTCTCAGAATGCTTATCTCTGCCACACAGTGGTCTGGAAAATTTCCTTCATCAAGTGCAAATCTGCACCCTGCTTCAAAAGTTTTTTTTTTTTTTTGTATGCAGCTACTTCACGCCGGGGTTTTGGCTATGGGCGTTTTGGAGTCCGTTAGGCTTCCACCATGCTAAAATGACACCCTGTACGAGGGTAGCTGTTGGAATGTTAGGTCAGTGACCCTTGCGGGTCGATTGTAACTTTGCAAAAATAGGGATTATCCGGCTTACCACCCCATGTCTTCACCTTACTGCTTGGATTCTCCTCCTAGGGTTGCCTTGCAACTGGCGGCTTTTGGATCGTCAAGCCTCACCAAACCAGGGGCTGGCGAGAAAAAGAAAAAGAGCTTGCAGCGGTCTACGGGAGGGGGAGATTTTCTGAAGTTTTTGCCAGGCAAGAAGCAGTTGCTTCGTGAAAGACTTGAGAGTCCGATGTCTACGGCAACAGTGGAAAAGATGGTTGAAGAATTCGCGAAGAGGAAACCAACGAGGGTCGGAAACGCATGAAGGACAGAGTCCAGATAGAAGGGGCGGAAGGCTCAGTTTTACTTGCCAATAATTACTAACTTGCATTTTCTTCTTTTCTCTTTAAAGATATCCGTGGAAGCATAGAATGTTACTTCTCACCATTTTTATTGTCTTCAATGTAATGGAGGCTGTTTTTGTAAAGAAATTTTGATTCTTGCGGGCCCCTCCCCCTCTCTGTATTTTAGAGGTATGTGTTTACATGTTTTTCTCGCACCGACACTTGTAACCCCCACCACTTTGTATCAAATATATTGTAGCTAGTTTTGTTAACTTCTAATAAATGTAAATTTTAAATTTACTTAAACGTGTTTGTTTTCTCTCATAATTTTAGACTCTGGACCCAATAAATTAATTTAAAACATGAACGGGTTTTTGCACATGTAGAACACAATGCCCTTTATTAAGAACCTTTGTTGTATTATCGTTATGGTAGTTACTGTTACATTCGTCGATATTTATTTAAGTTACTGATATGTTGTTTTCAATGTTTGTCACAGAGTTTCTCCCTTTGCACTATTTTAGTATTGATGTGATTTAAAAGAAGTTTTACACTATCATGGAACTCAGAAGAAATGAATCAAAGATGTTAAAAGTTAAAAATACCATAACAGCTTATTCTTAGGTACTTAAAGCTGCTTATCGAAGAAATAGGAAAAACATTATTTCATTGTCGTAATTTTGCGATGAGCCATTATTTGTATACGATATATCGTGCAATTAACACAGTTAAGGCTTTTGAGCGCAGTATCCTCTATTTAGCGCAGTTTTATTAAAGAATCATAAGTTAGAATAACTATGAAATATTTATTTAACCAGTTAAAGAGTTTGCTTAGCGCAAATAGAATATAAATCAAAGTTGACAGTCTTTAAAAACATTTAAGTCTAAGTATTGAAAAAAAAGAACGTACAAGAGATTCATTTATAAATTTTAAATGGCTTCACGCTTATATATTAGGCAATATTATCAGCAGTATATTCCATAAAAGAAGGTAACACGATGAAAAGAATGAAGAACAAAAAATAATGCAAGTACAAAATCCTTTAAGATCTTCTGCATCTAAACAACATGGGTAGAATCCTCTCTCGGCAATATATCGTTTGGAATTCATTTGTTTCTAACGTTGCCGAGTTTCATTATGCAAAAATGACACTAATTTATTCTAACAATTTACTTGAACTTAAGTATAAGATCTTAGCTTTTTAGCTATTATGCAAAGTGTCTAGATCTCAAGATTCAACTTGGCGACTTCTCGCACAGGTCTTGAAGAGTAATACAACAGGTAAAGTGTGTAAAAAGACTTTTTTATTTATCATAATTCTTTAACCGAAAGGGGCATGTACTTCGGGCTTACAATAACATCGACTACTTGTGGTGAGAACTTGAAGCTAATTTAACTATAAATTCAAAAGCTAAGAGGCAGTGCTAGATTACTCAATTTAATTTAATCTAACAGGCTGTCTCAGCAACCTACACCTACGCTAGACTAAATAAACGGCCAGAATGCGTAGCCGCTACTAAGATTAACAGCTGGAGGCCAAAATAGCAAGCGTGCGCTATACTAGTGAAATTACGCTCTGTCTAACCTTCTCACTTCACCCGTTTAAATACTCTTGTTTTACCTACTTAATTTGACCTGGCGAGGAAATGTGAGGGAAAATAGAGAATTCAGAAAAGTACCAAAATTAAAATAACTGGTTAGTGAACTGAGGGGAACCATACATTCGTTAAGATGTCCGTAATCATATTTTAGAACAGGACGACATAAAACGTGGTGTAGTTCACGCATAAAGACGTACTTGCAGTCATAGCCACCTAAACACTTTCTTAATTTTTGATAAAATATTCTTGACAAACGCAGGTAAATTGGCCCAATCTGCGATCCCATTGTTTAACAATACTTTATCACATTTTATTATATATGTACTTTTATCACATTTTATTATATATCTGAAGTGTGAACGATAAGCGAAGGGGTACGCGTCAGCAAGACAGTAAACGAGAGAAGAAAACGTAAACTGCAGTATGAAGGTGTTAGTTATAATACTACAATTATGATTTTGCTTTACAGATTATGGTTTTACTTTAATAATTTGCTATGCAAATTTACAGTTGTCTTCACCGACAGCTGTTCTCTTTAAAAACAACCACCTTCATAGAAGACCAGACTTTCTAGAAACATGTGTACATGCTTTAGAGAGGGTTCAGTGTA
Source organism: Stegodyphus mimosarum (assembly GCA_000611955.2). Taxonomy (NCBI): domain Eukaryota; kingdom Metazoa; phylum Arthropoda; class Arachnida; order Araneae; family Eresidae; genus Stegodyphus; species Stegodyphus mimosarum. Next base: position 799,582 of record KK113344.1, on the reverse strand, counting down.
TTAATATTTGACAGACAGCTACAAATTTCAAAGGCATTTCTTTAAAAAAAAACTTACATGAAACATGAACCGTGTAGTGTAACTTTAATTTTTCTGTTGATAAATACAGGTACCCCCATACGAAATTTTTTAGAGATTATTTAATGTACTTTGTTCTTTCTGTGAGTTTAATATTGTTTGTATAATTTGTTCCCAGAAATGCATAAAAATGTCCTTCTAAAGTTTGATATTAATTATAAGCAAATAGTTTCTTCATTCTAAGAAAACACTCGATTTTTTTTTTGCTGACAACACAATTCAATATAATTGAGGCATACTTATAACATGTTTAATCTTTGCACCATTATCCACGTTATAAAAACAAGGTGCTATGTAAGTTGATGGTTTACTACATGTAATGTTAATTCGTCCTTAAATCTGCCTTATGAAAGTCTGCCTTATCTAATTAACGCTACCTTATCAAAAATCACAGTTAAGTTTTAGGAATATTTTCTTTCCCTGCGGGAAGAGGGGAAAGAAACTAAAATATAAATTGCTTTTCATTGGTTCCTTTTTCACAAGATCTGATCACAAATAACATCTTTCCATCTATTAAAAAGTGTATGGAATGAGTCACACAATAAGAATGATAAAAATCAACTTCAGTCAAAAAGGCAAAATGCGTTGCTATGTAAATGTATGTTTTTGTCCTATAATTTCCCGCATATCTTGCGCAAACTTCATTTGCGTTTCTCATACCGCGACAGCGCAGCTTAGGATATATATTAGATTTATATATAGCATTGTTCTAACATAGGTATTTTGATACAAAGTCGTACCTTTTTCTGAAACGCCATGCCTATTTTTTTCCGCATTTCCACTCTGTGACTCAAATAATGCCAAACTACCGAGCTTTGTAAAAAGGGCACCAGTAGATTTTTAAAAATTTAAGCTCCTCATTGTTTAATTCAATTTGATACATATTTATTAATATCTCTTTTTACTTCCTTGTACGAAGTAAATGAAGTATTGTGATCACGAAAAATTCCGAGTATCATATGTCAACAAAAATATCCATTTTGACCACTATCGAATACAATTTAACGATGCTTTTGTGGGAAATCTCACGTAAGGATAGAATAAAGGACTCTTTTCCCCCAAATGAATTATAAAACTGATTTGACATGGATTCAGAAGAGACGCTTTTCGTGACGTATGTACGTACGTACGTACGTATGTATGTATGTATCTCGCATAACTCAAAAACTAGTAGCCTCAGAACATTGAAATTTTTTATAGGACTGCTACAATATGTAGTTGTGCACCTCCACTTTTGGTTGCAATCGGCGTAAAAAAATATATATATATGTTGGTAAATTGCGCATTTTTTGCTTTAAAAATGATTGAATTATGTTGTTCTTAGCTTCCGATTAAGGTTTTTATGCCTTTAGTTAATTTCAATGCAATAGTTGTAGAATTATTAAATTTGTAAAATTGTAGAATTATAAAATTTAAAAGCTTTTTAAGTGCAGCTAAGCCTAATTTTTTTTTTTACCATAGCAACCATATTTGTTTACATTTGAACATTGTTTAAGTGCGGCTAAGCCTAATTTTTGTTTACCACAGCAGAAATATTTGCTTACATTTGAAATTTAGGAGAATAGTGAATTAAGTTTCTGCACTTTCAGTGTCTTTTTGCCAAGAGGGGCCATAATTAAACTTTAATTTTTCTGCATCGAAGAATCTGCCTTGTTGTTTGCTGGCCGAATTGCTTATTCTAATTTTAACTGTAAAAATTGTCTTATTTCTCATTGCTTTAACTGCATTTGGTGTTTCATTTTTTTTTCTTTATTTTTTTAATTTTTAGTGAATATATTTTGAGGCTTTATGTATTTTTGCTTTTTCGTGAACTGTGAACAGATTTAATTTAATGAGAAATATATGTCTAATGAAATTCGAGGAAATAAGTGTTTCGTATTAGGAGGAAATATTGTGGGCAGTCGGACAGAGGAGAATGCTTACGAGTAGCGCATGTGCATTAAGTAAGCTGCGCTGAATCGTCTGTGAAAAATTATTCCTTTTTTTATTCGTTTAATTTCTTTTTTACGTCGTTTTAAATTTATTACAGTATTTGAATAGAATGTGTGGCAATAATTCTTCAGATAGATAATTCTTCAGATGATAAAATTTTTGTACATTCTGAATTATAAAATGAATGACATGGAACGCTGTTAAGTGAATCTTGGGCCAGAGTGTCCCTATGGTAAATAAATATAGTGAATTTTAAAGGGTGTATTTATTCTGTTGTGGTTTATGCGCTATCGATGAAGCAGATATAATTCAATTCAATAAATTTAAATGAAACACAGGAAAAAATGCATATTAATTAATATTCCGTACAAGGAAGTCATGTGGTTTCCACATCAAATTTGTTTTATTTACCTGGATCCCTTCTTTTACAATTCGAAATTTAGGTTCGACCCAAATAAAATTCGCAGCTATTTGTTTTTAAAATATGTAATTTTTAATAATTTTTATAAATGTTTCGGAAAAATTTTTGTATTTTTGTACCTATAAAATTATCACCATGATCTTTAAGTGTATTACTTTTAAGCACACCTGCAAAAAATTAGAATTTCTGATTCAGAATTTATGAATATACGTGAATTTATACACTGGCGAGTTTTGAAATTTGGCTTAGTTGTTTAAATGATAATAACACGAAATACGGTCTACGCACTTTGTTAAAATTATTGAAAGAATGAAGGATGCACCTTATATTCGCTCGTGCACAGTGAAAGGGAAAGGAAAATAGATTACCATAAATTAAGAATATCGTCAAATGAATTATTCTTGGTGCAAACTGAAAAACATTTGCTAAGACAATTTAAAAATTTCTCGCCAAGTTTCTCAAGATATTTTACAGAATTTAATATTTAGGCACAATTTGAAGCACAGAAGCGAAGTACGGAAAAAATAGGACGTTATTTCAGAAAAAGTCCGATTTTGCATCGAAATGAATATGTTAGAAGAATTTTATACATAAATCTAATACACATCCCAGTCTCGCTTTCGAGACAAGGAAAATGCAACTTAAATTTTGTCAATCGGCATAGTGCAACGGGAGATACAGAACTGCTCCATTTTCTGTGCAAGGTGCTCTTGACACTTGTAAATACAATAAACTATGTAAGTTTTTCTTGTAGTTTCTTCTTGCAACTTTACCCTTGCAGTTAAAGGAAAAACAAACTCTGATTATTTTTATAAGTCCAGTTTAACAGCTGTTGATTTTACCATAGTTTGCTAAAAGCAAAATGCTTAAAGTAAAGTGTTAATTTTGCCTCAGTCATAGAAAATGTGCATATATATCATTATCCTTTGTCAGTAGTAATACATATAATAACTCTAATTTCCCTTTGGATACAGCGTCTATTTGTCTTAAAAAAGCATATGGTATCTTAGCTGGAATGTTAAGAGATTATGATTGATGAGGGATGATAACTAGCTAGAAGTCTTATGCCTTATTCATGCATCCTAAAAATAGAATTTTATCTTTCTGAACACAATCTTCATTGTTGCATATGTTTTGAGTGTTACCCCTCCAGAAAAGTGATTTGAAATTTAAATTCGCCATTTACGTTTAGAATTAAAACAGTCACTCCGAGAATATATCGGACGATTTGAGTATTCTAAAATTTCATCAGTGTGAATGTTATATATTTTTGAATTGAAATATTTTTTAAGCTTTAATCGGATTTTTTTATTTGCTTTTTATAAAAATCTTGAATAGAATATATGGAGGACAAAATAATCATCAAGATTTAGAAATGGCTTTTAATATTACATTAGTTAAGTTTTTATTAACTTTCAAATTTTTGGTTTATTAATAACTGAGGATTTCCTGGATGATACATTTTTTGCTTTCTAATGTTTAAAAACTGTTATGAAAAAAAAATTATCTGTTACGCAAATTTTATTCTAAAGAAAATGTTTACATGCGGTGTCTGGAAATGAAAATAAATTTACTTAATTTGAAGCTGAGCAGTAGTCTCGTAAACCTCTTTCTTGCCCTGTTTTGAATTATGTTTATTTGGGTTATATTCATTTAAAACATTTCAGATGTTTATTGTTTCGTTTTATAGTAATCTGAAAGAAATTTAAATAAGAGTTGAAAGAGAATGTATATAGGTATAAAAGCAAGTTTATATAAATACATAATTTGTAAGCTTACTATTATTTTTCATTAAACAGTAGTTCATGTTTTGGATCTTTAATGCAACTTCTGTCTTCCGTTTTCCCACCAGAATGCAATTTTAAGATGAGGTGTGATTCAATTTTTGGATGACGCGTGTACTTAAGATGAGGCTTTTAGATTGTATGACAGAGCGTGACTGCCTTTCTATGCCACGTTACCACGTTGCTAGCTAAGGTAAGATTTGCGGTTTTCAGCTTTACATTATAATTGCCGATAGTTGAATATCCAGGCCGGTTAAATTTGGAGCCAACTTCGCGTTAACTGATTTGTGTAGCTTTCGACTGCCAGCTTAGTTGTAAGAACCAAGTGCGTCTTTTATTCTTATTTAGTTTCAATTAAAGAGTCTTTTACTCCCTTCTCAAGTTTTAATTGTTAGTTTAGACTTCAAGATAATTTGCTACGAGTCTATCTAAGGTTTGGTTACACTTTATAATACTAAATAAGATTACTAATCTTCATATACGTAGAAAAAGGTTTTTAATTATATATGTGTAATTTAAAACTAAGATAAATGCAAAAGCGAATTCAAATCACATACCCAGATAAAGCAAAGTAGAATTCCAGCTTTTAAGATAAGGCTAATAGATTCCAAGAGCATCCGGTAAATACAATAATAGCAAATATAACTCAAATTTCATTTGCCCTATGTGTTGATAGTTTAAAAACTAATGAGTTAGAAAAACTCTGCTGTTTGTGCCTGAGAATATAGTAATAATTTAAATGTTTCCAAACCAAATAGTAAATCAGAATCTTAAAATCTGGCTTCTAATTTATGCTGTCTCACCAGCTGCTAAGAGGTTAAATAGTTTTGATATTTTTTCCGAAGTTCAAACTGGGCAAACCCGCTGGCTGTATGGTGTCCGTAAATTTCCCCATGTGCAACGTGAATACGAACTACATTGTCACGTGCAACGTGTATACGAGCCAGGTTTTCTTAGAAATTCTTCCACGAAGGCATTCCTCTCCTTAATCAGATAGCCCTCGAGTCTTTTACCATAAATAAATCAAACTAAACCAATTTTCAAGTGCTTTGCCATGTTTAAATAACCCACAACCTATTTATAAACATAGACTTCTAAACTAAAAATACCAGACCAGTATAGTTATAACTAATGTATTTATTCAAGATATAGTACCAATGGCTAAACTGCGATGTCACTCACTTAATTGGTGCTTTTCGGCAGAGTTGATGGAAAGAATAGAAGTTCAGATGTTAAAATTTTAGTTGGTATAAAATAAGCAGTACATCCACAGAGAAGGAGAACTTTTTACATTTTTGAAATTATTTTACAAGAAAAATTTTAATAAATTCCAATATAGCAGAAAATGTAACTGAAATAATAATAATGTGAAAATAAATGTAATAATAGTCCTCATGTATTTACTAATGATTAGAATTCGTGTCTTAACAAATTACAATTTGACTTTTAGAAATGTATTTATCCTAAATCTTTTGTTTACATAAATATATATTTCGCTTTGAAGAGAACGGTTTTTGATGGTAAGATTAGATGCCCTTTCAAAAGTAAACAACAGTTTGTTTAAGAAATGTATCATGCAGTAAATGCCACGAAACGTCTTTGAACTCAAACACCCTTCAGAATAATTTTTACTTCCCTGTATGAGTAAAGGAAGTACTGTAATAGCGAAAAATTTCGCTTTTCTGATTTCAAAGGGAATATCCATTTTGACTATTGCTTTGCTTGACGATTGTACATACGGGTAGAAAAAAGGATTCATTACTTCAAAACGAATTGTAAAATGAATTCAAATGGGCTATTTTCGTAAATTCTGTAGGTAAATATGTATCTCGTATAACTCAAAAACTATTAGATGTAGAACGTTGAAATTTTATATATGGACTGTTATAACATCTAGTTATGAGCTTTTCTATTTTATTGCAATGATCTGTAAAAGAAGTATTTATTGTATACTAGCCGCTGTGCGGCCAGCCTTCGTCTGGCTTTTAAGTGTACCGGAAAAATGCCTAAAGAGAACACCAAACATTAAATTTAAAAATTGCACAGAATTTTACTCTGCAGAACAATTTTATCGAAAAAGAAACAACCAACAACGGAAAAAAATTCATTTAAAAGTGCATAACATATAAAAAGCATACAATGTAAGCAATAT
>KK113344.1:779323-793193 GCA_000611955.2 Stegodyphus mimosarum | reverse complement strand
TAAACAAATTACTAAACTTCCTGCTGCCTTCTCTAGACAAACGTCCAGTATCCAAGAGAAACATTAAATTTAAAAACTGCACAGAATTATCGCCCTCATTTTTCCGGGTGGCAATATCAGCAATAATGGCTGCGTGCCATTGTTGTTCATATAATGAGAGAAAATCATCAATTTGATACTATTTCATTTTAAAAAAAAACTCATTCGAATTTTGAATCGATGTGCACTGGCTCTTGTCTAGATGCATCCTGTGTACCAGATTTCATAGGCCTAAGTCTATTAGCTTACGCGCAGTACGAACGAAAGACACCTACACACAGAAAGACTCGTCCGTTTAAATATAGATATATAAATTAATTAAACAATTTACCTTTGCAAAAAGAAACAATCTTTCAATTCCTTAAACTGTTCAATAGAGTGAAATCTCGCTTTGCCATAGCCCATTATGTCTTAAAATGACGCGACTTTGTCAGAAAACATAAAATTTAAAAAAAAAAATCTAATTCGAATTTTGAAAAACTCGCTTCGAGGTGCACTGGCTCATGTAAAAAAATCATGCAAACCTTTCCAATATCTTACAAACAGTGAAATAAGCAAAAAATAACATGAAAGAAACTCAAAAAGCAAAACATTTCGCGCAGAATTTTACTCTGCAGAACAACTTTATCCAAAAGGAAATCAATAAAAATGTATTATATATATAAAAAATGACAATGAAATATGCAGTATCCCTTAATACAAATATTACTTATCCTAATAAATAAATTAACCAACTTCCCTTTGCAAAATCTTAAGAACTCAAATGGTATAAACAGATTAAGAACTTAAACAGATTAAAAAATATCATGCAAAACTTTTTTATAATTAAAATTATATATAATTAAAACATAATATTACAATGAAATAAGCAATATCCCTCGATACAAATGTTAATTATCCTAATAAAGTAATTAAACAATTTACCGTTGCAAAAAGAAACAACTTTTTAATTTCTTAAACTTTTCAGTCTCTTAAAAACAGTAACATAAGAAATACGATGAAAAATTGTTGCCAAACCGAAATTTTTAAAAGAATGAAACTATTCAAAATGATGCAATTTCATCAAAAATCTATCAACAACAATAAGAAAGGAAAATTGTTGCCAAAACTACATTTTAAAATATCTGAGATGTGAGAAGTGTATTCGGAAGCTTCATTTAAAAAATTTTTAAAAAATACGAAATATTATTATTTTTCCAAAATTCTTTTTTTAAAAGAAGTCGAAAGGATTAACGCTCAACTTGTCCAAAAATCAAAGAAAAATAAACTTTTTAAAATAAGTTTTAAAAAAAAATTCCGCTGAAAAGGTGTTAAGCTCACCTTCCTAAATAAATTCGTATTTAATCGATTTATTGAAATACGAAATTTATTTTAAGTTCGTAAAATAGCTAAGTGTCTACGCTTCACCACGATGTAAAAATGAAATGTATAGAGTGAAATCTCGCTTTCCTGTAGCCCCTTATGTCTCAAAATGACGCGATTTGGTCACAAAACATAAAATAAAAAAAAATTGTAATTCTAATTTCGAAAAAATCGCTTCGAGGTGCACTGGCTCTTGTGTAGATACACCTATGTACCAAATTTCGTGGCCCTGGGTCTATTAGCTTACTCGCAAGCGAACGAAAGACACACACAGACTCTTTGTTTTATTATATGTAGAGATATATATATTACCATCTTACCGGGCATAAAAGTCCGTACCCGAGTGTTAGTTGCTCAATCGTTAATTATAGAAACGTATTTTGAATTTCAGAAAAGGTTTTAAATGACGAAACTATTCATGCTTTGGCATTTTTCAAATTGAAACAAAAATAATTTTGGACAAATAAATAAATCTTGTTTTAATGCTATCTCCCATATTCTATACTAATAGTCAGAAACGTTTTATACTCCTTATGAAAAAATAAAAATACCAGAAGTTTGACTTCTATGCGACAAAAATTGACCCGGATATTTAATTTCAAAATTTCCAGTTTTGAATGTCATTTTCAACTTGCCTTGAGAGATCGGTTAGTTAAGTTAGAATGATTCGAAGAACAAAATTTGAATGAAATGCAGTAAAAATTATGTGTAATTTAATAGGCTTATAAAAAAGTCAGGTTGCGACTACATAAGATTTTTATTTGTTGTCTTTGCTAAACATAGAAAAGAAAATGGAAATTTTATATTCTATTAAATTGCGCGGTAGTTAATAAACTTTTCTGTAGTAGAAGACAGCATGTTTTGTTTATAATATTTTTGACTTATTGTTTGACATACTCAGGAGTACTGAATGCACATATGATGCACAGTTTTGAAATCTGAATAATTAATTTCGTTGCATATAAAATGAAGTTAAAAAAATAGCAGACGATAAAATGACGAAGATAAAAATTTATCCTTATAAAGGAAAAAAATAATACTTTAAACTGTTTATTAGTATTCTTTATAAATTTAAAAAATAGCTTTTCATGTATTACTAATAAATATTTATTTTGCATTATTAATAAAAATGACAGTAAAGAAATTTCATATGAATAATCTTCCATGAAAATTTATTTGGAAGAATTTTAGCAAATTCTATTATAACTGAAAATGCAACTGAAATAATAATAATGTGAAAATAAATGTAACACTAGTCATTACTAAGGATTAAAAATGCTTCACTGTATTGCAAGAGTTCAAAATAACTGTTGCAAAACCATTTGTTGTGAAACTTTCTAATTTTCACTAGAAGTTTGTGATAAATATTTATGTTTTGAATTGCTACAGCCAAGCAAAATACGAAAACTGACATTTAACGTCTTTTTGTAAAGCACGTGTTTCATATGAGAAGGAAAAAAACAATATTTCAGTCTCATCACCAACTAGTTGAAGAAAACGATACTTCAGTCACGTGCTTCAGTCAAAAATGATACAGTCATTTTACACTGTTTTCAGAAATTAACTTTCTAGACTTTTCTTAGAAATACTCATTCTAGAGATTTCATACAATTTCACTGCATTAGTAATTACATGGAACTGGATTTTCCAAAAACTGAACAATAAAAATCCGAAACTCACAAAACTGAACAATAAAAATCCGAAATCTCTTTATAGTTAAACATACCGCAGTAATTACAGAACAAATTTTAAGAATGCTCTTTCTCTCGTGTCTTTTAACATCTAAATATACGAAAGTGAATTTTAAAAGCTCAGAAGACCTTTTTTAACTTTAGGTTTAATAAGGAAAAGCACTTGAGGATTTTGCATTAGTAGTGCTTCAGTTGAAGTATCTTAAATGAACAGAATAGAATTCGTACTTTCTAAAGAGAAATCAAAGGAATACCGTTAAAGTCAACATTTTACAACCATCGGAAACAGGTCCAAGACACGCGTTCAGTTTTCACTATTCTTCGTGCACATGAGGAGTTATCTTGAACCCTTAACAGTCACGTGCAATTTAGCAGCATAAGACAACTATCATTTGTGAAATTGTTTTTCGCTCAAAGGTGCGTTAGCTAACGAAGGCGTTTTGTCACGTTTCAATAGCATCAAATATTAACGCTCTGTATTACATTTAAAGAAATTAAATACTGAAGAGTATCCATGAATGTATGTTTCTCGCATTGTGGAAAAACGGCGATACCCACAGTCATCAAATTTGAGTAAAGTAATCCTCTCCCTGAACATGGTCATCCGGAAGCCCGAATTTGTTTTATTATCTATTTCATATTTTGTAAAACTTTAACGAATTTTAAATGAACAAACTCGGCGATTTCAAAGTCAGCAATGGCAACACTGTAAGAAAAAAAATATTTTTATCTCCAGCCCGCGACTCTGCCTAGCGGAAGTTTTAAACATATGCTGCTTTTAAATATTTTATGATATTGCTGTTGAATTGAATTTTATGTGGTTTAAGCGCAAAGAACATGATATTTAATAAATAAAGGTAACACCCACAAAGCGTTAAAAAAACACTCCGTTGGGCGTAACATAAAATCCAAAAAGCTTGCAGATTTTATTTTATTTTAGTTTCGGAAAACAAGAAATATAAAAACATTTCTTGCAACTGGCCATAAACTGAGCGTAACTATTTATTCCTCTTTACTGATACAATAACACACGCAGAAGTTTTATAAATGAAACAATCTTAAAGACGGAAGTTGACTGTATAAAGGTTAAGGACATGGTGATAAAAACGCTAAACAAATAATTCCAAAACTTATTGTTTGAAATATAAAAACATATACTCTTAGAATTTCTTATGGTATAATTGTAAGCATAATGTAAATACAGTAAAACATATTAGATAGTTGAAGTTTCGACTGATAATTTGCATGTAGAAAATTTATTGATCAAAGAATCTCAGCGGCAGTTAAGCATAAAATACTTTTAATCTTACGATGTTTACAAAGTTTTTATTCTTTTAATATTTAAAAAGGCTTCGTTCTAAGCCTTAGATAAACGAGAAGCTCGTAATCTTCTTACGTAAACACACCTTTTTGGTCTTAGCATATAAATCGTCTTAAGTAATCTTCATAAATAAGGGAAAATCATACTGTATGCGTAATTAAAAACCAGGTAGAGTTAAAAATATGACAAAATACGGTTTGCTTCTTTATACGGAGGAACGCAATTTATCAGATCATAAAGGAAACCAAACAAAATAAACAAAGTAAATGAGACAACTATCTGAACAGAAATTCCATTAACTGAAAAGGAATTTTGCAATCGGTTTATAGCAGAATTTATAAGATTTCATTTGGTTTATTTGACTAGGGAAAGCACTCAAATGTTGTCTGCCTTAAAGGAAGGATACCTTCGTGGAGGAAATTTGAAAGAAACCTGGCTTGCATACTGACTTTACACATCCACTTTACATATGGAGAAACCATTCGCCGGAATTCGAACCCCGGACCGAACTACCAGTGTTCAACGACTTTACCGCTGAGCCGCTAGTGGGTGTAGAATTTTTAAAAATGAACTTTAATTATTGCAGATCAAACATGAAATAATACGCATTACATAATGCTATTCAAAAGTACAAATAAAATAATGTTTTGAATGATTAATTTTATTAGGCTGACTTGCAATGAACCTTCATAATACTAAATATACTAAATAGAAGATCTTATGCACTGTCGGTCGGCAATAGCGTACCCCCGTTAAAATTTTACCTTTATTTATAAAACCAATATTTTATCACTAAACGCATATAGCAAAATCTCTTTGAAGTGATGAAAAACTGCATAATTGTTAGCCCAGAAGGGCTATTAATTTCGTTTTGGCATTTTGCGTTGGTTGACGATAAATGTCGGTTCACTTTTCAAACTGTTGCCAGCAAATATTACAGCCCCGTATTATATTTAAAGAAATTAAATAATAAAGAATCTGCATATATGTATGTACGTTTCTCGCATTCTGATAAAAGAACGATATCTAGAGCAGTCAAATTTTGAATAACGTACGTTTCCACCCGAATATGAGCATCTGAAAGCCCAAATTTGGAATTTGTTTTATTATCTATTTCGTATTTTGTAAACGTTTAACGAATTTTTGATTAACAGATTCAAAGATATCAAAGCGAACAGTGGAACACTGTACGAAAAAAAAACAACATTTTTATCTCCAGTGTGCGAGAATGTGTATCGGAAATTCTAAAGATATGCTCATTTTAAAATTATTTTGCGATATTGCTGTTGAGCTGAATTTTATGGTTTAAAGGCGAAGAACACGGTATTTAATAAATAAAGGTAACACACGAAACGTTAAAAAACGTCGCTTTGGTGTTATGTAAAATCTGAAAGCTTTCAGATTTTTTATTTATTAGTTGCTTTTTAAATATTTAACTTAGCAGAGTTATTGAAATAACACGAAAATTGTTTTTGTTGATGTGGAGGAGAATGACTTTTTTTCTTGCTCGTGTATAACTTTCAGCCAAAATTAGTTTACTGAGTAGATTAAAAATTTTCATTGTTTTTGAAATCGAAAACTATATTCCAGAAAAAGCTGAAAATTGAACACAGAACTAAAGCTTGTCATATTCATTTTTCATTGACTTTAGTTTTATGTTAATGCAAGTAATCCAGTTTGATGAATTTGGATTGTTTTTTGTAGATTATCTTAAAATGAATCGTTTGCCTCTTTGACGTTTTCAGACTGCGACCACGGAGCGATGCAAAATTAATGATAAAACATAAAATAAAGTGCTCATCACTCATATCCTGAACTCAAGAAGCCAAATGCAATGAAATGAAAGATACAGAGTTGACACAACCTCTAAGTAAGGTTATCAGACATCGGGCATTAGCCCGGAAAATCCCGGATTCTTAATTATATCCAGAGCCTTCCTGGATATAAAGCTCTCCGAGAGTTTTAAATGAATGTTTATAAAATTTGGAGAAGAAGCATTATTCATTTACGGTGAAGTGAAGGAAGAGCAGGAAAATTCAGTAATATTTTCTCTGGGATAAAATCAGGAAATTTCAAGATATATTTAAGCATTCGCATTTCACATCCACTGCAGAACATAGTCTAATTTTAATATTGAGTATCTTGAGAAATTAAGGTGTTCGCTTTTTATTTTTAATACCCGATATATATTTGTCGAGTTTAATCAGAAATTTTAAAACTCGCAAGACTTTTTTAATATTGAAATTAGTTTTACATAAAATGCCTGTGATTAGCCTTTCTCGAATGTGATAATCTTACCTGTAAAACAAATAAGTATCACTAAGAAACTTTCAGCGTAATTTCAAGAAGTAATTACTCTGATAATCGGTTTCATCGAAATAAACAAGTTACGTTTTTAAGCATCTGAACTTTTAAGAACATGCGAAAACAGGACAAAATTAAGATAGTTGCTAAAATGTCGAAATGACAGTGTAATGGTACGACTATTTCGCTCCAAATGTGATATATAGTTGACCAAACGTAACATAGAAATGTACACTGGAAAAAAAAAGAGGACAGTTCTATATCTCCCGTTCTACTGGACTAATTGACGAAATTCAACTTGTGTCTTTCATATCTCGAAAGCACGACTTAGCACATATATTAGATTTATATATAATAATGTCCTAACATAGGTAACATAGGTATCTGACAAAAAATCGGACTTTTCTGAAATAATATACCATTTTGTTTTTCATATTTCGATTCAACGACTCAAATTATGCCTAGATATTAAATTTCGTAACTTTTGGTGAGAAATCTACAGAGAAATTGAAAAATTTATCTTGGTGTATTTTTTTCAGTTTGCGCCAAGAATAATTCTCTTGGCGAACTTCTTAATTTATAGCAACCTATTTTCCTTTCCGTATTTCATTGTACAGAAGCGGAAAAAAAAGTTATTGTTCATACTTTGAAATAATTTTAACAAATTGCGTAAACCGCATTTGCCGTTCTTATAGCTTATAACAAATATGCCAAATTTACAAAGGCGCCAGTGTGTAAATTCACGTATATCTTTGGAAATTTTGAATAAAAAACTCTGATTTTTTTGTAGGTGTGCTTAGAAATACGAGTGCTTACAAATAAATATATACTTTAAGTTGATGATAAAAATTTTATAGGTTATAATTTAAATTGCCTTTCGAAAAATTTGTAAAAATTATTTAAAAATACAAATTTTAAAATAAATCATAAAAATTGGGTGAATTTTATTTGGAATGAATCTAAATTTCGAAATATAAAAGGAAGAATCAAAAAAGTTTAACAAAAAAATTTTAATAAATATATACGAAATTTAATCAACATGGAGGAACTAAAATTTTGACGGCTAATTTTTTAAAAACTACTCGTGCGATTTTTACAAAACTTGGCACCTATCATAATTTGAGACGTAGAATCGAAATACCGAATAAAATTAATATGTTATTTCAGAAAAAATCTGATTTTGTGTCAAAATACCTATGTTAGAACAATGCTGTATAGAAATCTAATATATACGCTATGTCTCACTTTCGAGAAATGAAAAACCCAATTTGAATTTCGTCAATCGGTCCAGTAGAACAAGAAATATAGAACTGTATCTCTCTTTTTTCGCAGTGTACACATGCATAGAAATATTACTTAATAAAGTACAAGTATTAACTGTAACATACATAAATAACATAAAATTCCGTCATTTGAAATTCTCATTATTTTAGAATGCTTATATGATACTTACCTCGTTTGAAATTCAACATATATGTATATTTTAAATAAACATATCTTATTTAAGTGTTTCCAAAATTTAATACTAATGCTTTTAGCCCAATAATAATTTAAAACTTGTAGAAAAAAACCATATCTTCTTCCACTTCAGAATACGGTAAAAGTGCAATTCATATTATATTGAAAACGATGAAAAATACACAGATAATCGAAAAGCACGATCGCTAACGCTTTCGAGTATATCGAAAAGAATACAGTTTTCGACAACTCGGGAGGAAAATAAATTATATGTTTTTCAAGAAACTTCTTTAAGAAGTTTTGCAGCTAAAACTCCTCTTGAAAATCTCAAAGGGAAAATAAATAATCTTTTCCTGTAACTCTTTTCAACTGGCTATAAAAAGGTAAGCAAATTCTTGGGGAAAGAAGGCCATTCTTTTTCTAAGAGCCTTTTTTTTTTAAATTTATTTTTTTAGATTTAGAAGCAGAAAGATAAATATAAACATCAGAAACCTTTATAATACACCAGAATGTTGGTAAGCATAATTTTCCTGTATTTATGTGTAGATAACACAGTAACGTAAAACTCGTTTAAATTGCGCATTTTGGTACATACCTCTAAAATACCTTCTAATGGTTTACACTTACAAACCTTTAGTGTTTTACATTTTTGTGGATAAAACTGAATTGATTACATTAGATAACATATTGCTTCAGAATATCTTTACTATGATATCCACTTAAAGCTATATTTGTATTCATATGGATTCACTTTGATTAGATTGTTTTCAATAAAATAATATACATTTTGGTATATGCTAATCAAATCACATGAAACTCACGAGCAATTTTAACACAATATATTACGTATTATGCTTTCAGTTGGAAACCAGTTTCCCTTAAAACGTTCTCCACGAAGGCATCACTCCTACTAGACAGCTATAAATATTCGCGTGATTCGCGAAATTCCAGTAATCAGCTATGTAATTTGAGCAATCTCTCGGGACTTTTTTAATTTTTTTAAAATTTTTTATGGCGGACTCTAACCATTTCAGGCTACCTCTCGAAAATTAGAATCTGTATACTTCGAAACTGCTAAGAAAGAGAATTCGCGAGCTAAAGTTACACAGTATGCCCATGTTCACGGTTAAGTCTGACAATATATTTTTCAAAACGTTGTACACAAGTTGACTATTTCCAAAGATCATGTTTTGCAGAATTAGAATCTAGATGTTTGCAGAGATGTAAGACTTTGACATATTTTACGGAAACTTAGCTTATGGTATACACATTATAATGAAGATATATGTACACATGGTTAGTACAATGTTAGTAATTCTGCAAGAAAGATGTTTCGCTTTTTTAATGTGAAATAAAATTTGATTTTTTTTGCACAAAGTAGAACTTTAATCAGTGAAATATGTTCCATTTTGTTCGACGAACTTTTGCCATCTTCTGGTAACTTTATGATTTCTCTTTCGAAGAACTTCTGGTCTTCATTGGCAAAAGATTCAACCAGCTGTGATTTGATATCATCATTATTACTGAAATTTTGTCATTTAAAAAATTTTGTAAACTTCGAAATAAATGATAATCCGATGGTGCAAGGTCGGGGTTAAACGGGGATATGCTATATCTCTTCGCAAGCAATCTCCAGTAATGTTGTCTTTTAAGATAAATATGATTTTAGACTATCTATTTTTCGTCATCAGTGATAATTCGTTTCAAAAAAGAGTTGATTTCCCTACGTTTGAAATGCATATCGGAAACATAGATTCGTTGTGTTAAACAAATTCTTTCAGTTAATGCGGAACCCAACATTGAACTTCTTAACAAGACCAATCTTATGTGATTTTCATTGTCGTGCATGATACATATAGTAACCTTCTTGCAATTTTTCGCACAGTTATATGGCAATTATAGTATAAATTACAGTTATACAGGGACAGTACCAGAATGTCGTCAAATGGTGACAATTTTTTGGAAACGTTTGGATAATTCTTGACAAATTAGCCAAAAAGGTAGTCCCCAAAACCATCAGGACCAGGCGATATGTTGCCAATTTAGCGAGATGGCAATTTATTCAAGGGTAAGTACACATGGACTGTATTCTCACTCCAGCAAAGCTCTGTCTCTTTCAAGCATTTCATATTACATTTATACAGAAAAATGCTACAATTTCACATATAATTTCACTAAAGTGATTTACTTATATACAAAATTCATAACAATACCCTCTTACCAAGGACTTCACGTCCCTGGCAGAACAATCCCTGGAGAGTCCCATCGGAATGTAAGTGAAGAGGCATTCCAAACCTGCAAACCACTACTGCATCATTAATTCTGCTAACGTGACATCGTCTTGATCCTGGATCGGATATGCTTCTGAACACTTTGTGATGTAATCAGTGATAGAGAGGATATATTAGTTGCCATCAGCATTTCGGAGCAGAGGTCTCATGATGTCGAAGTAGAATGAGTTCAGAAGCAGCTCCTACACTATAACGTTGCAGCTTGCCTCAGGTGCGTTTATTCGATCTTTTCCGACACGCACAAGCATCGAATCATTGGCACCACTTTTGCGCGTCAACTCTTGCATAACTCAAGTAGCAGCGCTCTCAAAATTTATACAAAGTGCTCATTATTCCGAAGTGGTCTCCTGTTGGGCTGCTCTGCAATTCTTTAGGGAGGTCCAGGATCTGGGACCTTGGAAGTATTAGCTGATATCTGAATGCGTTTCCATCATCTGATTCGAACTTCCGGTACATGAGGCCATTTCTAATATGGAATGAATCTCAGAGAGCCCAATATTGTTTCGTCTTAGAATAGAGATTGAAATATCTTAGCAGGTAGACTTCGTGTGTGAAGATTCTGTTTCGAGAAGTATGGGTTCCATCTTCGAAATGGTTTTTCCTCACTTGTTCGTGGCCCACTACTAGCCTAGCGGTAAGTCTCTGAACATTGGCAGTTCGGTCCAAGGTTCGCATCCCGCGAACGGGTTGGCTGCGTAAGCGTTTTCTTGGTTCTATCCATGTGTAACGTACACTGGCGTGCAAAACTTAAACAACAGGTGTTCTTTTTGCCATAACTCCACGAGAAATCATCTGCGAAACATGAAATTCGGAAATGAGAGACAGCGTTTTGTACTTAAATGATGACGAAAGTATAGTTTCTCAAAAATGAATACAATGCATACAGTATGGAATCAAACAAAAAAAGGCTTTACTGAACTCATAGTATCATTATACATGATTGTCTGCACAAGAGTAAGAACAAAAAGTAGACGTTCCTTAGTATGGGATATGCCATCCCCATCTAGAAAATAGTTGTAGCTATATATTACATCTTCTCACTACTATTAAAGAAAGGATGGCTAAATCACATCCTCCTTTTAGCCACCTTTTAATGAAATGAATTGCTGGTGCTAAAATATTTTGGTCCCTCCATTGGTGTATGGAAAAATATTTTCAGATTACTTTTCAATGGCATAACTTTATTTTGTAAATTAACAAGTCTGCACAGTTTTTAATTGATAACTTGCGTTAAATGCCATACTCTTTGTATTACATACATTTAGAGGATAATGGATCTGCTGTTAAGAAAGATAAATATTAATGTCTTAAACATTTAATTATATTCAAATAGTGACAGTCTGTTAAATATGAGATTTTATTCGCTACATATTCAATAAAACCAAACGTTCATTGATTTAGACACGTTGGAGAGTCATTAGGTTATTTGGAAGCAGGAATTGCGAAAAATGAACAACGCCCGCGCCGGGACTCGAACCACGAACCTCTCGAATACACGTCGAGCGTGCTGACCACTACACTACGAAGGCAGGCGAAGAAGACTGGAGAAATACCTTATAAAATAAATAATTATTTATAAGTATTAAATTCGTTTTTTGTCCAGATCATATGTAAATATAAAAAGTAATTGATGAGATATAAAAATAATCCATTAAGTAGGAAATTAAATATTGTTTTCACTACAAACTTTAATTTAAATGCTTAATAAGCGCAATATCAAATCATTTTCTCTCACTCCTACATAGTTTAATTAATATGTAAAATAGAAGGTGTATCTTCTTAAATTAAACTCCCTTCGCAGTTTTAATCCTTTAAGCAAACATAGTAGTGCTTAGTAAAGTACGCAAACATTCGCTTAAGTTCAAAATTAGATTACCTTTACATATTCTATCATTAGTTTGGAAGATGCAACTCAATTTGTCGCGACAATACAATAGAATTTCCACTTCATTCAAACGATGATTAAATCTTTTTTACTTTTTTTCTAAATTTTCCGCATCTACCCAAGACATTATTCGCAATCGAAGGGACTTTAATTTAAATCTTTATATAAGTTTTATGTTCCTTTGTCGTGGAGTATAATTATGCAAATATTTTTAGCAATGGTATAAAATATAGCATTTGAATACTGGTAATATTATCATGAAGTACATACATTCTTTTTACTATTCTTCATTTGTTCTAGAACATATTAACATTCATTCCTAATTTTTAAGTTAAAGATGTTGTTCTTTGCAAAACTACAAATATGCACAGAATGTGCTATATGTCATACTAAGTAGCTGATTAGAAGGCTTGACAATAATCCGGTAACATTACTTAATGTGTTAAAACCGTAGATGCATGAATCAAGTGATAATGAAAATGGGAAGAACTATATAGATGCTTTTGTTTCCCTTCTTAAATAAAATAAATGTCATTTGCTGCTCACAGTTCATGCAAATTCTTACATCTTAATGAAATTAAAACTCAACGAATTAAATTTTGCGTGTTCCCTTTGTTTTTGAGTTACGTTTTTAACATAAAATGAAGTAAACAAAAATATTTTTCAACCCATTGAAAATTTACATAATCGTGCTATGAAAATTAAAAGGATTCATACTGAATACTGAAAGAAGTCTGTAAACATAAAATGAAGTAAACAAAAATATTTTTCAACCCATTGAAAATTTACATAATCGTGCTATGAAAATTAAAAGGATTCATACTGAATACTGAAAGAAGTCTGTAAACATAAAATGAAGTAAACAAAAATATTTTTCACCTTGAAAATTTACATAATCGTGCTATGAAAATTAAAAGGATTCATACTGAATACTGAAAGAAGTCTGTAATATATACAATTCCATAAGAAAGTTGCTTATAGCGACTTTAATCTGATTGCAGACAATAATGCAGAAGAATAGAATACATAAAGTGGCGAAATGTTTTGCAGTTGACTGCTATGCGGTTTAAAATTTTAATTTATTTATGAACATCCCAGAAAAAAATATCACCTGCAACAAAATCCTATTAAGAATTCCAAGTAAAATACATTCTTGAAAACTGGTTACCTTATTTCAGTACTGAACAATTCCTTTTCTAATACTGAAAGCAAAGAGCTACTTATGCATAATAAACTGAAAAAAGCTTTTTTTAATTGAACACACAACTTTATCGCAAACTGAAAGCAATTTAACCTCGCTAACAGTGTTCTGCAACAGTTAGGCCGAAACCTCCGTATTGTCGAAAAGGAAAAACATTTCAGAAAAACCTAAAGCAACTTTGCTTCGCATCACACAATCGTTTTGCTTAAATCAATTCAATTGCTGCCGCGTTGGACCTATCTTGAAATCGACGCCCAATATTTCTCGTACGCGGCATCTATCATTGGAGAAACAGAAGTGTGACTCATCTGAGAACAC
>KK113344.1:751406-770320 GCA_000611955.2 Stegodyphus mimosarum | reverse complement strand
GGTGGCCACACAAAATACTGATTCTGATCTCTTGTTCTTGTTTGTTTGCTTTGAACATTTAATCATTTATTTGTACCACTACCACTCAACTGTGTATTAAATTGCATTCAATTATGACGATTCCTTCTTGGTGTTGCAATTTTCACAAACGTGAGTGTAGGTAATTTTTTCTGTGTTGTTTAAAGACTTAGGCCACAAAGCACACCATTTCAAGAACTGCTCGTTGGTACGCTGCTTAAATGCATGTCACTACCCAAGGCACTTAAGTAGGTTTCGTTTCCCGTGCAAAGCTAAACATTATATTTAAACTTGAACATTAAATTATATCTTGAATGATTTAGAGATCAATTATTACAATTAATCTCATTAGTTTTCACAACATAAAAGTTTGGATTAAACTCATTTTGCATTTAATACAGAGGAAAATGCAGGCACAGAAACACACGCTGGGCCATGAAAACAAGGAGTTGTTACTGTGACTTATCTCACTTGTCTGACAGTAACATCAGAACAAGCTCACGAAAACATTCGTTGTGGTAAGGAGTGGAAGATTAAGCCTGTCTTTCGCAACCGCCTTGAGCGCCATAGAGGCGATAGCACGACTTTGCTCAGTTCTGCCCCCCTTCCTAATTCTGATGGAGAGTACCTCAAGGGGACGTGTTTGAGGGTCTCTCACTCTTCTTCCCCTACCATCAGTCTCTCGAAAGGACTTTCGGCTCGCCGCATATTTACAATGCCCAACACGTTGGATAGACACTAAACATTTACAAGCATCCATGCTTTCTCCGGGATTTAAAACCAGTACATTTGGTTTGGCAGTAGCGTCGTTAACAACTATATCGGTTTTGAGGCGTTTGAGGAGTGTGATGTCTATTACCTAAGTAACCTTGACTTCAGATAAGATTGTCTTATCCTCGGACAATAATCAAATACCTGTGAAAACGCACTCCTTGAACATGATGTGCATCCTCCAACCTCTAAACTCAGAAGAACTGTTCTGAAGATTTATGAAGGTCGAAGGTCTTGCTAACTGCATAATCAAAACACTGCAGCTCTTTTATGCGCACCTCTAGCATTTGTTATTCAAGTATTACCAGCTAAAATTCATAAAAAGATTATAACTCTATCAAATATGACTGAAAGAAGAAATAGATTAAAGTTGTTGCTTTGGTTTATTTGATTATGGCAAAGCGCAGTAGGGTTGTCTTCCTAAACATGCAGCCAGCCTGCTCGCTTGAAATCAAACCTAGGTCAAACTACCAGTGTTCAACGGCTTTACTTCTCGGCCGCTGGTGGATTAGATTAAAGTAGTAGAGATTATAATTCGTAGACGAATTATTTTAAACTTGCTTGAATTTGCATTAATGAGTAGTAAATTCTATTATGGTTATCTATTGCAGAAATCATAAAATTCATGCCCAACCTGCATTTGAAGTGCTACTGAAAGGATGATACATATCAGTTAAAAATAAATGTTGAGGCAGAATAGTATCATGATTAAGCAGACAAAGAGCAAACGTCCAGAATCTTCCATCGCTCGATTACCAGAGCTTTCGTTTGTAGGTCAAGGTACTCCTTACTCCATTTTTCTTCGGAGAAAATTTTCCCGCAGTCGTAAAACGTTTAGGCAGACCTTGAACTTCTGCGAAATAGATCCCAAAACATCTTTTAATAAATATTAGAATCAAGAGTTGAGAAGTTAGTTTTTCTTAACTAATTTAGCCATCCATAATTGACTTTTGTACGAAAACTCGTTCAGGTGATCGTTATATTTTGCATATATCTGATACTGTAAACGTATGCATTATCTTGCATTATTGTATTTCATACTGTCACGAGATTTCCTACTGGGCTTACTATTACAAGCATTTATTATATTCATAAGTAAGATATTTCTTACATTTTCTCAACATGTTATTATTTTTATTTATTGCATTTACATGCCACGTTAATGTAACGTAGCCTCAGTTACTACATATACTACATTTTGTTACTGTACGACTGTTAGAACATAGTTGTAACAGTTTTTATTTTAATGCCCATATTTACTAGTTTAACTTGTGAGGTTTTACTTATCTAAATCCAATGTTCAATTTTAGAACCCCGCAAACACTAACAACGAAAATAATCGCTTAAGTGTGAGAATAAACACGTAAGACTTAAGAAGGGTTAACCACCCTTTATTTCTCAGAATAAATACAATCAACTCCTAACTCGGAACGTACACAAAGCCTCCACTTGGGCTTGAACTCAAATAATTATGAAATGAAACTAAACTAAGCTTAATTAAAGCAATCTTCAAGGTACAGCCGAAACTACCAGAATTCTAAGTAGTTGGCCCCTAAATATTAATTAAACCGGCGAAGCCCAAGCAAGGGACTAAAGTATGGCCGAGCGTAGTATCTTAAGAGCTAAGAGAGAACGTAGCCAAAAGACAAACGCGCGCTAGTCAGGAAAATCAGACTCCCTATCTCTCGAAATAGGCGAAACATCGACTTAAATAGTACTCTTACTCATTTGCATTAACTGCGTTTCTGAAATTACATTCTGGTAGGAAATTGTAAGCTGAAATTAGAATAGATAGAACAGGTGAATAACTTAAAATAACTGTTAATAAAATTAGGATAAACCTTGCGAACTATATTTGTATTATATTATTTGTTGTAATCCTGTCATGCTAAACGTGCAGTAAAACGCATTAATTTGCCATCTCTCCGACAACCAGGTTGGTAAACGTTCTTCGCTGGTAATAATGAACGGATGAACTGTGAGTTAGAATTTCAGCTGTCCAAGTCAAAGACGTAAGCAAAACATTTCCACGCCAAAAGAATTTCGCAGTCATATGAAATTATATTCCCTATAAAATAATGATATGATCATTCAAAGCAAATGTTACTTTATGCTTCTGTATATCAAGTTAACTTCATGAATATCAGTATTCCATAAAAACTAAAAGAATTTCTTCTTTTGTTTTAATTACTTCTCAATATGCATATTTTTACAAATAATTATAATTTAATTAATACATATTTTAAACAGCTATACAAATTTTTCATGCACACATCTTATCCCCGGTTACTTAAAATAATTATTTACCCGGTTATTACGAGCAGAATACTGCACGTTTCGGCTTAAATGAACGCCTGCTTTCAGGCTCTTAAATAACAATCTGTAGAGTACGATTTGAGTTTCTAATCCGTTAGTTTATGTTGATTTCCTTTTCTGTCAGCCTCGTTTCCATTTCCCTGACAGAATGTAAATTTCCAGCTCGGACGGTATTCAAATTAAGTAGAAAGAAGAAAGTATTTAAAGGAAGTTTTTTGAAGGGTGAAATCAAAGCATGTTCTCCCTGCTTGAAAGCCCCTTTGCTAACTTTGATTTTTTAACTATCAGTATTCTGCGGTCTTCAGTTATTCTTATCATTAGACTTACTTATGTTCACTTCGGTTAGAATCGGAGAGAATATAAGTTACTTTGCCCTTCTTAGCCGTATGCCTCAATAATGCAACTGGAAATACGTCCGGCTGGCAGTCGTGATGCCCAAAATTCTAATAACAGAGAGGGTGCTGCTCCCCTACCAGTCATTACGTTTATTCGGAAAATGAAAAATGGAAAAGGATGAGCAGAGCCCTCGCCGGAACTTGAACTCTACATTTTCCGACTGCCACACATGCTTTCTAATTATACAACGAAGGCATGCGGTAAAAAGGGTCTTTATTTCATTGCAGCAAAGCACTCGAGGGCCATCTGCCTAAGGAGATGGATGCCTTCCTGGAGGACTTTCTAAGGGGAGCTGGTTAATACCCACGCTAGAAATGCAGGAAAATGTGAAGCACCTGAACAGCTGCCCGTTGGCTGGCATTCCAACTCAAGTCGAATTACCGGTGTTCAGCGATTTAACAACTCATCCGTTGGCTGGAGGTAGTAAGCAGATAGAAAATATTTTATTTTCTCCTAATCTTAGAGAATTACTGGCCGTAAATAGTCAGCAAATCCTGCTGGTTGCGAGTCATCCATCGTCCACCACATTTTTAGTTCGGGCGCCACTATAGATACCGTTTCACATCTTATTCGGAGGGGAAGATGTGAAAATTGTGGTGCAATGTTCTCATCAGGATTCAAACTCCGGACATCTCGAGAGTGAGTCCGACATGCTTCCTGTTATACAATAAAAGCACACGACATGTAATAACTCATAATATAGATATATCGCAACCGTTTCATACTAGCCAATGGCTCCATTTACTTTAAAACCTGGTATTGGGAAAAATGTTTTGAGAGTTCCGCAAGTCAAAATTCAAATTCAAAATCAATTTTAAATACCATGATCGCAATTCTACTTATTTAAAATATTTAGCTGAGTGATTATTTTATTTTTATTGTTATTTTACCTAAAGTAATGCGAAGCTGACTGGATTTATTGGTTATGATAAAGTGTAATTTGGCTAGATGATTAAAATACGAAAGAGATCAATTTTCACGAATGAAAGTGTAATGAAATAATTATATTATCTCCATTTTCTATATAGAGTGTGCCAAACATTAATGTATTTTAAATTAATGCCTAGCATTTATATTTAAATGCGTTTTTGATATTTCTAAAGTATTAAGACACAAATATATATATATATAAATAATTGAATACATCTAAAATCCATTCCATATTCAATTAAGAACAAAGCATATGTAGTAATAAAAACAGAAGCACGGTGACAAATTGCACGAAAAGTGTAAAATGTGTTAAAACTAAAAATGAAAAAAGGAAGAAAGGGATTTTCATCTTTCGTCGTATCGTGGTCAGAGGCTTAGTTCAAGGAAAGAAATAAATGCATCAGTATATTTCTGAACTAAAAAAATCCCAATTTAAAAATTAGAATTTATTACATAAAATACTCTCAAAAGAATAATTAAGAAAATGTAAAATTATAGCATCAATATCGTAAATAAGCTTAAAAAAAGTCCTTTTGAGCAGACCAACTCATAAAGGATGTAATTACAAGCAATCCAACATATGAATATATATCCCATATAGGGCCGGATATGGTTACAGTTACATATAAGGATGAATTAAAGTTATTCAATTATATTTATACAGGGAGCAGTTCAAAATGTAACCAAAAAATCGCCAAATTTTGCAACGTTTGGCGATTTATCATCAAATTTTGTTTAAAAAAATTAGCCTGTAAAGGCCATCGCCACTTTGACAGTATTTCGCCAGTTTAGTAAGATAGCCATTTATCTGAGAGTTAAAAAGACTTGCCCTTATAATCTTATTTTTACGGCAGAGTTTCGGTTCTTTAGACTGTTCATGTTACATTATACAAAAGATACTACAGTTTCACTTATAATTTTACTAAAATTATTTACATATGTACAAAATTCGTAACCACTTGAAAACTGGTACTGTAGATTTGGAGTAAGTAGTGCAAACAATTGCTAAATATAGCATCAAAACTACTTAGAGAAAGTTTAGAAGAGCTGACAAATCTAAGGAAGTTTCTTTTTGGTTAAACTGAGTTTAAAAAAAACTTGTAAGGACAAGAAATCCGACAAATGCAATAACAATAATAATGACAATAAAAAGTTTACGTTGATAATGTATACCATATTCCAAACTCTCAATAGCAATTTCGTCAACAGTATTACAGGTATTGATTCACAAAAGGATTCTAAGTATTCTAGAATATAATCACGTACAGCATGCGATTTCGTATAAGTCAGACTGTTCCAAAAATTATAGTTTGACTTCTTATTCAAAACACTGAGAAACTTAAATTTTTGAATAATAATAACTTATTTATTTTGTTTAGAAATACAAGTATTAAATATATTATTTATATTTGTCAAATTAAAATAAACGGAGTAAGAAAAATATTAAAACTGGCAATGTACCATGGGATAAAAAAAGGGGGGCGAGGACAATTCTATATCCCGTTCTACTGAGCCTTTAAAAGTATGATACTCTTTTATTTGCAAAAATATAAATTTTTAAAGTAAGGTACGGCATAAAAAAAACAGCTAACACGATATGTGACGCATTTGTTTAGGTGTAGTGACACTAATAAAGTTAAAGTAATTTATGCTTTTTGATTTGACAAATTTACTTAACTATTAATATTGTTGCGAAATACAGAGCTGCTGTAAGATAGCTTCTCCACAAAGCGGGTTTAGGGTTACCAGAAAATGGCAAGGAAAGACAGCGTTGCCAGATTTAGCGCGAAATCGCCTATTTGGCGACAAATCGGCGATATGCCATAGACGGAGCGCGAACATTCTAGAACGAATTCTTACCGGTTTGCCCCAGAATGTTCTAGAAGGCAGGTCAAAAGCTATATAAACCCTGTCTTTACGCCGAGTAGCAATAAGTAGAAAAGATGGTGGTTGCAGTACTTATTATAAAACGTTTATTCTAGGTCTTAAGGTTAAAATCCGAAGATACAGAACAAATCGTTGCTCTATGATGGGCTTCCGTTGCCAAGGGTTTTGCCATGGATAATTATTTTTAACAACGAGCTAAGACGTTTGAAGTGCGGAGAAAATCATTTGGCCTACACTTGTGATCTCTCAAAAGAGTAAAAACCGCCTTGCGTTCATCTTAAACAAAATCCCGTTGCCAGTTCAAAGAATTGCGAATTTTATTCTAAATTACGCACAAAATCTACAGGAGTTATGCCACTTCCGAAATGAGCTAAATATAGCGTTAAAAATGCTTCTAAGTCAAGGAAGAAATCACGTGACAAGAGTTCTCCAATTTAGTGAGCGAAGCCATTCCTATGAATTCCATTGGAACTATTCTGACAAAATTTGCAGGACTTATAATCAAATATTCTTAATTTTACTGTTAAATTTAAAAAGTGCAAATCGAATCGAAAAGCAACAATTTGCACTTTTCTTGTGGACTTGTTTGAAGGACTTGAAATTTATACTTTCATATTCTAATGTATGATGTAGTGTTCTAATGTAATTTTATGTCATGATCGTTTTACTTTCAGCGCCATTAAAGCAAAATTACTTCAAACGAGCCGGAACACAGGTAGCAAGCGAGCTAGTTAATC
Organism: Stegodyphus mimosarum; assembly: GCA_000611955.2. Classification (NCBI taxonomy): domain Eukaryota; kingdom Metazoa; phylum Arthropoda; class Arachnida; order Araneae; family Eresidae; genus Stegodyphus; species Stegodyphus mimosarum. The sequence goes on along the minus strand of KK113344.1, from coordinate 763,265 downwards.
AAGGCATAATAAAGTCATGTCATGTCATGGAGTAGCAGTTTTATCGTAAAGAGTATCTTGAGTGTGTTGAGTTCACTAGTAGTGCTTTGAGTTCATAGATTAGCTTGAGAGCGATCGACCGAGTCGGGAGCTGTACTTTCGTGCTTTGCTATGAAGCTGTCTTCACATTTACAACCTCATAGCCTGAAGGCAGTGATGCTGATTGTTTCAGCGTGTTTATCGTATGCCAGTGTTGTCTGCAGTCACTCTAAATCCACGAATCAGTAGAATGCAACAGTATTTATCCCAAAATATATTTGGATGCCATGTTTATGTCAAAATATTAGTTGATGTAAAATGTTGCCTGAAAGTTTTTTCAGAACATGGTTATTTTAATAACGTTAAGCATTAAGAGGCTTTATAATTTCTTCTAAGTAAAGTCGAGCAAAATATTTTTTTATTATCCTGTTACACAATGTGATTTTGATAAAATCTCACTTTCATATTAATAATTTATTAAAGACATTGTTATTTTTGTATACCGAAGTATGAAAAGCATTCTACTAAATAAATATATTTAAAGCTATATTTACAGATATAAAATATATTTTTAATATAATAATGTATTTATTAGAAGAAATTAATTTCAATCTTGCAAGAAATATACATATTCATGATATAAAGTGAAATTTTAAGTGGCGCAAGTAGCTGCGATTTGCATTGCATAATTACGTTTTTTTAACAAAGAAAAAAATAAACTTTTGAAAAAATTAAAGTTTTTTTTAATTATTGCTCGCGACACAATCAACATAAATACAATCCGTCGTTAAAATATTACTTTGCTTAATTGCCCAGCCTTATATTTTCTTATCTCTAACAACAAAGAAACAATTTCCCGTATAGGTAATTTATTACTACGACGGAAGTTAATTACGCAAAATTATTTTTCCATGAATACATATTATAGAAATTCTATACCTCGCTTTCAATAATATCATTATTAAAATTAACTGGAGCAAAATTTTCTAAAACAAAAAAAATATATATAATTGATTAAGTCATTAACTGATAATGTATAGAAATAAAATCATATCACATGCTTAAGCTCTTGAATTTGCAATTTTTATCTAAAGAAGCATTTTTAAACAGAATTATGATAGTGTTGTTAAATTGTTAAATACGTCAGATACATTATCTCTTGCTAACATTCTCTAGTTTTTGTTACTGATAAATAAAATCCTAGGGATAAAGTAACTTGCAAATAAATTGCATCTTATTTAAAAATTTTTGTTAGTAAAAGACAGAAAAACTTTAGGAATATTTAAAAAGATTATAACCATTAAAGACTTTAATATGTAAATAAATTATAAGAGGTTCCCAAATCTTCTTTAGTGGTACCCACAATAATTATTTTTTATGAAAAATACTGTTCACCACCCTCTGTAAATACACAATTTCTTGAGTCGTCATTTCTTTCAGTATTTTCTTGAGTACAAAATACTACAGTAATGACCATTCCATTTAAAAGATTTCCAGAAAGAAACACTTAGAATTTTGAAACTGAAATTCTTTAAATCTCATAAGAATGTTTACCATAAAATAAAATTCTACAGAAAAGAATAAAAAATACAAATGTAAAATTTCTGTGGATAGTTTTACATACAGAAATCATTATTCTTCTTATTCTTTCACGGATTGCTGAAAAAAATCAAATAAATTTTATTTTAAAAACGTCCACTTACCTTGAGAAGATAACAATCACTAGCATGTTTCCTGAAATGCTCATCACACATATCACTATCAAGAGTGTTCCAACTATATAATGGGCGATTTCGGAAACTGGACCATATCGACACCAGTGGTAAAAAACAGGATCCACAATTGTGCTAAAGTTATAGATAGCAGAATCGTTAGACTTTTGAATAACTCCGTATTCTTCCAACAGGTCCGTGGCTTTATCACAAATAGACATGATTTCTTATGTTAGATTAAACTTATTGTAAATCATACTGAAAAAGAACGATTTACTGTCTTATTTTTCTTAAATTAATTATTCATCCATCAAAACAACAGGAAAAATATATTTTCGTATTTTCTTATACATATATAGTTTGAGAAATACAAGTAATTAAACAGAATCATTAAAATTTTCGGTTCTCCTTTTCAAATAAAAAATGGAAGATTGAAATTTATTTATTTAAAATAAAATTAGATTTTTCCTTGGGTTTGTTTCTCCATCTCCTAAAGAATTACGGTTGCCATTTCATTCCTTGCAAATTTTTATAATGTGCAATATTTAGATAAGTCTGTATTTTCCTATTAAAGTAATTGTTATGGACATTCTTTTAAACGATCTTTCACATCTGAATGAATGCTATACTTTTTAATCGTTTTTTCGAAATCTCAAAATCTGTTATTTACTTCGAAAACAAAACTCAACATCAGCACATAGTTTCTCTTTTTCAAAATTACCATCTGTGTTTCCCTTTAGCAATCAGAAGACAAATAACAATTTATAAAAATATAAATGTAAAATGTGTAATTCATATAACCATGAAAAAAACTGACTTCCTGTATTTAAAGCTTCCAGTTGCAAGGTCGATGAATAAATATATATTTCAGAACTCAGTACTTTCTCTTTTAAGGTATAAAATAATCCGCAAAACTCATTATATGAATTTGCAAATGAATTAACACACGGCTTACTCTCTTAATTATTTGTAGGCATCAGCTCAGTGTTCATTCTTTCTTCTAAAGGCAGATTTTCTAATAGTTCAAGAAATAGTCTAACAAATCATGTAACTGTAATTTAAAAATAGTTTATTTTGTAGCATCATTATAAAATCTATAGCAGCATTATAGATATTATTTAATAAAATATAATTTTTGTTTATAATTTTCCATTCTAATGGCAATAGAAAACTAAATAAAATTTATGCTTTCTTTTATCTTTCCCTTCTGTAACAAATAATATTAAAATTCTTATAAACATAGAAAAGATAAAATACTATTTCTCTTCGCTTTGTGTAGGCTTTGAATTATACTTCTCTGAATACAAACGCACAGTATTCTTATATCATTACAACTTTTAATCATAATTTTCTCCCTTCGTTTAATTTAATTTAACTACTTTCATTTTTAATTTAATAAGCCATCAATTCTATTGCCTGCATATGCAGTTAATAACAGAAAAGAAAAGAATATAATTATATTGATAATTAAAAATTAATGAAATATTTTATAAAGAAAAGGAAAAATAGGAAAATATGAATAGCAACGATGAAATCTATCTTCTTGTTAATAATATGCAATAAAATTTGGACCCATTTCCATCTAACGTTACAGTAATGGTTATGAGAAATATCATTAGTTTAGTTTTTCATCAACTACTTCTAAATATTTCATTCGTAAATAATATCATGTGTTATTACTTAATATTTCTCTTTTTAAGATTCATTACTTTATCATTTTTGACATCATCACAAAAAAAATCACAGAACACATAATCCTATTTATCACAATATATCTCTTTCTTCTGAGTAATTACTCGTATAATTTCTCTCACATATACATCGTGGAAGAAATCCCATCACTCCGACGATTAATCGATATAGAAAGTATTGGGGAAGTATTTCGGAGGAAGAATGTCCTTGTAAGCTCTCCGTTCTGACTCCGATCTCCGCGACATCACGCACTACACAGAAACTGGAGTTACTAAGACTCTAGACTTTCGCGTGGGAAAAATGTTCGCGCAGGCGCATTCTTCTCTGTCTGAGATCAAAAACGGAAGAAGCGTCTTTAGCATTCAGAGAAACACGTGAAATATCCCAATTACCTATCCTTGATATTGATTTTTAATCTTAAATCTTTGTGTCTGAAAAATTTATGTATAAGCATTATTTTTTTGTTCATATTGTTACAGATTTCATATTTATTTAAATATTTATTTGGTATTGTAATTAAAATTGGTTTATTTTTCTGTGCAACGCAGACGAATTTTGAAGAGAAAGCTACTTCGAAAAAATAAAAATAATATTTAATATCTAAATATCTCGTAATTACTGTTGCCACCCAGAAAAATCTAGAAAAATCAAGATTGTTCTGGTGATAATTAGAAAGCTTATAAAAACCGAATTGAAACACCTCATCTCAGTTGCTGTCGTAGTTGTAGCTGTTTAAAGCGAACTTCTGTTTGTTTACCTAATGCTGCAATTGATTGTAGTGAATTCGCTGTGAGATTGGATTAACTTTATCTGCTTTGAAGTGAATTCTGTTTAACGTTTGAGATATTGTGATACTTTACTAATATCTCTGAAGAAATATTTCAGCATTTTGATTTGTTTCTTGTGGAAAGAATAAATTTTTGTTAACTTTTCAACGACTTGTGCATTCAATATATAACGAACCCGTACGCACCCAACAATATTATAAGTTCTATTTATGCAATAAACATCTGTTACATCTTTTACATTGCACGAAACTGCAGCGAGGGATGTACTACCTAAAATGTTTAGTTTCATACCATAAAATACGAATATTTTAAAATTTTGTGTGAATGGCATATACTGGTTAAATAAGATTTAGTTAAATAATAAAACGGTGATAAACTTGTATTTGATTTTTCAGTTTTTTTCCTTATAAAATAACATTTCTATCTCTTTTATTTCTGAAAGTCTTACTCATTTAGTTTCGAAATGCTAACTGAACACATTATAAATCAAAGGAAAATTTCGAGTTGATCTTAAAAGAAATTATCACAATACCCTAGGTGTGCTGTCGTGATGTGAATGGCTAACATGTCCAGTTGAAACTAGAATATCTGCGTTTTAAGTTGTTGTGAATCATAATAACCTTCCCATGTCTGTGTCTTCAAAAACTCTAATAGACGCTAACAGCGGCACCTGAAATAAAGTCTGAGTGACCCTCAAAATTTGACAGAGTAGTCTCATGACTCTTCTCATTTTTCTTTAATTAATAGAGAATGTAAGGAATTATCGCAGCCTCCTCATAAATAGTCTCTGTGGTTCATAAGTGATTAGCAATTCTAGTTAAACATTGGAATACCTGTGATTCTAATCTCGGCAAGAGCTTCGTTGATTTTTCAAGTTTTTCGCTCCAAAATACCTAACAAATTCTGCAATGTTATTTTCGAAATTAAAGGTGATGTTATTGACTCATACATTTTAATAGCTTATTTAAGCCTTTCAATTTCTTTCTCATTTGCTGCCTCAGGGTCATATGTATCTTCTTTATCCTCGCTCTGATAATAGTTCCCTAAATCAGAGCATTGAGAATGTGTTATTCTGCTAACTTTTTATCACCTCTTTATCTCTGTCACTTTCCTCAAGGCATTCTTCCGAGTTTCCTTACATTGTAAAGATTTATTAATAGGGAAACGTAAAATATAGACTTTGACTTCGTTAATATTCGATCGACGAATCTTCTAATGATAACTGGATGTGATACATATCATATTTACATCAAGGAAGTATACACGAAGAATGCTACTAATGCTCCCTCCTTTAAAGGTTGACTACTTAGAATCATAAGACGCAGTCAAAAAATTCTATGTGGTGTCGAATTATCGTTCCTCATAGTAAAGAGATATATTAACCCCTTACATCAGTAGAACACTCCTGGAAGGATACAACAGCTCTTTTCGAACTTCTGATATACTAGAATACAGGGAATGGTTTTAAAGAAGCTCGGGGCTAGTACTTTTTCATTAGCAAATATGGGTTTCAACCCTAGTCTTATTAGTGGGATTCACTGCAATAAAAATCGTAAAAGGCTCTTTTAGGTGCGTTTGCTATATATTTTTTTATCTTCAAAATATGTCAGACACAACATATATTTCCAGAGGTTCTTTTAGATGCTTTTTCTATATATTTTTTTATCTTCAAAATATGTCAGACACAAAATATATTTCCAGAAGTCAGTTTATTCTCGAAATAAATTTTTAATCCATACCCTGAATCTACGCTTATTGATAAAATAATAACTGTAAATGTGATGCGCAGCGAAGAATTAGAATACGTAAGCTATTATTGTTTCTAACGTACTGTGTTTTAAGTAGAAATTAAGTTTATGATACAAATTTTTAAATTTTGTGTTGAGGGAGTTTTCGAAAAATGTGTTTATTATTATTAGTCTGCCTCCCCTTTTTACCATATTTCGTTACTTTCTGTCTATGCTTCACCAAAGAAAAATTTTTCCATTGATTTTATAAAGTGGTGGAGGTGGAAAGAAAACAAAATAAACGGAAACTGAACTTTGAATTTTATTTACTTAGTATATCTTGTTACCCATTTCTTCTTGCTACCTGTTTCAGTATCTGATGACAAATGTTTTTCTAAACCAATAGCCTGGTATTTTTGTTGATAATGATTCGCTTTGTTACAAGAGTGCTTTAAGTTTAAAATAACGCTTGTTGCGCATAAAATTAGAGGTAGCTGTGAAAAAACTGTTATAGACAATTTCTTTCATGTTTCAATGCAATTTCAGTACAAATGTGTTACGTTATTGACTTCATTTATGATAACCGTGTGTGGCTGATAATAATAAATGTCAAACTACTAAGGTAAAAAATAAATTATCCACAAACTTCTATATAATCTACAACTATTAATACAGAAATAAAAAGCCAATTAAATGATAATAAGCCAAATAACTTACACAAATTATGCGCAGTACGCGAAAAAGTATCTCTGCCCTTTACGTTAAGGAGTTTATTATAAGGAGCGTCATGAAATGCTTCTACATTTTGTATTTTATTATTTTATTTAAAATAATATAATAGGCGAACAATTTTGAATATTCTATTCTATTTTTTTGCAAAAGGTTTTTTTAATAATTTAATTATAATTAACATTCATATAAGCAAATGATAAAATCTGAATTTTAATCTTACTGTTCAAACTTTTTGCAGAGAATCGTCTATTAATCCCTGAATCTTCTTGCTCACTTTAGGTTACATATACTATATTCAAGCGAAAGATATACATGTCAATTAGGAATATGTGTGTTATTTAAAACCTGTTTGCTTAGTCTAATGTCTTAGAAACACCACAGAAAAAATTTACTTAATATTAAAGTTAATCATTTATCATAACATTTTCGTTCAAGGCTAACGACTAGATATTACCTGAAATTTGCAAGAAAATTTTAGCTAAGATTTTTTTCAAAAAAATAAATGAAGTCGTTATAAAAATTTAAAAAATATCATTTTTTAAAAGTAAATATTCTAATGTGAAATCAAAGCAAGTATTTTCTAACGTAATAAATTTAATTTAATTTCATAAATGATGTGCGTAAACAGCTGTGAATTTATGCATGTGTTTAATAGATTAATGTTATAGAATTATACAGAATTGCACATTATATTATTTGCCATAAATCCAACAATACAGTTCGGACAGGAAAGAACATTGTTGTGTAGTGAATTTAAGATAATTAAGTAATTAATGGATTATCAAAATTTAGTCTTTCATATTATATCGCATATTTATCATACATTTAGAACTAAAGGAATGCTGTTTACGTTTTAGTTTCCGCTACTTCCTTTTTTTTCTACTACTTATGTCATTAAACCAAACGAATTATCTTCGATAGCTACGGGGGTAAATATTACTAGAAATGATTGTTAGTGCAATTTTTATAATTATATATTATTGTAAAACCTTTATGAGTTTTGCTCATTTCTTGTTCTTTTAAAGTTTTGACAGTAGTTGAATTGCTTAACGTAATGGCTTTTGTTTCGGTATATTTTGATACTGACAGTTAAAAGATTGCACTACACAGTGTTTATCCTTCTTTGCTAGCATAATGTAAATCCAAACACATAACAGAACTGGAGCAAATTATCTCTTCGCCTGATAGCGAGACTCAGTAACGTGGCCTCGAGAGACAGAGGCAGGCTCTCCCTTACAGTCCGAAATTTTCACCATAAATACTCTCAACTAATTTTCATTCTAATAGAGACACGGAACGATAAGTGACAGTAAACGTCCAAATCATAAAATAACTGGTTATTCAAAATAATAACAAGCTTACAAATATTTTTTAATTATTAGCGCAAAAGAGACGTTAGTCCTGAATGGGATGTTAGTCACGGAACGGCATTTTGAGTCGAATCCCAATAAACGGCGTATCACTTTTTAAATTGTTGCCCCAAATCTTATCACCTTGTATTATATTTAAAGAAATGAAATAATGAAGAATCTGTTTAATCTATTTCACATTTTGGATTAACGACCAACGATTTCAAAGGGAGCAGTGGTAACGCTGTACAAAAAAAAAATTGTCTCCAGCTCGCTAGGCTATCTATTGGAAATTCTAAAGATATGCTATTTTTAAATATTTTATGATTTTTTATTGAATCGGATTTTATGTGTCGTAAGTACCAAGAACGAGATATTTAAGCGCACGAAACGTTGATACTAAAAAGACAAAAGTAATTTTTGTAAAGCCATCTTACAAAGGGGCATTCCCTACTCCTCATCACCGATTTCACTTAAATTTATAGGTCATGCAGGCCTTGGCTAGAAGTGAAAGTACCCGAAGTGGGAACTCTAGATGGCCAAGCGTTTAAGAAAATAAAAATATTGACGCTGCTCTCGCACCGTATAAGCCATTTACGTTAGGGCGTTTGAGGTAAGAGCTCGGAGTAGTAAGCCGATGGTCGTGAGCTCGACTCCCCGTGTTGAGATTTTTTTTTCTCTTTGTCTCGATTTTTATATTATTCTTTTCCCAATTGAGCAAAGAGGTGAATATGTTATTTTATTTATTTATTAATACTCAAAAGGCATAGAAAAGGTAAAATCTTCGGACTTTTCAACAAGGGATTGTAATTAAAGAGCATACGAAAAGACTTTGTGCATGAAAACTCGAAACTTTACTTGTCGACATTCGATGATGTACCGGGAGGATATTTATCGTAGAAACAGGGGAAACAATAATTATTTATGCATCTAGCACACGTTATAAAGCCGCATTTTTACAGTAACATCGTTGTTTCAACGTCTCCATAGAAAGACATACTTGATTGACATTCATAAACCATTCTCTCTCATCGCAAAGTTTGGAACGAACGACGCGTAACGTAACATGTTACCGAATATAGAGGCGAATAATTCATGATGAACAATCGAATGTATTTTTATGCAGTCTTCTCGGGAAGTTATTTCTTTTTCTTGCTCGATGAGATTAGAACAGTTTTCTAATTTTTTAATAAAGTTTTTTACCTGTCAATAAAAATATACATCGCAGGGTTGCACCAGTGGGGTACATCTAGGGGAAATTACTTTGATGCTACATGTTGGCAATCCTTCTTCATGTTGGAAGAGTTCTTCGTATAATTTCGGATTTGTTTGTCCTCCCCACAAGTCAACCAACAGAAGAAATTTGTTCTCTTGTACAAGTTAAGACTAGTTAAGTCTCTTAACGTACGTACAAGAGAACAAATATCATCTCGACACATGTAATCATCGAATGTCGATAAATAAAGTTTTGAATTTTCATGTACAAAGTCTTTTAGTATGCTCTTTAATTACAATCCCTTGAAGAAAAGTCAGAAATATTTACCTTTCTATGCCTTTTGAGTATAAATAAATAAATAAAACAAAATATTCACTTCTTTGCTAATTGGAAAAAGAATAATATAAAAATCGAGAAAAAGAAAGAAAAGTCCCCACGCGGGGAGTCGAACCCACGACCATCACGTTATCCCGCCGAGCCAACCACTGCTTGGCAAACGCCCTAACGTAAATGGCTTATACGGTGTTAGATCAGCGTCAAAATTCTTATTTTCTTAAGCGCTTGGCCATCTGGAGTTCCCACTTCGGGTACTTTCATTTATAGCCAAGGCCTGCACGCCCTATAAATTTGAGCAGCAGGGTTTGTAACCATATAATTACAACTTTCTAGCAATAAATTCGCTAGTACGGTTATAAAAATGGCATCATATGCACTGATTTTAGTTGCATAAAATTAGAAATCTTCTTAACTTTTTTTATTATTATTATTTGTTTAAGAATTTATGTAAGCACTTTCCCCATTTGAAAGTTTTCCCTTTAAAGTTAATGTTTTTACAAATTAAGTACATCCACAGTGAATCCAACATCATACTAAATCACTGCAACGAAATACAGTTATCCTTTCTTTACAAAAATTCAACTTTTTGCTACTTTGTTTTCATTAAAAACCTACATCAGGATCTGTTTCCCTTTATCAAAACAAAGTCAAAAATAAATTTTCATTTGTATGACAAAATGCTAAAATCAGAAGTAATATTCATATTTTAATTTAGACAATGACTCCAGAAAATTATGATATGATTAAGATAGAACATACATAGGGAATTTTGTGCCACGTTTTGAACATTTACGAAATGTTTGTGATAATTAAAAATCAAAAGTCTAAGAAATAAAGCAGATTTCTGTATACGTCATTGTTAATTGTCTCTTTTTATTATTTTAATCACTTACTTCTTCATCCTATGTCAAATAATAGTGAAAATAAACTTTGAATTCCGACACGGATGCAGCAGACATAGAAGATGTAAAAATTTGCTTAGATAAAATCTTCAAAAGATATTAATGATAATCTTCATTTATATCTACCGTCTACCAATTTCGATAGTTGAACCTAAAATATTTTTAAAAAAGAAATGAAATAAATTTTGATAGTTTGCTATTCTTACCGTCTACCAGTTTCGATAGTTAAGCCTAAAAGTATTATCATCATAACGCTACTTAAGAATATGTCTTTCAATGTCCTAATTATCTTCACAGAGAGGAGACTTTAGAAGATGAAACATCACCTTACATGCTCTATTTCTGTTTATTTGTCCCATTTTTTTTTGCTTTTACAATACATCTGATTCATTTTAGGTTTTATGAAATACTTGATATAAATTTGTTAGCGTTATATTTAGAATGCCAGAGCTCGTAGTTTAACTGTAATTGTTTACTTGCTTTGTGCGATTTGTAGTCATTAACTGTTTTACAGAAATGCTTTACTTTTAAAAAGAATTTTTTTTTTCTTGAGAAAAAAACAAACATAATTTTCTACGTTCTAATGATAGAACCTTAGTCTATTGGTCAACATAACGTTTACTCAGTTAAATAATTCATTTACTCAGTTAATAATTAAATTTGTCAAATAGGCTCCCGCCTATTTGACAAATTTCAACTCCCTATTTTTACAATTACACACTACACAGTTTAGAAATTATAATGCCGTAAAAATTATTAATAAATATTTTTACGGTATAAATTTCATTTTTACATTTGTTTTGCTATTCAATTCCAATTTAAAAAGTTACACAGTCAAATATTTTTCCATCACAATATATATATATATATATTCATAATAAAAGTAATAAAAGTAAATTAATAAGCCCAAGACTTATGCTAAAGCTGCAAAGTAATGAAGCAATAATTCACTATAAATTATAATAAGAAAACTCTCCATATACCATCTCCAAGGAACAGAAATTCAATTTAAAATCATCAGAAAAGGTATTTTTCAGAATTAAACAAAAATTAATGAAATTTTCAATCTTCCTGCTTTAAGCTCAGTTAAGGAAAACTTAAATCGCAAAAATGCCAAAATCAAAAGTAAATTGTTTAGGTATTGAAAACCCAGTTATTGTTATTGATAGCAGATTAATCGACTTATCAAGGGGATAAACCAATCTATCATCAATTAACAACAACTAAAATAAGAGAGAGTGTTTCATCTTCCTTTCAAGTAAGCATCAAATTATTTGTAGATTCAAATCATAAATCTAATTGATACTCAATTAAAATAAAGATATTAGTCCACTAAACCAAAAGAATCTTTTTAAAAAAGCAAATAATCTTTAAAATTGTTTTTTCT
>KK113344.1:638671-751352 GCA_000611955.2 Stegodyphus mimosarum | reverse complement strand
TACACTCTCTTTTCATTTCGAATACAAAAGTAAAAATAAAGGTAGATTCAAGAACAAATTTAAAAAGTCATAAGGTGATTAAAAATAAAACAATCCATAAAATTAAAAGTTAAAAATCTGTAATAAAAAGGAAATTTAAAAACCAAACTAGTAATCAAAAATTAACCAACTTTCCTCCGAAATTTTAAAACCAAATGACTGAAATGCAACTATTAAGTGATGAAAGTAAAAAGGCTGTCGTAATGTGTTTTCTATTGAAGAAAGTTTAGCCTAAACTGGCGACAAAACTACAAAGTTTCTTGGAGATAATACGCAGAGAGCAGGCTGTAATTAAAATAGCGCTAAAAGCTGCTATTAGTTTGAAAATATATTCATAATAAAAGTAATTAAAGTACATTAATAAGCCGAAGACTTGCGCTAAAGCTGCAAAGTAATAAAGCAATAATTCACTATAAATTATAATAAGAAAACGCTTCATATAACATTTCCCAGGAACAAAAATTCCATTTAAAATCATCATTGAAAAGGTTTTTTTCAGAATTAAAAAAAACTTAATTGAATTTTCAGTCCTCCTGCTTTAAACGCAGTTAAGGAAACTGAAATCGCAAATATGCCAAACTCAAAAGTAAACGTTTTTGGTGTAAATGATGATACACTTTTTAAATGTAAATGAAACACTTTTATGATTATACACATTTAAATGATACACTTTTTTAGTGTAAATGATGATTTTAAATTGAATTTCTGTTCCTTGGAGATGGTATATGGAGAGTTTTCTTATTATAATATATATAATGATTATAATATATATGATATAATGATATTATAATATATATAATATTATTATAATAATCTTAATTAAATACATATTTAAAATATTATAATTATATATATTATTATAATATATTATTATAATATATATAATTATAATATTTTAAATATGTATTTAATTAAGAGTTAAATGAAGTACGTTATCATTAATATTTGGATACCCATATAAGAGTGCGATACTGGAAATATTATGGTGTAGGGGTGACGCATGTCCTCCAATACCGCTTCACAGCTTCTATTTATCGAGAGAAGACTTTTCCACCAAATTTTGTGAGATACGTGCAACACAATAATCACTTTCTGTGGTGATTTTGAGGAGATTTATTTTGACTATCAGTCGCCACTCTAATATATTCCATTGGTGATTAATTAAATTCAGATAGTGATTTGAGGCTGGCCCGTCAGTTTCATTCACTCCCTTTTTCTCAAGCCACTGTGTTACAAATGCCACTTTTAAAGGGTAAATTGTTTTTTGAAAATTATGAAGTAAAGCTATAAATTGTATAATTTCTAGATAGCTCGTAGAGTGCGGCATCCATGGTTCAAGTTCCAGTGTCCGTGGGCAAATTTAAATTGAAACACAGACCCACATAATTTCTCTTCTGAAACTTTTCCTAGAGATAAGAATGAGTTTAGCTAGTTAAAATTCACCCAGGCATTTGCTTCACCCATATAGGTTCGCTAGCATTTGAAAGTATGGAATAGGAGATTTTAAATGTTATTCTTCCATTAATCTAAGGCTCCCAATATATGGATACATCGATGTTCCCATTCTCTCAATGTTTTAGACTTCCGTGGAGAAAGCTGGATATGTTTGAAAGCTGGATAACTTGTTTATGTTTGCATTTCATCACTATATTACTCGCTGTGATATGTGGTATCCCGAACTTTCCCAAAACCTCGCAAATATAATAACTGAATCAGCGGACATGGATAAACTTGCCTCTTTTCTGCTTCACTCAGCTCTCATCATGTCTGTTCCTATAGTTGATGTTAATATACTATTTACCAAATGCTGACATACATTTTTTACATATGGTGATCCTAGATATTCCCTTTAGCGTATGTCCGTTCAGTAATGGAAATGGAGGATACATCTTTGTGGAAACACTGTTATGTAAAAACTATAATTACAGGATCCAGAAGGCACTGAGCGTCTGACTTCCTCTTGAGTTGAAAATTCTATTGCGATTGATATTGCAAATAAAGAAAAACAATGAAATGTTGTTAAGTGTGATATATATATATATATATATATATAACTGGATTTATAAGTGTTTTTTTGTCGTCATGTCTTGTCTGTGCCGTCAAAAATTCAGTTAAATATCTTGGATTGTATAAATCTTGTCTGGCTGGTAAGAAGCTTTGATTATTTTATTTGTTTTGAATGTTGAATTAGAATTCCAAAGCGAAAGCAATTTTTTGATGTAACTATAAATTACAATATCTTTTAATATACAACCATTTCATAATATGTGTGACCAAGCAATGAAACGTAACATTTAAAGAAATTTTAGATAGAAAAAAAAAATTTAACTCATTTAAAAAGAAAACTGACACTCTCTGCTTTGATTAATGGGCAACCTGTTTTAATTTTCTAACTGCTTTACGTGTGTGAATCATAAATCACGTCATACGCGCATACAACTTCACTGTCAGGCATTAAAGTAAAGGGGAAATTACCCAATTAATAATAGTATAGTTTGGCTCTCATCTCTTGCATTTATTAATATTGCCCGCAGTTTTTGTATACCAACACCTTTCGAAATACCAAGATATGTGACAGTCTTGCCAATTTTGTATAACCAGCGCTATATCATTTCATTCACGGTATTACAGATTAGGTGCTGCTTTACGACTCATTTACGCTACCTTCAGCTCAATGTTAGCTATAAATTTCAGCTCCCAGGATCTTTAACTTTAGCATTTTAACCATCAAACTGTGAATGCACGGTGTACCAGAACTCATTATGGATTTAATCCAGGATATAGTATGACTGTTTGAAATATACTTATTCAATTAAATTTAATATAAACTATATATTATTTAAAACTTTATTTCAATGGCTTGGAACTTTGATTTACGTTATTATACAAGGTATGACATCGACCAGCGTAAAGGAATGAACATCATAATAAATTTTGAATAAAATTTCAATATCGTGGTCGAAAAGGATTATAACTCATCTTGGCATTTGAAAATTTCGAATAATTAAGAGAAAAGTTATCTTTAGGCCAAATCCATGTTTACAAAAATGCAAGTGAAAGAACATTTCTATTTTTGAAAGGCGATAAGATTACATTCATCGTTGTTCCAACAAAAATCCTACAGTTATAAAATTAATGTAATATAAATTAAATAAATAGTTATAAAAATCTATTACAGTCTATACTCAAGAAAAAAGAAACAGTTTTTACTACACGCAAACATAAGTATGAAATATATCCTACGATATTCACCGAGATTATAACAGCAAAACATATTAGGTCTATATAAAACAACAAGAACAAAAAGTAACCGATAACAGTTACGTTGCGCATTGCCAGACAATTATTTCTTGCTTGGAAAGGAAATTGATCACGTTTGCGTAGTTTCTATTTAAGATAAGTATCTTCATTATATCTAAGCAATAACAGTTAACAGAAGGTGTATTTAGCAAGTAGATTTCACTTTGATTGAGATTTATACGATATACATTATCCAAACATTATATGTTAGTCTACTGTGTTACATGTTCATTTGAATAAGTTTAATAACTTCTTAAATGACGTGCGAAATAAATAGTATAGTTATTTAATAATATTAAAGTCAGATAAAACACTAAAAAGCAAATATGTTAATTAGGAAGGAATTTAATTTTATTTAGCCCAATAGAAAGCGAAAGTTATTTGATTTACATAAATACTGCTTTAATATGTGCATACTGCTGATCATTAAAATTGGTACATCAGGATCTTTCAACAAACCTGATATTTATATGTAAAGTAAATTATGTTAGCATATGCAAATGATTAGCATTTTATTGTAGTATGTGCACATTGTATTCAAGATGAATAACGGTATAAGGTATCTTCTCCGTCCTTTTTGCCTGCCTTTGTAGTGTATTACATAGTAATGACTCTGCAGTGGCGCCTGAACTAAAAGTTGGTGGATGATGATTCTTCACCACCAGGATTTGGAGATTGGGTCTCCTCATCCCCAGTCGTTAAAGAGGGGAGTATATAAGGTATTTTATCCCTCCTTTCTGAATGTCTTCGGGGTGTAACGGTAGCAAACTTGGCGCTTATTCGAGAGGTCCAGGTTGGAGTCCCGGTGAGGGCATTGCTCATTTTTCATGTCTCCAGCATCAAAATAACCCGATGATTCTACAACAGCTCCAAGCAATATAAAATGAGTTTGGTATTTTTAAATCGCATTTAAACCTATTTAGTCTGTGTAAAAGTTTGAGATCGTATTATGTTTTGTGTACGGAAAAAGAACTCATATCAGCATGACTCATAATTCACTCGTGGGAGGATCATTACCTACCGAGAATGCGACCTGTTGTAACGCGCAACTACTGTTCACATTGGCTGCATTTTGAGGGGTGTTATGAGAAGATGGGTCCAGAATGGCCATGTACAGCAATATCCCAAACTCATCAATGCCTGAAACAATACGCATCTTGCCCGCATCGCTCTTAGTGATCATAGTGCCAGATCAGGTATCCTAAGTCAGGAAACTAGTATGTGCTAATACGTGCACGCAACGGTGAGATGATGTTTGGAATGCCCTGGATTATCAGCAAACGGACCATAGTTTCATCCTGCAACCTATTATTCATCCTGCAACACGCTCGGTGCGCTGACATTTGCAGTGCTCTGGATTATCAGCAAAGGGACCATACTTACAACTAACATTCACTCTGCAAGCACAGTATTCAATACACACAATAGTATACTTACCATGCATACTGACGTGTCAGAGACGTGAAATTGCCTTTTCTAAGGAATTTTATTGCCAACACCATGTTGGCCGAACTCCTCGGTGAATGCACCTATGGAAATGAAAGTTGGAAGCAGGTCTTTTTCATCGTTATAATGGCCCAGCATCAGGATGGGTAGTAAAAGATGCCACTAGATACGCCCCACTTTGAGCTCTAGTATGCTTGTTCTTCTGTGTATGTTTACCACCACTCTTATATTAGAGGGTTTTAATGGTCGTAGCAAAGCCATAGTTTCGAAATCCATGTCGGCCTATCTTTCAACAGGTCAGTGTGAGACCGCGTATTGCCAACATTACAACAGATTTGCCGAATACAAGGGTGTTGTTGTTCGATTGACGCCTTTACCGAAGCATTCTCCAGATCACTCATCAGTTGAAATGTTTGGTTTATTATTGTAGAGAATTTAGCACGAAAATACCCACCACGTAGCTTGAACAATGAATTTTAGAACGAAAGGCAGTCGTATCTGTTGCAATATACAGTTCAAAATCTGTTCAACTCTATATCCCAGCCATTTAACAGCTGATGGTAAAATTACGACCATTCCATCTTCTATATCTCAAAATTACAAAAACATTCAGTCACTTTATCGTGTCATTGTTATATATTTATAATTAAATATTTTTCTGTTAATTGCTTTTCTTTATAGTGTAGGAATTTCAATGACCAGCAGTAAAGATTCTGGAAAGCATTTTACTGCGTTGCAATACACGCAACACAAACATTATGACATAAATGAGAATTGCCTATGCATTCCACCAATTCTATCTCAAGGATATCCAGACCAAATGCTTGCTGTTACTGTAGTAACACCTTTCTCTCGAGAGACATTGATATTATTAATTAGACATTAATATTTAGAATTATTTTCCTGTTTTAACTTAGGATTACATTCCTTCATAATAGTCTGATGGGAAAGCAGAATTTGGGCGCTATTTGAAGTATGCGCGAATGTTTATATCTTTGAAAGTGCAAATGTTTCAGTCAATCTAAATGAATCATTAGATAGATGAAGGAACATAATAGCAAACATAACCTTTTTTAAAAATTAGACAAAGGTTGTATGCATAGTAAAGCGTGAATAACTGGAGATATTTTGTCCGTGCGCATGAGTAACATCGTATAACTAGAAAAGTCTTTTGGTAGACAGTCGCACATAGGGAATTTTCTGCATTTTATTTTATTCCAACAAGTTATTGGCGTTGAGATTTATGGATATTTGGGGAGTGCACAAGATTGGGTACCAACACAATATTCCGTTCAGCAGCGCAATAGAACACAGGATTCAGAAGTAGGCAATATCTGCATAGTTGATGGACAGTCAAAACGTTTCCAGTACCGATATATATTCTTCGAAATCTTCGATTCAGGATATTTGAAAGTGATCTTTCTTAGTGCATTGATGAAATAAATACTCTTAGGCTACTTTATTGATCGATGAAGAGTTTACTGTAAATATAGATGTTCCTATTATTAAGATGGGAGATTTCGATGTAGATGTTAAACCAAATGAAAAAGGCTTCTGATTTTATGAAACATCATTTTAATCTCAATATGGTGCCAGGTAATTCCCCAGTTTATTTATAGATTTAATATTTACTGGGAATATAGCAGCAGACATCTTAAATTATATATCGAATTTCTTATATCATTGAAGAATTTTACATAGAGTCATTTTGAACGAATAAATGTAAAAAATAAAATGAAATAAAATATATGCGTGTGTAAAATATTTTGTTATTTTTTCTATAACATTCTCACATTAACGCTAGCAGTCCTATACATTAAACGCCAACGTCTCTTTAAACCAAAAAAGAGAGTCTACCGTTAATATTTTAAATTATTCTTCCGATGTAACCTCAAACGAAATCCGCTATGTTAAGCTCCAATGTTCTCAGGCAGTAAGAAAGTGAGCTAATTTTAACTACTCTTTTATTGCATGTTGTTCCATCTGTATACGTATTGTAGATTATCATCTGTATAATCTGGTAAAGTATTGTGCAAGTTCATTTTTTGAAAATCAATGCAGCCAGCCTTTTGCAGCTTCTTGGCATGAGAAAATAAAGTTATTACACACTATCTACAGAGCATTGCAGTTAAAATTATGACAAAACGTAACTACGGTTTTAGCAAATCCAATAATATAAAATTCAATAATATAAAAAATTAAAGTTCTGATATTATTTGCAGATTCAAATTACTAATATAATTAAAAAACAGGAAGATATTTTATTATTCCTGTACTTAGTTTGAATGCAGATATTTTATTTTAAAACGGACTTTCATTCCGTATTAAATGGCTCTAAAAGAGTGCATTTTAGAAACGCAGTTTCTTTCTTAAACACAGGTTTTTTGTCTTTCATTCTTTTCACATTATAGAGGTTTATTTTAATTTCCTAATAATTTTTAAAAGTGAAATTACCCTTTTATTCAGTTGAATAATGATTCACAGATGGCCCCTGTCGCGTTTACAGGAAGCCTCCACTCGGGCTTAAGCTGGAAAATAAGAAACTAATCTAATGCTAACTAAACTAAAACCACATGAAGCTGAACAGAAGTAACTATCAGAGTTGGTTCTTCTTATAGCTCATCGGCAAATACTAGCAGGCGCGTAACAATACGACCGAAACGTCATAAGAATAAACTACTAGTAAGAACGTGGCTAGAAGGCACAACACGCTCTAGTAAGAACTCTAATCTGGAATGACCGAGACTTCCACTTAAATACTGGTTCTACCTCATTTCCATAAAACACGATCCTGGAAACTCATTCTGGCAGGGAATTATAGGTGGGAAATAAGGAAGTAAAGGAAACTGTGTTCAATAATAAAAATAACTATTAGGAAATTTTAAAAAAACCCTACACCATATCACATCACTTTTTCTTTTATATATATATATATTTCATTTAATTGGTGTTATATTTCCATCCCAAAATAAAGTACTGAGTGTAAAGCAAATTCTGACATTGATAAATATGTTGATAATAATGGCTCTGATGAATGTGATTCTGAAAGTGAGTCCTAGCAAAATTGCGAACAATTTATATATAAGCTCTGCCTGAGCCTGGACATTAACTTGTTTTAAATATTATTAGAAATGTTTCAGTACTTTCCTTTCCATTATTCGATAAGGTCTGAATCAAAATCTTCCACTTAAATTAAAGGATACATTTTGCAAACGATGGCATCTTACAATCCATGAGATATAGAAGAAATATGATGTTGTAAATTGCACCCAAACTACTTAGGTATTGTAAAGCAAATAATATTTTTAAATGGTTCCATTTCGTCTTTTCCATGAGATATAATTTTTGTGTTAATTAAAGTACATATACGAAAACATTTATAAAAAGGTCAAACTACCAGAAATAAACAATCATAGTTTACCAAACGGTTTTTCAGCATAAAATGACATACACACATACACCTACATTCACCTACCCACCCATCTATATATATATATTTCTCTCTTTCTCCCGATATATATGTATATATTTATGTGTGTATTTGCAAATTTCATTTATTAAAGGAAAAGAAGTTTTCTTTTCTGGTGGAATCGAAATAAATTTCTAGAAATACTCCCACGAGCTACACGTTCCTTATTCCCGAGACTTCTTGTTTCTGGAATCCACTGACAAGTAATTCTCATCCATCTTTTTCTTCGGCTCTGACAGCCTTCTGGTCTGAAGCCGATGATTCAATAGCAAATACTTTGTTGCTTTCCGAATGGTTCGATTGGACTGATTTCGACGAATTGTTATTTATTTGTAAAATTATGTTCCGGAACTTGCAGAAGGATAATACATTAATATTAGGACGAAGAACAAACAGTATCTTATTAAATACGTTTTACGATAAATTATAAATATATTATGTGCGCATTTACAGAAATGTATGCACAAATACGTAATCTATACATAAATCTATACATATACAAGGGCATAAAATCTGTGAAACTCTTTTATAAACTGAGTATTTCCTTAAATACTGTTCTTATATGAGTATTTTTGAATATAAAAATTTATCAAAGAAAAGCAACAAAATTTAAAACAACATCGATATCATAAATAGTTTTTGTAATAAAAATGCAACGTTTTATATGAAAAAGAATAATATATAAATATCAATATGCAAAATTTCTTATTAGTAAAACTCTCTTTCCATTTCATTAACTTAAATGGAAAACATTCCCTGTACGAAATTGTAAAATATAGCTAGTCTTATGAGTCAGCTATGGATTTACTAATGAGTATTCTTACACATGAAAGAGGGCCAGTGATAACCAGAATGACCTATAAATGCAAGTTGTTTGAAAAGCATGTATTTTCCAAAGTAATATTTCAGGAACATTTCATTTCTGTACTAAACGGGTTTTAGAATTTTCACCTCTTACAGTTTTTAATTAATAATTTTTTTTTATTGCAAAACCTGAATTCCCCAATTTTGACTTAAATGTTTTGAAACGGGAGCTCTGATACCTTTTACCGTACGTAAAATGGTGGAGTTTCTTATCTTGTGCTGCCCTCCGTTCAGGTGACCACTTCTTGTTTGTAACTGTAGTCATTGTGTGCAAACTAGAGACGTTTCTAAATGGGTGTGTTTACCAACCAACAACGATAAAAATGAAAAAATAGGAAAAACTAATCCTTCAGGCAGAGATCTTTGCTGAAAGAAAAAAATCAAGTTTTCAGGGACATAAAAAATATAACAATTCATTCTGTACTGTCAGTTACGATAGAAAGAAAAGGATATAGCGAATGTCCAGTGCACTAACGCTTACTTCCTTTCTAGCTACATTTACCATAGTCGTTATATAGGCCACACCGTTCCGGAAGCACTGAAGACGTACTATTATACAGTTTTGTTAAACTTTGATGTCTACTATCTAAACTGTTTTCTACCTTCCAGTTTTAAATAAATATCTTCATGTTTTGATGTAACAGCTTTGTTTGATGGGTTGGCTTGTTGTATGTGATTGAATTATATAGCAGGGAAATAAGGGCAAAATTCTTTATGTTTTAGAAATATACTTTTCTTTGATTTTCCTTTCTCATAGAAAGGCAACTCTGAGTCTTAGAACACGCAGCTAAAAGCAAACTTCCTATAAAAATATTGTTACAAAATACCCAGCCGCGGTAAGATACCTTCCCTGTAAAGCAGGTTTAGGATTGCCAGAAAATGCCAAAGGAAGGTAGGGTTGCCCTACTTTTCATGAAAGCGTCCATTTGGCGACAAAATTGGCAATATGCCATAGACGGATGGAGAACATTCTGGAACGAATTCTTACCGGTTTGACACAGAATGTTCTCGAAAGCAGCCTAAAAGCTATATAAACCGTGCCTGTACGCGAAGTAGTAGTATATCATATTGCGTCGTCGAGTGTGTTGAGCTCCGAGAGCTATCGACCATGTCGGGAGCTGCACTCTAGTACTTTGCCATGAAGCTGTCTTTGCCGTTACAGCCTAACAGTCTTCGACCACTGTAAATGCGTTTCTGCAACTGTCCTGGGTAATACTGGCTAAATAAATTGTATTTTGCTACTTCATCAAGTGTCGTCGTTAATCACTCCAAACCACGAACCCCTACAAACACAGCAATATGTATTTTTATAGAAGATACTACACTTGAGGAACTGAAGCACATCCTAACACCAGAATACTTACTGATACCATTTAGAGTCGCAACATTATTTTATCATTTTCATCGTTTTCGTTTTCTTTCAGGTACTGATGATTTGATTTTATGTGATTTTAGTCACTTTATACGAGAAGTTATACCCAGTATCGCATATTCTGATATTGGTAAAGACAAACGCAGTTAACCTTTAATCTAGAACCACTTTCAGCTAGAACGTTCGCCGTTGCCATTTCGACATCAAACACTAGGTTGTGTTTACTACTCAGGTAAGTAAACATTCAAACGCAACACTGAATTCGGATTTTCTCATCATTTAAGGGTATTAATTCATTATACCTTTCCACTTCCTCAGAACAAACTGCTCAACCCTGTTAATATAGTGATAGATCGATGCTGTTGAACTCGCGGCACATTGCAACTACTTTTAGGAAAATACGATTCCAGTTAACATTTAAACTAAACAATCACTTAGTAACTGAGTACATGCAGTTAAAAAATTCAAATCGATGTAGATTTAGAAACAAAATATGCACGTTGATTGTTTCTGATAAAATAGAGGAAACTAAATCTAAGCTCGAAATGCGAAGGCTGATGGTTCATACCGAACTTAGAACATGATGCTGCAGTTGATAAATTCTTCTCCCAATTAATGTTATAAAAATAACTTATAAGTATGGTTGCATGCATACGTATTCTTAATGGATTAAATGCAAGCAGAACCGATTGATGATTTTGACAAAATTTACTTAAAAAAAGTCTTTAGAGTTCTGGAACTTTCCACAAAAACACTCGTGCAGCTCTTCTCAGTATGACAGAATACAATCAGTAGTTACTACTTCAAACTACTAAGAATTTTAAATACAACGCAATGCAAAACGTTTCTAAAGACCGAAGCTCGCTCTGAAATCTCTGAATACTCCGAAGTCAACTGAGAGCTAAAAGCTGAGAACTGATGCTCTCTCCGGCCGTATATATACTTCTCCCCCCCTTCAGTCGCCGAAACGTTGCCAGTACCTTCCCTTTCTTGATATCATTGGAAGGCATATACAATTAAAGTTACATATAAGGTATGGTCGGATACAGTTACAGTTACATATAGGTATCAATTACAGCTATTCAATTACTGTACCAATTACAGTTATAGAGGGATTGGACCCAAATGTCGCCGCCCTGTAATCTTATTTTTCAGGTGAAGCTTGCCATTTTTTGGGCTTTTTATGATACATTATACAAGAGATACTGGAATGCCACATACAGTTTCACTAAAGTTATTTACATGTACATAAAGTTCGTAGCAATATTAAACAAAACCTGTAAGACACATGAATTGAACTCCTGTGAAATTTGAACCTCAAGAAACCTAAGCACTTTGAAGGATCCTTCATTGTTTCATTGATAAGATAAGCATGAAAATACAGTGATGAATTTACCACTTAAATACCCTTTGTCTTAAAGTATGCTCCAGCCCACTTTCCTCTGAATGCGGAGATAGTTTGCAGGACCTTTAGAAATCAGAGCCTCTCGAGATGGTGACTTTGATTATAAAACTGATTATAAATGCCCTTTGCCTTCACTAAATTCAGAAGTATACCCGGTCAGAAGCATTATCATAGATTGAAACTTTGGAACAGCTCATAATAAAAGAAAACTTTGGAAACAATTAAATTTTCTAACAATTAAAACAATTAAAACGTCATTTTTTACCTTGCCGGAACCGCTCGACAGTGGTTCGATAATAATGAAGACACATTTACTAGTTGGACTCTTTTCAGGAATGCTCTTAAGAACGCATTTTCCCGTACAGCTGACGTGAAGCGCCAAGCTGAGCGATTACTACTCGCACGTGCGCAGCAAATCGATGAGACGTCTGAAGCTTACATTCAAGATGTTCTTTCTCTCTACCGAAAAGCAAACCCGTCCATGTCTGAAGACGAGAAAGTGGCCCATCTCATGAAAGGCATTGCTGAGGATTTGTACCAGGTCCTGTCGTCCCAGGACTATGACAGTGTCGATGCCTTCATGAAACGCTGCCGTCACATAGAAAGCCTTCGACGAAGACGTATCGCCCGACCACGATTTCAGAGGCTACCTAATGTCTCCGCAGTGTCGGCCGATGCGGACGCCGGTGAATTGGAGTCTCTAGTGCGCGCCATCGTTAGGCAAGAGCTTCAGAAATTCCTGCCACAAGTTCAGGGCTACACGAAAATAGAACCTGTAGCATCGAATGACATAGCATCTATGGTCCGGGAAGAGGTTATAGAGGCGTTGGCGCCACTCACAGGAGCAGAGAGAAGCAAAAACACTATCCAATGTTCACTTCCAGTCAGGGCGCAGCCAAGACATGAAATTAGCCAGAGAACTACTCCACAATGTAGGACAGATTTGTGGAGGACTGACGATAATGTGCCTCTGTGTTTTCATTGCGGACGCCCAGGACACGTTCTGAGGTACTGTAGGGAGAGACGCCAGATATTTGAAAATGCAAGAGCTGCAAAGACATTCAACCCTCGACGGGACAGAGATACTGATTCTACATACGGTTTCGACGACTATTATGCACAACCTACTTCTTCCCGAATAAGGAGCAGTTCACCTTATCCGCGACGCTCTCTCAACCGCAGACAATCGCAGTCGCCAGTACGCCGCTCCAGCCGTTCCCCACGCCGAACCAATGAGGAAAACTAGCTCAAGCGACCTGTGCAGGAGGTGAGGCCGCAGATGAAGAAAATCCTCCGACGTACACCACAGCCAAGTTGAAAAAGAATACCACTTTTATCACCGTGAACGGACAGTGTGTAAAAGCTCTTGTTGATTCGGGAGCCGATTATTCCGTCATATCTGAGGAGTTACGTCGACAGCTGAATGCTCCTATGTTTACTGAAAATGGACCTATATTGAAAACTGCCTGCGGTAAACCTGTAGCCGCCTCGGGGCGCTGTGTATTGAAAGTTGATTTAAATGGGACTAAGAGGCCGTTTGAATTCCTTGTGTTTCCTGAATGTAGTCATCAAATAATACTTGGATGGAACTTTTTTCGTGCCACCGATGCCGTTATCGATTGTGGAAATCAAGAACTTCAGCTTGCAGAAATCCTTCCAGACAATGAATATTTAAATAAGTCGGAGTCTTCCTTGTTTGCCGCAACCGATTATTTAATTGAAGCAAACACCACAAGGCGAATATGTGCCTTGAGTTCAGAACTACAGGAAGCAGATGGAGCTATGATTGTTGGAAATAGATTTCTGATGTGCGAAAAAGAACTATCAATACCAGCTTCAATTGTCACTATAGAGGATGGTTGTGGTAAATTATGGGTAACTAATTGTTCTCGACGAACCCAACTGATACCGAAAGGGATGAATGTGGGCTGTTTAACGAGCATAAAAAAAGGCGCTATTTGCTCCCTAAGTGGTCAGATTCCAGAAGGTTGCAAGGGACAGGTTCAAGAATACGTTATCTCAAGAAAACTTAAAAGAAATTTTCGATACTGATCTGACCAATGCTGAGAAAGACGATCTACTGAGTCTACTGGATGAATTTAGTGACGTTTTTGACTTTAACAGTATTGCGAGAAACCCGATGCAATGCGGTGAAGCACAGGATTGATACAGGTGACAGTGCACCAATCAAACAAAGGCCGTACCGTGTGTCAGCCGCTGAGAGGCGTGTGATTGCAGACGAAGTGCAACGAATGCTAAAAGAAGACGTGATACAACCGTCAGACAGCCCATGGTCATCTCCAGTCGTGCTTGTGAAGAAGAAAAATGGTGAATGGCGTTTTTGTGTCGATTACAGAAAATTAAACAAGGTAACCAAAAAGGACGTCTATCCGTTGCCTCGCGTCGATGATGCCTTGGACTGCCTAGCTGGTGCAAAAATTTTCTCTATGATGGATCTGAAGTCAGGATACTGGCAAATAGAGGTTGATGATAAAGACAGAGAAAAGACAGCTTTTGTGACTCCAGATGGTCTCTATGAATTTAAAGTCATGCCGTTCGGATTATGCAATGCTCCAGCCACGTTCGAACGGATGATGGATACGGTACTAAGAGGCCTCAAATGGAATATTTGCCTTTGCTACCTCGACGACATAATCCTGTACGCTCCTAATTTCAAAGAACACCAAAAGCGTTTGAGGGAAATACTGAAATGCATCCAAAGAGCAGGATTGACGCTAAATTCCAAGAAATGTTCATTCGGCAAAAAGAGGCTGACTATCCTGGGACACTTAGTCGATCAACATGGGATATATCCCGATCCACAAAAGGTAGAGGCTGTAGCAAAGTTCCCTGTTCCGCAGAATATCGCCGATGTCCGAAGTTTTCTGGGCTTGTGCTCCTACTACCGACGATTCATTAAAAATTTCGCGGATATCGCACAGCCCCTGCAGGACTTGTTGAAGAAAGATGCAAAATTTTCTTGGAACGAGTTACAGGTTGAATCTTTCGCAAAGCTCAAAAGATTGCTGACCAGTGGCACTGTTTTGGGACATTTTATTCCAGACGCAGAAACGAGGATACATTCTGACGCTAGCGGCTATGGCATCGGTGCAGTACTGGTTCAGATTCAGAAAGGCAAAGAAAAGCCAATAGCCTATGCATCCAGGTCCCTTACTGCAGCTGAAAGGAACTATTCTACGACCGAAAAAGAATGCCTTGCCGTCATCTGGGCAATCAGTAAATTCAGGCCATATCTCTACGGAAAACCCTTCACGGTAGTCACGGATCACCATTCTTTATGCTGGCTGGCCAATGTTAAGGATCCATCCGGAAGACTTGCAAGGTGGGCTCTCAGGCTGCAGGAATACGACATAAATATCGTCTATAAGAGCGGTCGCAAACACGCCGATGCAGACTCACTATCAAGGAAGCCCCTTATAGAACCAATAATTGAAAACAATGAAGACATCCCTTTCTTTGCAGCCATCGTAGATTACGGAAAAGAGCAGCAGAAGGACAAACAATTAAAATCCATTATTACAATTCTCAAGAGAGGTGACACATATCAAAATTATCAAATGAGAAATGGTATACTGTACAAAAGAAGCTATGATCCTATGGGACAGCAATGGCTCTTAGTAGTACCAAAGCAACTTCGTAGTGAGGTTCTAAGAAGCCTTCATGATGCTCCAACCGCTGGACATCTCGGATTTGCCAAAACGTACGACCGAATAAGCAGGAAGTACTATTGGCCAGGGCTATATGGGAGCACACGGCGGTATGTATCACACTGCCGAGAATGCCAAAGACGGAAATCGCCACCTCAGCTTCCACCGGGACAGCTTCATCCAATAAAACCCCCCGACTCACCGTTTACCAAAATTGGGATAGATTTACTTGGACGCTTTCCTATTACTCGAAATGGGAACCGGTGGATAATAGTTTGCACAGATTACCTTACCAGATTTACAGTCACAAAGGCAATACCGACAGCTGAGGGCACTGAAATTGCCAAGTTTATAGTTGAAGAAATTGTACTGAAGCATGGTGCCCCCAAAGAGATGATAAGTGACCGAGGACGCAACTTCCTATCTACCGTTGTTAAAGAAGTCATTCAACTATGCAAGACGTCTCATCTTCTGACGACTGCATACCACCCTCAGACCAATGGCTTAACTGAAAGATTCAATAAGACACTGGTAGACATGCTGTCCATGTACGTAGACGTTGAACAGAAAAATTGGGATACTGTTCTACCATTTGTAACCTATGCCTATAATTCAGCGAAACAAGACACAACGGGATTCAGCCCATTCTTTCTCATTTATGGTAGAGACATCCAGACTCCTCTCGACGTAATTTTTCCATACAGTATCGAAGATTCTGACAATAGTTATGCGCAACATCTGATCACTAGAGCTGAAGAAGCTAGACAGCTTGCAAAACTCAATATTCTTAAAGCGCAAATCACAGACAAGCGCCGATATGACGAAAGGCATCGACCTGTCAGCTACAACATTGGAGACTTAGTCTGGGTCTTCACTCCAGTACGAAAGGTTGGATTATCCGAAAAGCTCCTAAAACGTTACTTTGGACCGTATCGAATAACACGACGGCTCTCTGACGTGACGTACGAAGTAGAAAGTATAGAACAAAATAAGAAGAGACGGAATTCAAAAGACATCGTTCACGTGTTGAGATTGAAGCCCTATCTTGATCCAAAAGTACAACTAGACGATGAAAGAAAGTCCAATATTCCCAGGAGACCTGTTACAAGAAGCCAGACCAGATCACAGCGGGACGCTGCTTCCTCCTAAGAAGGGGGAAATGTAGCGAAAATTGCACCTTTCAACTGAGCTCCTCATAGCTTAGTGGATAAGCCGCAGGACTCGAGAGACGAAGGTCGCAGGTTCGAAACCTATCAAAGGCAAGATGCCTGATAATCGATTTTTATGTAAATTTCCTTCTTATTAACCTATTTTCTTTATGTTCCAGAACATTCCGAGTCTGAAATGTTCCAGTATGCTAATCAGCTGTAGTATATAAGTAGTTCTTCGTTCAGTTCGAAATAATAAAGTCTTGAGTTTAGACTTGAGTACTTGCCTGTTCATTTGTACGATCCCTTCATCTACGCGACAATATATATATATATATTCATGAAAATTATTTTTTTATTTCTAATATTTTGGGTTATATATAAGACAAAATCTTATCAACTTATATACATATCAGTCTTATACACATATATATCCATTCTGTTACTCGACTCCGTGAGCTTAGCTTTTTAATTCTTATTTATGTTTGTAAATTGTGCATTTTTTCTTTAAAAGTAACTGAGTTGCGTTGTTCTTATTTACCGATTAAGGTGTCTGTGCCCTTAGTCAATTTGTATGCAATAGTTGTAGAATTATCAACTATTCAAATGATTAAATTAAGCCTAACGAGGTCGCCGTTTGTTTACATTTGAAACTCTTAGTAGAATAGAGAATTAAGTGAGTTTGTGCACTAACTTTAATGTCTCTTGCTGAGTGGGACCAAAATTAAATTTTCAGTTTTGGTCACCGAAAAATCTGTCTTCCTCTCCGTTGGACGAGTTGCTTGTTTTTGGTTAAAATTCTAATTTTAATTTTAAAAATTGTTCTTTTAACTGCTTTTAACTGTATTTGGTGTTTCATGTTTTTCTCTATCTTACAATTTTTAATGAAGATGCTTTATATATTTTTGCATTGCCGCGAAGTGAGAATTGAATTAATTGAATGAGAAATATATCTCTAATGAAATTCAAAAAACAAGCTTAAATGAAATGCAGTAATTAAATAATTACTGCAGTAATTAAGTAATTAAATAAATCGTCCAATGAAATCCTGTTGTGTCTGCATCAGATACTTTTTATCGCATCTTAATACTTGAAGCCATCCCCATTTAAATGACTTTAAGTTTAATTTAGATAAATATATTTCAATGAAAAGCTACTTGTAATATTTATTAAACTAATTGCATTCAAATTAATGCTAGCATATTATGAAAGTAGGTAACGAAAAAATTTGTATGTCTAAATGAATCCAAGGGAATTCTTCAGTCCGTGCAATTTAATTTGGTATTAAAATCTATAAAAACTTATGACTTAGTTTCTTAGCAATAAATAAATTTCAAATATATAAATGTATCCGACAGCCTGGCTGTTCTATAGTGTTATAATAATCGGCTCTAAAACTGCTTAATTGTCTTTCTCAAAGAAAGGTATTAAGTAACAATGCGAGTGGGTGTTGTTTTGAAGATGAGATTCTATAATTGTAAGTCTTACGGACACATTATCAAAATTTTCAGTCGTATTCTCTATATAATAACTTACCAAATAATAACGCGAAATAATTATTAAGCATGTATTTATAAAACATTCGTAAAATATATCTATGAGCATTTCTATTATTTACACATTTATATAAAATTCACCTTCTACTTAAGGCCTCAGTATCGTCGGTAATAAAATTGTCCCTTCTTTAACCAAAAATAGAAAAACGGGAATGACATTAAGTTAATGTCAAGTCCTTTAAAGCTCTTGATGAGCAATAACGTTCTTCCCAAGGTATATGGTGCTTGAAAGAAGGACTCGATTGGCGTTTTGGATTCCGCAATGAAATTTTACCTCCTTCCTTGACTTCTGCATTTTCTAATCTGACGTCGTATCGCATTTTCGAGTTTCCAACCGTAATCTTTCTTCGACAAATTGACAGAATTTCTGAAATTATTCAAGAGTTGTTAATTTCGTAAGACCCGTTTGAATTAAACTTTTATGAGCATACATTGAAATTTGCTTCAATATCTCATATGAATTATTTAACGGAAAATCTTACATTTAAAAAACAATTTGGGCTAAAAAATAAAGTAGACTGAGAGGATTCTAAAAATGTATAATTTATGGAGGTTCCGAAATGTTAAAAGACCGAAATCTTTCAACACAAAATGTAAACAAACACTCCCAAGTCTACCACTTTAGAAGGAATAGATGTCTGGTGCGGCCACAATAAAGCCATATCTATTGGTAAAAAGCATGTTCATATGCATTCTTTTCCAGAACTTGTTTTATAGCTGTTAAAAATTTGTTTATACCTCTCTGGCAGAAACTACTCTCAAACTGCATTCATGGAGGAACTCAAAACCCGAATTAAAGTTTAGTAGCTGCATCTGGACACGCATACCAAAACCATTTTTTGTGAGTGTCATCACATTAAGATTAGGTTTGTTAGATGTTTCCTTTTCATATGATCTTAATTTTAGTTCGAAGAATTTTTTATGTTTGTTAATGTACTCGTTGCATAGTGTTTCTCAATGTCGTTTAAGTTTGTTAAATTTTATATTGTCTGCTGCCAAAATTTTAATGATAATCGCACTCAGGGGACTTTCTTCTGCATTTACTCAAAATTATACCAAAATTAAAGTGTTCTTGAGAATTAAAACCAAAATTAAAGTGTTCTTGAGAATATCGTTTTGATTTTATTTTCGGAAGCGTGCTTGTCTATGCATATGTTAATGCTTTATTGGCTTCTAATCCCACTTAAAAATTTATCCATGATTCTGTATAAATCTACTGCCGTGAATATTTAATACCGTGAACTGATATTAACACGCAAATTACAACGAACGTATTCACAATAGATTCGATAGTGATGGAAGGATCGAGTGAGACTGATTAGAACAGAATGAGGTGTAGCATTTATACGTGCTTTCATCATGGTCGCCAGGCGTTTCAGAAAGCTCGAGATAAATCGGAACTTCACGAGAAAGTCCAATATGATAGAAGTAAGACACAGAGCAACAGAGTAGCATCTATTCTGTTTTAAGTGCAGTGGATCGGTGTTGCCAAATATAAAAAAATTACTTATTCCTGGTAATTTTTAAGTTTTCTAATTAAGATCGTTGCGTAGTTTTAGAGTCAAAATATTCAAAATACATTATAATCGCATACATTGTTATAGTATGAAAGGGATTGCGATAACAATTTTGATTAGAAATTGGGTCGCAAATACGGAAAACTGAAAAACTTTGAGCTATGGGAAAGGTTTGGCAATGTCTTTTCAGCAAGCGATACAATATCCTTGATTCTTCGCATGCTACAGGCAATGGCAACATACCTTCGTTTTACTGGACACGGTACACTCATCCTTTTTACATTAAACCCAGAAATTCTTCAATGTGCTCGCTTTGTGACTTTGGACAAGATATATACCAGAAAACATTTAAACAAGCGTTCTGCATTGAATAGGTTTAATTCTGTCGAACAAGAGTATTTGGAATTGAGATGGCTATGTTTAATATATAGTTTTAATTTTTTTTAATTTTAGTTAATAATTTTTTCTTATATACATTTCCCCTGTTACAATTTGTTTTATTTTTTGGATAAAATTTAACCGGACATGACATGAAAAGCGAAACTTTAATGGTACTTTGGTTCCATCTAATTACGTTATTGCTTAAGAGAGCATTTGTTACATTCTAACTACACTGGTGTGCAAAAATTAAGGACGAAGTCGAAAAATTAGCATATGAGCTGAACGAAGAGGCAGAGCGGACAGAAAACCAATCAGGAGATTAAGTAAGGTGATGTACGGTAGCACATGCGCAGACATGCAGGTAGACGTAATGGGGGAGTGTATGAGTAGTATACAGCATGTTGTCGGTGTAAGATCAGTATTTCTGGCAAAGAGATTGCACGCCGTATAGCAGTTAAAATCACACCGAGTTGCTGCCTCAGCGAGAAATGGCGAATAATCAATCTGTTAGACGACATATGGATGCTTTTACCCGAGGTCGAATCATTGGGAAGTTGGAGGAAGGCCGCAGTGTGACAAGTGTGGCTGCAGAGTTCGGAATTGCTCACAGCATCGTTTCACGACTTTGGAGACAATTTCAAACTACAGGAACAGCTATCCGGGGGTTTAGTAGTGGTCGTCCACGAGGAACCACACCCGCAGATGACCGGTATATTGCCTTACAGGCCAGAAGAAACAGGCGGCAGACAGCGGGAGAAATCGCTAGACACACGACACAGGCGACTGGACGACCGATATCGCGTTTTACCGTGGCCAGAAGACTGCACGGTGGTGGTCTGTTTGCACGACGCCCTGTACGGTGTGTACCTCTAACGCCTGCCCATCGGAGAAGGCGTTCTCTGTGGTGCCGGGAACACCGGAATTGGAGAGACAATGAATGGGGACGAGTACTCTTTACAGATGAGAGCAGATTT
This sequence comes from Stegodyphus mimosarum, assembly GCA_000611955.2. Classification (NCBI taxonomy): domain Eukaryota; kingdom Metazoa; phylum Arthropoda; class Arachnida; order Araneae; family Eresidae; genus Stegodyphus; species Stegodyphus mimosarum. Next base: position 730,213 of record KK113344.1, on the reverse strand, counting down.
AGTCTGAGTTGCGATTCTAGACACATACACATCTGGACAGAGCGGGGAACACGCAATAACCCCTTCAACATCATCAAAAGGGACTGTTTTGGAGGTCGCGGAGTTCTCGTTCGAGCAGACATAATGCTTGGTAGCCGGACCGACCTTCATATCTCCCAAGGAGGTTCGTCACCTGGGACTGCTATTGTAACGAGGTTCTTCTTCCTTACATGCGTCTTTTCACAAGGGCTATGGGTCCTCAGTTCCTCTTCATGGACGACAACGCTCCACCTCATCGCACAGTTACTGTCGAAGAGCTGTTGGAGAGTGAAGATATTGAACACATGGATTGGTCGGCAAGGTCTCTGGATCTAAATCCCGTCAAGCATGTACGGAACTTACTAGGGAGACTCGTGGCAGCACGTAACTTATCGCCAGTAACGATTCCGAAACTGCGATTGGTGCTACAAGAGGAACGAGCAGCAGTGTCTCAACAGCTCATTAACAACCACATATCCAGCATGCACAAATGATGTGAAACCTGCCTAGCAGTCAGGGGAGATCATATCCCCTATTAAAGACCGGATGTTTCTTGCTGGACACCCATCACAGGGATGTTTCGCCTTCAGTCGCATTGCGCTCCATGCTACTTTTTCAATAAAGCTTCTTTTTATCCCTCTAATTTCTCTTTTATTAAGTGTTGCTTACATTACTCATGTCCTTACGTATTGGGGATCTTACGGTATTAAATGCGTTGATTTGAAAAGCTTTTGTACAAAGTTATATTGAAAAAACCGTCTTGTCTTTAATTTTTGCACACCAGTGTATATTTAAGTAATAAAAAAAATATGAAAGCTTTCAGATTTTACATTACTCCCAAAGGGGCCTTCTTTAACGTTTCCTGAATTATATTTATTTATAAAATATCATGTTCTTCGCACTTAAACCGCAAAATTCAATTCAACAGCTATATCCCAAAATAATTTTAAAATGAGCATATTATTGCGTGCGTACGGATTCGTAAAGGTTTGACTGCGTAAGTCGCTAAAAAGTTAATAAAATTTATTATTTTCTCAAGAAATAAAACAAATCGTACAATATCACAATATCTCAAACGTTAAACAAAACTCAATTCAAAACAGAATTCAAAACGACCTCACAGCGAATTCGCTGCAATCAATAACAGCATTAAGTAAACAAAAAGCTCGTTTAAAACAGCTACAACTGAGCTGAGGTGTTTTAATCCGGCTTTTATAAGCATTTTAATTATTCACGAGAACATTCTGGTAAACGTTATTTACATAGTTTCTCGATTTTTCTGGATAGCAATAGCAATTAGGAGATATTTAGTTATCAAATATTAAATGCTCGTGCTTTTGTGTTTTTACTTTTCCGACGTTGTTTTCTCTTCATATTCGTCTGCATTGCAAGGGAATATAAAAAAAATTTAATTACAGTTCTAAATAAATAGCTAAATAAATACAAAACCCGTAACAATATTTTTAAAATTTCTAATACACATGCTTGCGCTGGAGATAGAATTTTTTTTTCTTTTCATGCAGTGCTTTGCGTACAGTTGATTGCTCTCTGATTTTCTTAATCAAAAACTCGTTAAAGCGTCACAAAACATGAAATCGATAATGAGAAGAATTTGAAGTTCCAAATCTGTGCTTCCAGATGCCCATAATTGGAGGAGGATTACATTATTCAAAATTTTATTCCTCTAGGAAACGTTGTTTTATCACATTTCGAGAAATATATTTACATTTATGCAGGTTCTTCATTATTTATGCATTAATGTCCTTAAATATAACACAGGGCATTCATTAATTACTTTAAATATAACACAGGGTGATAACATTTTGTGGCAACAGTTTGAAAAATGTTACGGACATTAATGAATCGACGCAAAATGTCAAAACGAAATTAATAGCCCTTCTGAATTCACGCTACTGTGAGCTAATAAGTTGTGTCTATAGTATTCACATACATAGTCAATGCAATGATTAGCACAAATACGTAAAGCCTTGCAGTTAATTGCTTTAGTTTCATTTAAGTTCAATTCAGTTTTATCAAAGCATCATGACTACGAATATAAATTCAGTAGAAGTGGCAGTGCTTGACATGGAAGGTGCTGTCATTCGTCTAGAGAAGGAAGGTTGAGGTATTAACAGGTGTTTCCACCCCTTTGGACAGGGCCGAAGTAGAATTTGAGCCTAACATGTCTTCTAACTATGGGAATTCATACAAATATTTTCCACAAGTAAATACTGATACATACAGGAGAAATTTACACACTTTTAAGCCTATTTCGACAAAGAATTAAAAAAAGAACAAATGTTTTGGAATAAACATGTCAGGAAATAGCTTGATATTTAAAACGAAACACACAGTCTGCTACTTTTAAATTTATTCTTCTTTCAAATGTCATATATAAATAATCTGTGGATTGAAGGACATGTTTTTGCGTTCTCAAAACAGAAATATTCCTATTTCGTTGTTTAAAAATATTGTAAAATTCATGGTATTAAAATTTCTAAATGCAGAATAAGCAACGTTATTGATCCAAAAAGAAAAAAAAAACATCAATGGAATTTCTACAATGAAAGACTATAAACGAATAACTGTTAAATCGAGAAATACGCGGCACCATTGTTAAATAGAGAGAAATAATCTTTTAAACCTTAGGGGTTTTTACTACTTTTAACTCTTTAAAATTTTAACTCATACTCACTCCCTCTAGGTGCCGGACAAACTAAACTTAAAATAAACCCTACTAAGATGAACTTGTTAGAAAATAGAGGAAGGAACTAATTGGTTGATCTGACTCATAATAATATTAAGTATAACTTTTCTTAAAGCAGTTAATTCACACATAGCAAGACAAAGCAAATTCTTCTTAATAAACTTAACCTGAAAAGGAAGCTGGAATAAATCTTCTCTGGAACTCGGTAAAACTAAATACTAAATCTCAACCAAGCATTTCTATAATTCACTCATTTTAAAATAAACTCAAGAATAATTCATATTCATTTCATAGCAAAAACCTCATAAGCACCAGAGAAGAAATATTCAGACACCAATCAATCAGTTCCGCTACTAAAAATCAAGCACTAGATTTAACTGTCCTGGCACCTAAAAGTCATTTCAAATTCTATCTTAAAACACATTCAAAGTATCATTAATAAGTGGTTAGTACACATTTGCTAAAACAGGGCGCGTTGTGAGAACCCTAAAATGCATGAACATTTTTCAATAACCCCAAGCAAAAATAATCTCCATGTTTCTTAAAAGCCTCCCGGCTCAAACAAATGGAGTGACTGAACAGACCAACTACATACACACAAAAAAACAAATGCAAGTAATAACATATAATCAAACTCATTTATTAATTATCTAGGATAAGTTTATGGGAGACCTGGCCAGACTACCCTTACATACAAATGCAATTAATATTCCACATTAAATTTCTCCAAGAGTCATTTATCAAGATAACAATTTTTTTTTGTTTAACACAATAACGGTTACTTAGAAATACTGAAATACATTAAATTAATCATTTAAAACAACTTCTATAGAAATTACAATTTACATAAACTTCTTATTTTTGACAATAACTTTCCCCCTTTATTTTTTCTTATTTTTCAATTAAATTTTCCTCTTTCTCCCCAGATTAAGCAAGAACAGTTTAAATTAAATTACAAAAAAAAATATAATCTTATGAAAAAACTCACAGTTGACTTTCGGGATCATCATGATAAGAAGCTATAGGCTGCAGAGGAATTCCGCCGTTGAACTGGATCTTGGTAATGAGCTACAATAAAGTCCACGAAAAATGACCTCTTGTAGAACTTCAAAGATGAAAAAAAAAACCGGCAATCAATATTCTAAAACATTAAAGTTGAAGGAGAAACCGCTGCAGATGAATTCCGCCTTGAACTGGATCTTAGGTAATCAAATTCAAAAAGCCCACGAAAAATGACCTCTTGTAGAACTTCAAAGATGAAAACTCGGCAATCAAAATTCTAAAACATTAAAGTTGAAGGAGAACCTCCGGGTACAGAACGATGATACTTTTCCTTCTCACGAACAGAGAGCTTCATTTAGGTACGAGCCCTTACACTTCCGTTTTACGGGAAAACCCGCTTCAAACTCGGAAGAGTTCGCTCTGAGTTCTACTTCTCGCAAATTAGAAGAAAATTCTCTATTAATCACATCATGCCGCATCGCAAACGTGAGCCACCCGTCGGGGTACAAGTGCAGCATCGCAAATCTCCTCAGCTAAAAGCCGAGTTCGTCCGCAGAACGCTAGCGCCAGCCACCCAAGCCCGGGTAGGCCTGGCCGCAGGCCAAAGGCCCTCTCTGCCAAATATTCAACTCCAAAAACTCGAAGACTCTCGTAAAAAAAAAAAAAAAACTTCAAAACTCGCGCAACAACCGAGGAAAACCCGGTCTCTCCTCCCACCCACAACCACAGGTCCAAAGCTACACATAAAATCAAATTCTCGCCAATCCGAGACCTTTCAATATAATTCAATAGGACAAGTTCAAACCCCCAAGCGAATCAGAACCAAGTCATTGTCTACAGTAGCACCTGCGAAAAACTGGAAACCAAACACTCGACCCCCCCTGCCAACAAGCGAAAAATACAAGAAACAACAAAAACTGCCCTTTCAAAGACTCAATCCACAACCCCCACCGAGGCCACAAAACCAGGCGACAACACAGCGGGACGCCCGACAACAGCCTTCACTTTCAGCTTGGTAACAAAGACAAGAGAACCACGATATATTATTCAATGTTGCAACTGTCATCTCAAAAAGGCATCTCCCACAGATGCCACTTCCGCCAGAAGACGCTCCCCTCTCTGCGCCAAAATTGACCGCTGAAGGAAAAAACAATTGCTTAATGATTTTAAGTACACACCCTCCAAATATATACACTCATACGCTCCTCACAATTTCGAACCCAAAAAAAACCAAACACAAATACAAATAAAATACTTAAATAATTGATTACTTAAATCACCAAAAACACTTAAATTAAAAGCACAGAATTCGCGACACAACATAACCGATAAAAGGACGTACCAATTTCTAATGTTTGCAATGTTAAAACGTTAGAAACGTGAGAAACTCCGTGATTTGAAAATCGATTTTAAGTACATCTGTAGCAAAAATAAACGATAAATATATATTTGCAACTTCCAAAAGCTAAAAACGATAATGTTCACTAGCTGAGATATACGGTTCAAACCAAATCAGTTTGGAGAACCTTCTATGAAAATTGTTTAGCAGGAGATAAAATGGAAATACATTGTGACATTTGATGAAGCATACGTTTATCAAAGCTACTGAACCAAGAAAAAGTGTATTGATTATCAAAAAAGAAGAGAAAACATTTTCCATAATTGCAATGAAAGTTTCAATAAGGGGTTTGTGATTGTCTCGAGATTTTCTTACAGTGGAAAATTAATTAAAAAAACAGTAAGTGGAGTAAACGTTAAAATCTCTCAATGAACTTTCGAGAGAAAGTTTTACTGCCGATAGTTACAGAAGAAATTCCATTTCTGTATCCCAGTGACTTTCAAAGTCTGAAACTTCATCAAGGCAAAGCAACAAGTTATACTTCGAAAAGTAACACTAAATTCTTTGACAAAATGTCAAAATGTAGACTATATATATATACATCTGTATACTATATATATATACACACACACGTGTATATATACTTTTTCATTGTATTCCTGCAAAGTCTTCTAAGGTTTCACCCATGGACTGCTGTGCCTTTGGTCTCTTAAAAAGTGCTCTTTCTAAGCACAAACCCATTACGATTGATGAACTATGGAAAGTAGTGGAAGAGGAGTGGAAATCTATACCTCTAGAAATTTTATGAAAAGCTCTTATATTAATGAAAATCATGATGTGTAACTTATAATCGAGGGAAAAAAAGGCTATCAGATCAAGCATTTAAAAAGATACTGTTTCCATTTTAAACATTAAATAAACGGCTCGTGAAACGGTTCTAAACACTGTGTAAACACTCCTATGTACACGTTTCATACATATTCAGCTCAAGTTGCGAACAATGGAGCGCTTGCATATTTAGCGCAAAGTAATATTTTCGGAAAGGGATGCACAAATACATTTGCTTACAGGAGAAAAATCAAAGCATTATTTTCGGTTTTAAGATTTATAAAAGTATCTATATCTGATTACATATGATATAAAGTATCTGCAAAGAAATACTCGAAATACTATTACTGAAATTTTTGAATAGTAAATACTACGGAAAATTTCGACTATTTCTCTGGAATCACATAATGTAGTATCTTCAGAGAAACAGTCGAAGTTTTCCGCACATTTTGTAACAAATCCATATCATACTCATAATATAATCCAAAATTAAGACAAAGAATATATATATCCATATCCATATTATTTGTCGTAACGTTAAAATTTAGTTATACAACTCAAAATGAAAGCTTTTATGTCATTTCATGAAAGTGAGATTAATTTTTTTTTCAATTAAATCCGAAATAATAAATTTTATGACATTCTGAGACAAAGATGTAATCATAGAAGTAAAATTAATTTATGTTGTGATTTTTTGAAAAAACTGACGTACAAAATCATAAAATGTAATTTAAAAATATTAAATTCTTATGGGAGGAAGAAGATACTGAGGCTCACGATTTACATCATTTTTGCCGGTCTACATGCATTTCAAATTTTGATTCTTAAAAATATAACAATTAAAATAATTTATTTTTAATTCAAGTGCAATAAGTCTCGAAGATCAGGTATTTCGTATTAGAAAAAAAAGATAAATTTTGGTTTTTTCCTTGAGTACCCACATTTTTAACTGAAAAAATGCGACTTTATTACATGTCTCAAGTGTTAAGTGTTATTTGTAAAATGAGACTGAATACTGAATTATGTGTTATAATTATTATCAGTTTGGTCTCCATTATTACATATTTAAAAGCATCTTGTTTATTTTAATATGGGATAAACTTATGAAGTGCAGAATATTTCATATTGTCATTTATAAAATACAATATTTCTTTGAATTTGAAAACTGCAAAAATTGCAAAATTTCTTTCTGGTATATATAAATAATTTTCAACTTTATTACGAAATTAAATAAAAGGCCTCCACGCCTCTAGCGGGAAATTTAAAATTAGCCCTTTCTAGGAGACACTTTTCCATTTGAAACTGGAGTTTAATATCTGAGATAACCAATTTTTACTTCGTTGGATAAAGAAAAAAGTAAGTCTTGTAATCCCGAAAAATATCGAGTATACTTCTACCGCTTCATCCGCGACCATAAACGCAAACACGCATGCGCCATTTGGACCGAATTATTCTGAAAATAGGGTGGAAGAATCGGGACTTTGTTTCCCTCCAGCATATCGCTTTCCGGAGAAGCGAAGACTTTCACGTGACCTTTCACGTCGCAGCAAGTGAAAATGCCCTTTTTGGACGAATCTATGTGTTTTGGCAGAATGCCAGCCAAGGTTGCGTTTGAGACGGTCGAACTATATAACCTTTCCCCAGAAATATCCATTTTGGCCTCTCACGAACCCAATAGGACGACACCTTTTCGTGAAGTCTATATCTACGGATAAAATAAAGGAATCATTTCCCAAAACGCATTGTAAAATGGATTCAAATGGGAATTTTTCGTGATGTCTAAAATGTTATTTACCTACTTACGCAAGTATGTGTTTGGAATAACTCAAAATTTATTAGTCGCAAAACGGTGAAATTCTGTACAAGTGACTCCTATAATATAGCTGTGTACCTCGCTTTTCTTTTGCAATAGGCACAAACACACACACACACACACATATATATATAAGATATGACAAAATACGATAGCTGTTTTAAAAAAATAATTGGCGACCTCAAAATTAACAATTCTAGATTTTATGCTCTCCCCCTATGTCGGAGGCGTCATCATGCTTTTGCACTCAGTCCTTCAGCCACTACCGCGTTCTCTGTCATGACGAATATCGAAAGATGCTAAAAAGCATCGGATTCCTTCATTTACGCATATTTTCTTAAGAAAATGTTACTGCTACTCACTCTAGCAATAATAAAGTAACAATTTCGGAAAAGCATAGAAGGAAGAATCAGCTTGCAGTCGTCGTAACGGAGGATGGGTTTTTTGATGCGCAGTTAACACTGGTACTTTTAAGAGCTTGTTCGCATTCATATACTTCTAGCTATAAAGTATTTTAAGTGACGAAATTGATTGGGATATTTAATTTCAAAATTTACAATTTTTGATGTCATTTTCAACTTACATCAAGAGATTGGTTAATTAAGTTAGAATAATTTGAGGAAACTTATTTAACAGAAGTGCAACAAAAATACAGAAGTGCTAAAGGAAGAAAATATTCATGTTCTGGCAATGTCATATTTAATACAAAATTAATTTTAGGTAAATAACGAAATCTAACTTTTAATGCGTACTTATATCGTACTTATATATGTAATAATTTTACACGCTTTATGAAAAAATAAAAATGCTAGAAATTTGACTCCCGTACTACAAAAATTGATCTGGATATTTAATTTCAAAACTTTTTGTTGTCATTTTCAACTTGCCGTTTAAATGAAATGCTACAAAAATGTGTGTAATTTAATATGCAGTACAAGGAGTTCATGCGGTGTCCACATCAGATTTTTAATGTTAAATTAGTATAGAAATCTAGGCTCCGTTAAATAACTTTTACAAACAAAATCATTGCAGTGGAGTTTCGTCATTTAAGACGTATGTTACCTTTAATGATGCCTTTTTTCTTCCCTTTAAATATATGCAAAAATATTAAACCTCCACTTTTAAATTTCTGCAAAACGAAATAGGGTCTGTTAGTTACATTTTTAACTATGCCATGATTTCATGATGTCAAAAATTCGAAACAGGTAGGTTTCTTCGAAAACTTAACATCAGACATTAGTAGCATATTGTATTATCAATATATGTGCTCAAAGCGTATTTCTTATTAACTATTACAATGTATCTGTTTCAATTACAAAGTAATATTTTACAATCTGTGTTTACATGATAACTGATCATTTTTGTCACCATATCGTTAATGAAATCAAGGCAATTGAGACCGATAAAAGCGCATACATACATCCTGTAATACTATATGTAATAACTGAATGGAATGGCGAAGCAAATGGCTAAATTCCAAGCCAATACTGCTTGGAATAGCTGTTTATGTATCTCATTTTCCTATACATTCTTTAGCTCAGGTAATAAATGCCATACTTTATATTAAAGATGGTAGGATGCACATATTCAAATATTCTTGATACATGTTTCCTCTTGAGAAACAGAAGTATGAGTAAAACACAGATTTTAATTTAAATTTCAATTAACCAAATTAATTAAATAAATTTGTTTTAAGAATTCACAATGGAATGGAATGTATCCATTTTTGAGATATATTTTGCGAGATAAAAGAAGTAAAATGTTTTCTAAAGGGATAATTATTTTTTCTATTGTTTATTTTCTCATTTACTTGCTTTTTCGATTTAAATTAAAATCTTTTGTTGTCCTCTTCTTTTGTTAAAGTTACAGATGAGAGCCGGAAATGAAGAAGCTGGCATCGCTGTGTACAGTCGCAAAAATTGAAAAATAAACTAATTACATAATTAATTTCTTAAATAAATAAAAAGAAAACACGAACGTATATATATTTCATGAAACAAGGATTAGTAAAATTAATACATGAAAACTGATATCAATTCTCGCTAAAAATTAAGCCTTTAATATAGCCAATGCATGTTTTATTCAAATACTTTAGAAGAGAGTTCGTAGGGAAACGCATGCAAAGTACACAGTTAGAGTCTGATTCCTTTGTGATTATAAGTAGTTTCACCAAATTACTGAAGGCAACATAACCAGAATATTGGAGTTTTTAGATTAGGTACTTTGTGTTTGGCGGTGTATGAAACATGCAACTAACAATTGCATGTTTACACACTTATAATATAAAGGGCACACCTAACGAAATGTAAAAGCGCGTGATTTAATTTCACCAAACTTCAAATGGCGTCGATATTTACATTAGCTCCAGGGAAAGCTACAATCAAAAGAGCATCAAATCCATATATTTTTTAAAAAAATTCCATTCAATTGAAAATTCAATAAATGCAAAAGTTATGAAGATAATCATATTAAATTTCAATTTTGGATCAATAGCCACAAATTCTATTTCAAGACAGTGCCTTTCCTCAAGCAGCTTGTTCTAATCAAATTTCTTTCCAATACAAGATATTTCATATTTCCACATAACCTTTGACTTCATACTGACCTATAACGGTGCATGAGCAGAGAAGATAACATAAGAATCTTCCATTTAAAGGCATTAAATGAAATGTTGCTCAGACTGAAGTTCTAAAATCTCAAAGAACGAACTCCAGAATCCTTTCGAAGAGCTTAAACGCGTTACTAGGAGTATATTGTTGTAAATGAGTCTCCTTTCGATCACAGGTGTGTTTCACTGCAGTTCTAAACATCTGGGATTTTTGTACCCAATCCTAGATCTTTCAAAATCCTATTGTTGAAAACATATATTTTAATTTTATTTGCTATTGCTGAATTTAATAAATTTAGTAACTGTTCTAATTATAAATTTCTGCTTGTATAGAAACTTAAATCATTGTCATTCTGAACTTACTAGAATGGCAAGCAAGTTATCGTTCTAGTCTGAAGCAAAGTCTTATGAAGGTTAATATAACCTTCTTATAAACTCTTGCAATTTAAGGGCCCACCAGCGGCCGAGCGGTAAAGACGCTGAACACTGGTAGTTCGGTCCGAGGTTCGAATCCCGCGAACGGGCTGGCTGCATGGGCGTTTTCGTGGTTTTCCCCATGTGTAACGTGTATACGAGCCAGTTTCCCTTGGAAAGTCCTCCACGAAGGCATCCCTCCCCTTAGGCAGATAGCCCTTGTGTGCTTTGCCATAATTCAATAACCTAACCTAACCTAACCTTGCAATTTAAGAGAAAAGGCGCTACCTTACTACAGAAAAACTTTCTACCACCTGTGGGTATTAAAAACATCATAAGCTTAAATTTAAGTAACATCGTCTGAAACTACACTCAAAATACTATATTTAATCTGGCTCAAGGAACTGACAATGGACTTCTAGCATCAATTAGCAAAATGAATAAAACCGGGAATAAAATTTGCCAAACCTGGCATAAACTACCAGCGAGGTTGTCAAAAGCTCTAACTCTAAAACCGTCAAACCCTTGTCATAAATACTCTGCAAATAATTTACATTGTGGTGTGGACTACGGAAAGAAGTTATAGTAAGGTTTAAAGTAATAACAATTGGTTGATTTACATAAAGCTCTACATATTAGAATTTAATGTAATTGAGGATTACGTTCAGTATCTTTTGGAATAACGTTAACATATGCAAATAAATAAAAGAGATCCATGCAACTGTCTGAAATAAAAAATAGTGTAATAAAAAAACAGTTTGTCTGGACTTTTATTCTTGGTTAAACGGGATGACCTTGTTGTTGGTACGCCTACTAATGATTCGTGCTTCGCGATCGATATCTATGCTGTAACTAAAAACCTGGATAATTTTCGTAAGTCTCAGGTAATTCTCTAATAATTAAAGTTCAATGATAGTGAAGGCTTTAAGGAGTTCAGATGAAAACAAAGTTGCGAGTCTTCCTAACTTTGCGCTGTTTTAGGCCTAATTAGGACTCAATGGAATTCAGCATAACTTGTCAGGTTGCACATATTTTAAATTTAATTGTTATATATTATATTCCATCTAGAAGCAAAGAATGTTTTCTCAAACTCTGTAAATTACAATGTGGTTTCTAATAAATCCCCCCAGGGGTCGACGTAGAGAATTCTGCGAAGCTACTGGCTAGGATCTATACCTAGGCAGTCTCGGCCATGGGGGTATACAAATTATGAACCTAGTGGTTAAGGAGGCTTCGGAAAGGTCACTTATTAGCCAGCCCAGAGTCTGGCAGGTCTTAGAGGAGAACGGCTCTAGTAGTTCGGGAGTAATACCCAGGGCATGCTGGGTAATGAACCTCTGCGACGGGCAGCCCGAGCGACTGGTAAGTAGCAAATTAACGACCAGTTACGCCCTGAAGTCAGGTGCGCTGCGCCGATCCCTTCAAGGTTATGGGAAAAGGATTGAACCCCGGCCTCAGTTCCGCGTGGGGTGAGAACCCTTAGTGGGATTAATTTTGCAAGGAGGGAAATGCCAATAACTTACTTCTAATAAATTTTAGCTATTTAAAGCTTTGCAACTGACTGGTGCTGCGAAACGGAAACTTGCTCCAAGTGATAAAGCTTGGTTTGGGCTTAAACAGTATCTTAACGCGTAAATTATTCATAAATATGTCGCCCTGTAGAGTTTTCCATGTTCTAGTAGTAAAACTTTGCATACGAAATAAGCTGATGTAATGCATTAAATCCGCTGAATAGTTTGACGAGCGAATAATTCAGTTTTAAAATTATCACTTGCTTTACGAAATTGATGTTTTATGGTAAAAAATTTGTTTTCTTTTGCACTGTTGGCTTAACTGGAATTATTTTTTTGAATGGAAGTACTGACAATAAGCATATAAAAAGAGAATGCTAATGAAAAAAATTTTTAAATACATTCGGTATGAAAATAGAAGAAAAACAAAGTCATTTAAATAAAATGCAAAACATCATCCTCATCCACAATCAGTAATATATTTTGTTAAAATAATTTGATAATAAAAGCGTGTTTTTTACATGTTACATGTTTATACATGTTATGTTTTATTAACAACACAACTCATTCTAGTTTCTATAACTTTAAAAACAATAAAAAATGTAGAGAAGTAAAATGTTTTTGAAGAAATTTGATGAAATTATGAAAAAATATGAATAATATAATCAGTTGGAAAACTACACAAATGTACTCTATACAAAAAATAGTTTACATAGTCTACAATTAGTTCCAATAGCACATTAGATAATGAGAATAGCTTTCATGTAAGGACTGTGTTGTCGACGCTTAGAATTATACCGTACTCTGTAGAGCAATATCAGTTCTCAGCAGAAACAAAGATTATCACTCTTTTGGAGCAGGTATAAACTCTCTGATTGTTCTAGGTAGAAGATCAGGAAACATAAGTTCTTGTGTAGAATGCAGAATACACTCAGTCTCATTTACTTTAGCGCCTGACCCATTAATCTATGTTAGCAGCAATTATCTTCTTGAACATATTATGCTATTAGTAGAACTAAGAACAGTCATTAGTCAAACTAGAGAGCTAGATATTTTCGAGGAGTAAAATTGTGTAATATTAATATTTATCCTTTTGAAATTGAGTAAAAAAGCCCAGAGCATCCTCTTTTTGTTTTCCAATGCTGCAGCTCTCATCCAGTCGACATTAAAGTGCTCATCTAAAGGGTCGACGTTAAGACAAGTACCTTAAGGTGCCCATCTAAAGGTGCACACACATAATATTGTGATTTTTTCCGCTAATTTTCCATGTGGAATATTATTCAGTACTTAATGTTTTCTATAAGAATGTGAAACTTTACTAATTTCCGGTCAATTTGGCTCCACTTTTCACTCTATCTGACCCCTTTCTTCGGTGCTGTGAGGCAAGGGTTAAGTAAAATACTTGTCGCTTAGGATATATAGTGTCTTTAAGAAACTATGCTTTCATTAAAATTTGTAATTATATTAGCTGTCAGAAAAATGTAGAAGGAAGAAACCGTAGTCGAATCTTAGCGAGCATGCTGTTCCATCTTGAAGTAAATCAGATGTATTAGCATTATACAGGAATATAACCAATAAATCTCGTTTAACTGAAACTTCAATATGAAAAATACATAATTAGAAAGAGGTTCCATAGTATATGAAGAATTGAAATCTCATACTCAGCCAACTTACCGAGTCTTATAATTTTCGAGTACTCGATTTGGACAATGTCATTCCATCGAGGTTCAAATGAAAAATAATGAGTGAAAATTTTTGTGTAAAATAATTCTTTCATTTATGATGAAATCTGCCTCTTCTGTATATATGGAGTTAAAAAGGAAAATGTGATAAGTTCTATACCCTCCGTTTTACTAAGCCGATTGACGAAACAGAATTCTCGGTTTTCATGTCTCGAAACCTCGACTTAGGATATATATATATATATATATATTTAGGATATATATATATATATATATATATATATATAAAGAAAACTCTCCACATTACATCTCCAATTAAAAAACATCATCGAAAAGGAATTTTTCAGAATTTAAAAAAAATTATAGAATTTTCAGCCCTCCTTGCTTAAACATAGAAATGCCAAAATCAAAAGTAAACTTTTTAAGTATTGAAAAACCCAGTTATTGTTATTGATAGCAGATTAATCGACTTATCAAGGGGATAAACCAATCTACTATCAATTAACAGTAACTAAAATAAGAGAGAATGTTTGAGGAGGACTGAAAATTCTATAATTTTTTTTAAATTCTGAAAAATACCTTTTCGATGATGTTTTTTAATTGAATTTCCGTTGCTTGGAGATGTAATATGGAGAGTTTTCTTTTTATAATTATAATGAATTATTGCTTTATTACTTTGCAGCTTTAGCGCAAGTCTTGGGCTTATTAATTTACTTTTAATTACTTTCATTATATATATATATATATATCATTTTTATAGCGTAGGTACTTTGACACAAAACGGTTTGCACCTATGTTGCCTTTTGGTAACGGCATACCAATTTTTTTATATTTCGATCCAACGCCTCAAATTAAGCCAAAGTGTCACGCTTCGTAAAAGTCGTCCACGTAATTTTTTAAAAATTAAGTTTTCAGCTCTTCAATGTCAATTAAATTTGGTACAAATTTATTAATATCTCCTTTTATTTATTTAACTTACTTGACTCCTTTTTTCAGAATTCAAAATTTAAGTTCAATATAAATTAATTTCGTACATTTCCTATGACTATTTTTAAAGTTTGTATTTTTTAATAACGGATAAAAATTTTCGAAGCAATTTTTAACTGTAACCTGTGACTCCTCATCTGAGTCTTGATTCTTGTTGAGCTATGTTTCCTGTGTAGGATGGAGCTCTCAGCAACTACTACGGCATCCCTGTATACATCTTTATTAAATTTAAACATAAAAAAAGAACTATGTACATGGTTATCTACATCGTATGCAAACCCATTTTCTTTTCCTATCCTGCTCTGCACACACGCAGCAAACCGTCCTCTCCTCGGCAATGCCGCCACTCCCCTTTTCCAACTCTTCCGACTTGTTTTTCCAGGTATTTCCCTCATTTCACCCACAATTCCTTTCGCTTCTCCGTAGAAACGAGTTTTTGAAAAGCGTTCGCAGAAATTAAACTTTACACCTCCCCTCTGGTTTATAATTATTCTAAGCTTGTCGAAAAATTGAAAGCACATTTAAATTTGCAGTTGCTCTGGAAATTCCTCTCCTGCCGGGCAGAGGATAAAAAAAAATGTTAAACTAGAGAGAATAAAAGGAGGTTCGTATTGAGAGTCACAAATACCAATAAACAAACCAACAAAACGCACAAAAATATGAACAATGCACATATCAAAATTGCAATAATACTGAACGAAAACTTTGTAGTACAATATAATCTTTTTTTTATATATTCAGCATCGAATCTTTCCCTTTCCAGAGTTACAATGGGAAAAAAAAGCAATTAAATTAGAAAAAGGCTTAAAGCTTTCAGATTTTATATTACGCCGAAAGGGGAGTTTTCTAACGTTTCCTGCGTTACCTTTATTTATTAAATATCATGTTCTTCGCACTCAAACCATAAAATTCAATTCAATTCAGTATATCGCAAATATTTAAAAGAGCATATATTTAGAATTCCCGATACACAGTCTCGCGCGCTGGAGATAAAAATGTTCTCCTTTCCTTACAATGTTGTTATTGCCCTCTTTGAAATCGTTGAGTTTCTAAATCAAAAATTCATAAATGTTTTACAATATATGAAATAGGCAATAAAACAAATTCCAAATTCGGGCTCCTAGATGCCCATATTCGGGTGGAGACGTACGTTATTCGAAATGTGATGGCTCTAGGTACCGTTGTTTTATCACAATGCGAGAAACATGCATACATTTATGCAGATTCTTCATTATTTAATTTCTTTAAATATTACAGAGCATTAATCTATGCGAGAAACATGCATACATTTATGCAGATTCTTCATTATTTAATTTCTTTAAATATTACAGAGCATTAATATTTGATGGTAAACATTTAAAAAGCCATTCTCCGTTTATAGTGAATCAATGCAAAATGCCAAAACAAAATTAATAGCTCTTCTGGGCAAATTCTCCTTTTAGGCTAACAATATCTATACAGTTTTTCTTTTTAGAATTATTATAATAACCAAGAAAAAAATTTTAATACCAATATAACTCTTTGACATTTGTTTTACACTCATGCAGGTTGCTTGACAAGGCAACTGCATCTGAGGTTTTCGTTTCCGATTTATTCCTAACTCTTACCCTGAATCCAGATAGAGCTAATGCCCATTTTTGTAACCTTTCATTACTAGGTATCCCTTTAGTCAGATATTTCAAAGGGTTGTGTTATGCGTGCAACACAATTTTTTTGCCATAGGTCCAAGTTTCGACGAGATGGTAGTATTAATACCAACTTCAACAAATAAACTTTGCTCCAAATGGACAGGACCTGGTGAGAAAAAATCTCCGCATTCGTATTTGGTTACGTTATCGGGTGAATTGGTAATTTAACCAAATACGGCCCAAATAATTGCATACTATTCCCCTTCAATCATACTCCACTTCGATCGGGCATTAGTTAATTTTTCGCTTGCAAATGTGATAGGTCTGGCTCTTCAGTACTTGTCACGTTGTAACAAACACGCTTCAATACCAGTTAATGAGGCACCTGTATTGATCTCGAAAGGTCTGCTTACATCAGGTGTATACAACGACGCCGCCGTACATAATGCTTCTTTTAATTTTTGAAACGCGTTCTCAGCTGTCTTTTCCCATGGTATTTTGTTTAGTATATACTTTCTTGTGAAATCAGTTAAAGATTTTGCAATATACGCATAATCATGAACACATTCCCTCTAATAATTATATAATCCCAATACCGACCTCAAATCCTTTTTAGTTTTAAAGGCTTTCAAACTTACGTGATTTAGTTGGATTACTTGAATTACATGTAATTTCTTTGGAACTTGGCCATGCTAGCCTGATCCTACTATATGACACATATATACGTTACTTCTGACTTACCAAAAGAACATTTTTCCAAATTGTCGGTAAAGTTCAATTTTTGTAGAGTGCTTAATACTACTGTTAAATGCTGAATATGTTTTTCCCATGTGGAAGAGAAACCAATTATGTTATCAATGAAACTTTCTGCGTAATCACCATGTGGTCTAAGAGCCTGATTCATAACCCTTTGTATACCTAACATTCCGAACGATATTCTTTCCATTGATACTGACTCTGACTCTTCGGAGAAATGAAACTGGTAAGATGTCTACTTTCCTTTTCGAAGGAGATTCCCCAGTACCCTTTAAGGATATCCAGTGTAGACAAATAACGTGCTGTCTTTGCCTTATATCGAAGCTCTTTTGCATTTTGCTTAGAGAATGAGATTACTTGACTTTCCGCGTTAAGCCCTCTATAATTACATCATAAACGTACGCTTCCAAACTTATTCGCTACGACACACAATAGGGTAAACTATCTTCGTTGTTGAAGTTTCCATTAAACCCCTTTCTAACAAATCAGCAATTTCTTTTTCCATCTGGGGTTTCAACGCCTCAGGTACCTTACAAACATGAGGTTGCTTCCTTTCAATTCTTGGTTTTCACCTGATACTGCGGGATCCGACGTTAGCACATTTAATCTCCTCGTCAAACGCTACATGAAAAGAGTTAATTAATCTACCTAGATGATCCTTTTGTGTCCTATCTAACTGTTTTCATTCATCTGAAATTTCAGTCCTATCTAACAACTTCTCAACTTTTGGGTTTCTTTGAATAGGAGTATGTTGCACCTCTCCCAATTCTGCATCAATTTCGTAAATTATCTTCACTGCATTTACGGGTTGTATGTATTTCCGCAACTAATTGTGACGAAAATGTCTTACTGATTCATCCTGTAAATTTACCAAATACCAATGTGGAGATTTTTTCTCAACTGTTTCCCCAGGTCCTGTCCATTTGAAGCAAAGTTTATTTGTTGGTGTTAATACCACCATCTGATTTCCTACCACAAATTCTTTTTCCGTACACCTTAAATTGTGATAATGAACATACTTCTGTTACTTAGTTTCCGAATTTTCTTTAGCGAATTCCGCTGCCTTCTGTAGCATATTTCTAAGTGAAACTAACTATTCTGTTACAGATCCCCCAATTCTTGTGGTAACATCGTCTCATCTACTCAACTTGAGTTAAGTATCATCAACGGTCTAACTGGTACATGAACATACATTGAGAAAAATAGTGAGACTCCTGTAGTTGAATTTGATACCTCCCAATAAGCCCATAATAAATATGGTAGTTATTTATCCCACTTACGTTCTTGCGTATTTATCGCATGATGCAACATTGATTTCATCGTTCCACTCCACCTTTCCACTAACCCGTTTGATTGCGGATAACCTGGCGTAGAAAATTTTGGCGAAGCTCTTAATCGGCTCAAAAACTCTTGCATTAACTTTAAAATGTGTCCCATTGTCCATAACGTACATTCTCAGAACTCCAGCTAACATGAAAATGTCAATGAAGGCATCACAAGCTGCTTTCGCGGTCACCACTTTGATTGGTACCGCGTCAAGTCATCTAGTGCGTTGATCAACTACACACAACACATAATGGTGTCCTCGTATGGATTTTGGTTCAATCGGCCCTACAATGTGTGCGTTTACAACTTGAAACTAGGTCTGTCCTCCCTATTAAGGTAATAGACTCCCTTTCCTTCACTTTAATTTTCTTTACAAGTTGGTATTCTTTGCAAGCTTCGCACTACTTCCGGAACTCTTTCGACAATTCTTCCCACCAAAATGACATTTCATCTTCTCCTTCGTCTTCTTTGCTGCAAAATGCCCCCTTTGTAAGCTTTCGTCAGCCAATTTCACAATTTCTTTCCTACGGCATTTAGGAACTACTGATTGACTACAGCTTTTTCCGTTGATCTTTCCCGTATGGTAAAGGATAACAGATTCTAGCCAATATCCATTTTTACAATTGCGCGCATCCAGAAACGCGTTCTTTAAAGAATCACATTGCGCTTGCTCCCATCTGAAAAGCTGTATTTGCGATAGGGGTGGGTTATCAACAGTGATTTGTTCACTGGCTCTCATTTTTACGTCTGCCTCGTGTTCCCCTTTGTCAACGACGTAGTTCGAGCTGTTTTCGATCCAAATTCGACCTCAGAACTGTTTTTTCTTGGATTAGGCTACTGTTCTCCGGCAACTTTCCGCGTTCCCTCACTAACACCTAATACCAGTTTCTCTTCCTCGTTTTCTCCCAACTCCCCCTCGTTTTCTCCTCAACTTTCTCCATAAGTCTCACTTTGTTCCCTGAGTAGTCTAAAACCTCGAGGTGTCACTAACGCTTCTTCGTTCAAATTATGTACCACTGCTGCATGTAAATTTCTGCATAAAATTTATCTTCTCCCGGCCAGATACTCCTAGTTACTGAAACTGATTGGTCTTCTATTCAGCGGTGTTCCTTAACAATACTTTACCTCCAGACTCCAAGCATTTCTCTGGAATTACCGATTTTCGGATTAAAGTAATTTCTGTTAAAAGTAATTTTAATCAAACACTCCTTTAAACATAGAGTTGCCTATCCCCAATTCTATCGTAGGTAATTCCCTGTTTTCCTTAAATAGAGGAATTCCTTCTGCATAATTAGGTAGCTTCATTCCCATCCATATTTTATTTAACCCCTTAGCTTCGCCTTATCCATATTTTTTCTCGGCTCCTCTTTTGGATTTCGCTTTCAGGTTTATTGCTGGACAAAACCGTTTTATGTGCCCTTCACTTTGACAATGAAAACATTTCACGATCTTTTTACTTGTCTGCCTCATGTCCTGAGGTTCTAGAGTATTTACCCCTTTTATTTCTCCTTTTCCACTCTATTTTCCGAACTGAAATTTCCCTTACTCTTATTTGGTCGCACTAACTTATTTCCTTGTCTTCTCATTTCATAATTTGGTCGCATTTTGCTTAATTCTTGAGCACTCATTGAGTAATTTCTAGACTAGGCTGCAACATAATTATCAAATCATCTGGCAGCTCCGATGGAGATAACCAATTTCTACTTAACATTAGGAGGGGGTAATTGATCTTTTATCTGATCCTAGTTAAATGCTGAGCTATATGCCTCGACTTTTCCTCATACCTTCTCATACATCTTTCTAAATTCCTTTTACGCTGCAACGGGCTAATCTGAAATTCCTTTAATACAGTGCCTTTAATTTTCACATAGTTATCAAAATTCTTTTGATTTTTTCCCTTGAGATCAAACTTTTAACTTTTGCTTTTAAACTGTAAAAAATAATTTTACCCTTATGTTCTTCAGGAATTTTATACATCAGTTCTGTATGATGGAAAAAATGGCCATTCCTAAGTTTTTGATGGAGGATCAATCATGATTTCTTTTATCATATTTAAATATTTCAGAAAATCATTTCCCTTGTTTCCCGAATCTGAAACCCTTTCATCCTCTGAGCCCGATTTATTCCCTTTCATCTCTCTACTCTAAATTTCTAGCTCCTTAATTCTTACTTAATGTTCTCCCTCTAACTGTCTTTCTCGAAATTCCATTTCTCTTAATCTGTCCTTAACCGAGTCTACTTCTATTTTAAACTTTTCTAGCTGTAACTCCATTTCCTTTAATTTAATATGGGCCTGCGTGCTTCTAATGCTTTCCAGCGATTCCTCTGACGCTTTTTCTCTATTTTTCCTTTTAGGACCCATATAAACTTATATTCCTAGATCATCGATTTAAACATACATGCGTATAAATACCGTTTGCTTTTACAACCATTTGGTTATACGTATCTCATTATTACTCAATACTTCAATTACTGTCTTATCAAATCCAATTATAAACCATACATATTTCACTTTAAACCATTAAATACATTTCATAACATGACATCAAATGCAAATGCACAAAAATATAAACGAATTTTAACCTTCAGCATTACGTCGTCACACTTTTACATACTCATCTGAAGTTAAGTGCATTCAATATTTATCTCTCATATTGTTAGCTTAATTAAGTTTTCAACTAACTAGCTTCAACAATCAAAATACTTATAACGCATCAATCAGTAAAGTGATTACACATTAAATAATATAAATATTTCATTATCACATCTAACTTTCTTTGAATTATTTTAAAATTTTGCACTACTACATAATATCTCGTTGTATCATTGACAAAAAATATCGCTGGATTACATTAGAAATATGCTTACTCCAATTTCTATGGTTTACTCTCGACATTTCAGGGTTTTAATGGCCCAAAATTCTACTACAATTATTAATAAAATCATCAACCACAAATTTTTCTCATTAAATTTTTTTATTATTATTAATAGGGAAGCGCTCTCACTTTTTTGTGCTACCCAAGATATTAGGAGGGACTTACCTTTGATAGTAGAAATGTCGAACGAAGAGCACGTTATCACACTGGAAAAATCAATCCCAACATAATGCACATTAAATCTTGCACATCGCTTAATACGATCAGTTGTGTAAATCCTGTACACCCATTACACAGATTTAACACATCACGATTTCACAACGCTGATAATTCAGTACCTCATGCTTTCGAATTGCATCTATAGGCATCTTCTTTTTACACTTTTTCATCGCCGCATAATTCTCCAGCTTTCTTCTGCAACACTTTACTAATATATTCACTTATTATTTTTAGTTAGTTATTTATTTTTTTCTGTTAATACCATAGCATTACGTCGTGAGTAAGTCCTATCGGCTGCAACATTATGGCTCCTCATCTGAGTCTTGGTTCTTGATAAGGTATGTTTGTCCTATTAGGAACTCTCAACAACTACTACCGTATTCCTATGTACATATTTATTAAATATAAACATAAAAAGAACTATGCACATGGTTATTTACATCGTATCCAAACCCATTTTCTTTTCCCATCCTGCTCTGCACACATGCAGCAAACTGTCCCCTTCTCGGCAATGCCTCCCGCTTCCCTTTTCCGGCCCTTCTAGTTTTTGCAGGTATTTGCCTTATTGCACCCAAAGAAGTCTATGTACAATGCATATTCTTTGTTTCACCCATAAGTTCTTTCGCCTCTCCGAAGAAACAAGTTCTTGAAAAGTGCTCGCAGAAAGGGAACTTTACATAATCTGAAATGGTTTTGCCATCATCTAAAAGTAGATATATTTCTAGGCATACCTGCAGAGAATTAGAATTTTTTATTCAAAAGTTTCAAAGATATACGTAAATACATATTGGCACATTTTGAAATTTGGCATATTTATCATAAGCGACAATAAGATCAGATGTTTATGTGCCTTTTTATAATCTTCAATGAATTGCAAGAGTTTTTAATATTAAGTTGACCATACGAATTTAATATTAAGTTTGCCCATACGAATGTTTTAGAAAGCAAGTGTTTCAAACGTGAGTAAGGTACATGGCGGACAAAAAATGGAAGATTATTGCTGAAATATCTGCAGAAGGCCTCTATAAAATTATTAAGGCGTTAAGGTATTTATGAGGCAATAAGCTATTAAGAAGAAAATTAAAGAACTAAAATATTTACTTATTTATTTTTATTAAATAAATTCAATATTTTTATTTATTTGTTTATATTAAATTAACGTTTTATTTATTTATTTTTTGCGTCGAATATAGCCATTTTTTGTAATGCTATATGATTTTTGCTGTTTAAAAAATTAAAAATTAAGATTTATTCAGAAATACGGATAATATTTTAACAAACTAAATGTAGGATGATAAACATGCATAAAACATTAGAACATGGATAAAACGATGGTAAATTATTTGTACGCACATCATATGAAATTAAAATGTAGATCACACAATTTTCTCATTTATTTATCTTTTCTGAATTGCCTATTGAAGTAAGTAACAGTCTCGTTCTACGGTATCTTCTGTGTTAAGGTAGAATTTAGGTTTCAAACCCATCGTAACGAGTACTCAGTCACTATGTATTCTTTTGAAAGAAGAGTTATTCAAATAAATAAACTTAAGTAAAAATGATGTGAATAAACATGCTTAAAGTACACAATGCTAATTAATACATAGAAATTTTTAAACTATTTGAACTATAGTTCAACCACTCTATTCAAATAATCAAAATGAGTTCTAAAAATAGCAACTGTAATTAAAACATGAAGAAAAAATATATGTAAGAGGAAAAAGCAATATTTATTTTGCCGGTCGCGCAGAATGAACGAGAAAGTGAAAGGTGTAGCCTTAAACTGAAAAAGTGTGTTGAGAGAGTTATTCTAGTCACAATGTAAAAAAACGTGCGCGAATTTAAATTTCCGAATTACTGATTAAATTCCAGATAAAATTTTCTAAGTATGAATTTTAGCCATGGTTTGAATCGTAAAACTGAAATATAGAAAACAATTGGCATTTCATTTCAGAAAAATTCCGATTTTATGCCAAAATTCGTATGTTAGAACAATGACATTTATAAATATAATATATATCCTAAATCGCACTTTTGAGAAATGATGAACACAAGACAAATTTCATTATTTTTTTTTTTTTTTTTTTTTTGACTGCCTAAACTCTTGTTAGTATGGCAGATCCTTAATCTGAAGACTGGTATTCCACTACCAGTAAGATCGCAATGGGTGTTCCAAGAAATTCCTATCAGAAATTTTTAATGTCTCTATAATAGCACTCTAACAAAGACCTTCACAAAACACTAATAAAATTCAAGATTTTCAAGTTTTTCAATTTAGAATTCTGTAGGTTCAAGTCGAGTTTCAGAATCTGGAATCTTTTCTAGTTTTGGAAGCTTCAGTAATTCAAATGGCCATTCTTACAAAGACTCTAGAAAGCACATTTTTGCCTTAAAACACTTTTGCCTTTTTTAATATTTATTTTTAAATTTTTAATAATTTTATGCTTTATGAGGTTAAAGACACTTCGTGCTAGTGAGGAAAATTATTGTGTAGATGTAATCTTATTTTAATGTTCAAAGGCTACTTTTCCATTAGGGAAAAATCTTTAATATTAATTCGAAAGAAGTAGTTTAAGACTTAATGAAGACATAAATCATTAAAAGATACTTTTATTAATACTAGATGCAAACTCTGTACTAAGTAACGCTATAACTTCTACAGTGTAATATAACTTAGAATAGTTGTCCAAACTACCTAACGGCTACTTGTTAAGTAGAATGTCTGGCCAGGTATTGCCTATTACACTCCGCAGATACTGATACGAACGATAAAAATGAAAGCTGACACTTAAAATATACTTTGTTAGCCATTTATTAACCATTAGAATCGGGAATTTTACAAAATTAATAAATGATAATAAACTAAAATCAAGATCTTATCAACTTCGCAAGAAGAGACTGCTTGTCTTTACGGTAAATAACAATACGCTGGGATTACAGCAATATCCTAACTAGCATTTACAACGCACGTGAGGTTAAAATCGAAGAGTTAACTTTCTTAACATTTGGGGCTCAGCGAAACTTAGTCAATTAATGCTTTCAGCAGTTCTGCAAGCGATGTCTTCTGGGAAAGGTGGTCAGGATTACGTAGTAAGCTTGAATCGGCTCCACACTACACCATCTGCCATACAGTTGTATAAATGTATGGTCTCAAGGATGTATCATCACAAGCCAAAGAACATAGGCTAGAAATTAACTTACCAAATTGTTATGCAACCTTAAATGATAACTATTGTAAACAATTAATGAAATAAAGGAAAAAATATATTTCATAATTAAAGTATTAAAATTCCTTTTAGTTATCAATTTATTTAAAGTTTAAATAAAGTGTTGCGAAAAACTGCTTTTTTATGATCTGATTCTCAGGTCAAAGCAATCGACTTCATAAATGTAGCTTAAAATACCTGAGTTTTATCTTTATTATTTCAAACATTTAATTTAAATAGATGTATTTATTTCAAAGAAAAATGACACCAACATAAAATGTTTGACTTATTTGAGAAAGATATGAAAATCTCATTTGACCCACACCGGGAGTTTAAGGAATATTTTAGCAGTATTGTGAAACTTTTTGATTTGCTATGAAACCAGTTATGTTCTGAGATTTATTTTATAAGTCTTTAATTCATTGTTCTGATCATTATCAAAGATACTTTCTTTCAATTTAGATCAATTTGCTATATAAATAACAATTTATTTTTGTACTGTCCTAGAGAAAAACTCTGATTTGAATCAAAGGATATGCTTACTTTCATCCTTTCTTTCAGTAATCCTAGACAAATTTTCAGGAGTCAGTTTTATTGAAATGTAATAGGTCTTCTTAGTTTGCTTGATTGTTTTCGAGATCGCTAAAAGTTTATTGCACAAAACTATTAAGGTCTCTTTGAGAAAACATTGCAAACCATCTTTATTTAAATTTAAGTAACAAATCTGTCTTCTTTTCTTTGTTTTCTTACTGACATATTTTGTGATATTATCTGCAACTAGACAATCTGATTGTCTCTGATTTCAAATCTTAAATAAGACAATTTTTGCATGTTATGCAATCGATCCTCTCCGTTTCATCTCAAATTCGTTTAGCGTTATTAAAATTTTAAAAAACTTCATCGCAGTTCGTATGTATTCCATTGTTGAACAAAGTAGCAGCTGTCCACTCTGGTGGAATACCGTCCCGTTTCTGAAAATTACGACATCGTGAAGGGATCAACAGAATAGAATAAAATTTATTCCACATACAACTTACAGTGACAAAAGAAATGATTAGATTTTCAGAACAATATAAAAGTATTAAATTCTAAAATCAATATTTTATGAATCCACCATGTGCTGCTCGCCACAACATTAAACTGAAGTGGCTTCGAAAGTGTACATGCGAAACAGCATTTCTTCTTGCGTCTATCCGAGCTCAAAGCTGATCCCTATTGGCCGCAGAACATATGCACAGACACTTTATCGATGACAATAAGTCACACGGGTTGGCTAAAGAAGCAGCACCATTTGACATTCTGAGATGAATTCTTAAAGTTGAGCAGCATTTTCTTATTGAAATAATCCTTCAGAAATGCGTTGAATAAAAATACGACTTTGAGCCCCACAGTGCTGTTACAGACGAAAGCCCTCCAATTTCCACCAAAGAAAGCGCATCAGACACAGTGGCATCTTAGACTATTATATTAGTAGTAGTGTCATACCAGCGTTACGCTTATAGTGTCTAAAACGTACTTGACCATCTTTGTACTACACTTAAAGCTAGTAGAGTTAACGACAAAGACTATTGCCATTTGGCCTCTCTATTGCCATTTGGCATTTCAGTGACTGTTTTGATGGTCCTGTTGTGGCGGCATGTCATTAAGCATAAGATTGCTTATGAGTGTCAATTACCTAGCGAGATTCCTTCACAGTGCTACAAGTTTCGCACGCAGATGTATACTTAAAACGTTTCTTTTAAATCATGACGAGTATCAAAGAATTTTGTCAAATTTCGGAGATCTTTGTATTGATTATAAAGTTACCACGTTAAGTCACTGAATGTTGAGTGCAATATGTGTGAATAACATTGAAAGATTAGTGTCCGTTCTCGAAATACTTGTCATCACAAAACAGAATAAGGCTTATTGGAAGAAACATTTCTTACAAAGATCAAGGGAAATAAATCCAGAATCACGTTTTAAATAACTAAATTGTTTGTCTGATAAATAAGAACAGAAGCTTTCGTGAGATGTTAATTTACAGCGAAATTTTTTCTACAAGTTCGCATTTTAATCATTCTGATCAGTTCATTTTAAATAAAAGATTGTATATTTTGTATGTTTCATGTCTCCAGAACTAATTTTTAAGCTAATATCGTGACTCGTTGGCTTTAAACTAGTTCAAATGTTAAACAAATATCTGCAGATGAAAACCCTATTGAAATTCTTATTAATCTAATACGTTTTACGCATCTTTCTTAAACACAAGTATTTTTTTTATTTCTTTGAAACTTGAATCTTAACCGATAATCTGAAATTTGCAGATTGCAGTTTAATTTTTTTATTCCTACTTCGAAGCTATGTAATGAAATTTGACATTAATGTACTATATATGTTCCAACGTCAACAATGAAATTTTTACCCGGATTTTCTTAAAACATACAAACCATTTTTATTGAAGTTGGCATGCACCTATGATTGAATTTTTTCAAAAATTTTGAAGTTTGCATTTTCTTGAATTTTATCATATTGAAGCTCTTAAATTCTAATTACAATATTACGACAAAAATTGAATTTCTGCGTTATTTATTTTGGATTTAAATAATTTAAAATATCTTGAGTAATAGATTGAGCTAAATAGGAGGCACTAAATTGGAGGATATATGTATTTCCGCATTCATAATTAATACATTATCTTCTTTTTGAATATATTTTTGCCTATAATTTGTTTCAAATTATTTGAAATGCTTTTATTCACAAATATCTGCGACGGAAACATTATTAATGCACTCTGTCCAGTCATTTAAAATTATTTTATTCATAACAGTTGCGACCTCTGAATATATTACGGAAATGAATACGGAAAATGAGAAAGAAATATAAAAGAAGTTTTTGTAGTTTTCGATAGCATCGCAAACACAAGCATAATTGGACCGCAAACTAGACCATGATAATGATTTCTAAAACATTCAAGAGCAAATAAGAGAAGATATGCAAAAGGTAGCGCTGCCGGTCGAGATATTATATATGTAAAGTATTACAAGCACGATCCGTAGCAAATTGTTGTTTGGTAATACAAAAAAAAAGTTCTTTAAGTCCTTAAGAAAGAGTTTCGTGTTTCATCTGAAATACAGAATTTAAGAACAACAAATTCAAATTTTTATATGTTCGATTTTTTTCAAGTCCAGAAATTCGCAAGTCAAACGTATTGTAATAAATATAACAGGAGAACTCAATTATCAATTCCGAAAACATAAAAAGTGAAATTTTAGTCAAAACTAATTTTAGAGAAATAGATTAATCTAAACAAGATCTGTATTGCTAGTAAAAAATCTGATGTATACACCACATGAATTCCTTGTTCAGAATATTAAATTATATGCATTTTTTCTTGCATTTCATTTACACTTATTGGATTGAATTAAATCTATTTCGTCGACAGTGTATAAACCGCAAGAGAATAAATGCACTCTTTAAAATTCTCTATATTTGTTTACCATAGCGACACTCTGGCGCTAGGTGCACTTAACAGCGTTACATCTCATTTATTTTATACCTCAGAATGCATAAAAATTATATCATCTGAAGAATTAGCTAATCATTGCCACATGTTCTACGCAAATACTATAATAAACCTAAAACAATGTATAAAAGAAATTAAGCAAAAAAAAAAAGAGTTTTTCACAGACGATTCAGTATTTCCCATTCAATTAACTTAGTACTCACTTCGTAACAAGGCGAAAATACGTAAAAACTCGAAATATCTGCATTAAAAATTACGAAATAAATCTTAAACACTCAGTTCCTCGAATAGATTCCAGAACGGATTAAGCATGATTTAATTCGCAATAATAAAAGAAGGAGTTATCTTTGTTGTTGCGAAGCTTAGATTCTCTAGATCGGCAACAAATTCACTATTCTGCTAAGTTTCAAATATAAACAAATAGGGCTGCTATGGTAAAAATAATTAGGCTTACCCGCACTTAAGCAACTTTTAAATTGTTTATTAATTCTACAAATATTGCACGCAAATCTAGTAAAGACATAAAAACCTTGACCGGAAGATAAAAACCAAATAATTCAATCCTTTTTAAAGCAAAAAATGCGCAATTTACAACATATGAGAATAGAAATAGAGCTCACTGAGCCAAATAACAGAGTGGGTATACATATATCTATACAATTTTTTTGCTGCCGCTTGAAAGGTCCAAAGGGGAAGGTGCACATCTACATGTTATAGCAGTCCTATATACAAAATTTCGACTTTCTGAGGGTACTCGTTTTTGAGTTATGCGAGATACATAGATACATACGTACGTACGTACGGACACCATGAAGAAATCTCTTCTGAATCCATTTTGAATCAGTTTTATAATTCGTTAGGGACATAGGTTCGTTTGAGGACCTTTATTCTGTCTTTACGTACAGATGTCACGCAAAAACATCGTTAAATTACATTTAATAACGGTCAAACTGGATACGGTAAACGGAATATTTTGTGATTAAAATACTTCCTTTACAAGGAAGTCAAAATATCGTATGAGGTCATTTTCCTTCTGATATAAAAATAAATAACCTATAATTAATAAAATAATAATAAAAATGTTTCTGATACCCTCTGTTAAGCAGAACTGATGTGAGGTAAACCGAAAAACGAAGTCTTCATCACGTTTTGAAAGAAGAAAGGAGAAATTTTCCTCCAAGTGATACCAACATTTTTATTATTTATCTATTTTTATTTTTGACTTTTATTGCATATTTGATTCATGAAAGCTTGCATAATGGTCAGGAATACATTTTGATCATTATAGAAGAGACATTTGTGACAATCTCTCAAATGCACGTAGCAGTTTTCCAAAATTAATATCATTCACAGCTTAATTGAACGGGCCCTTTTAGTATAAAAAATTGTTAAGAACATAAATCTCAAAATTAAAATCAGAATAATTTAATATGTATTATGTCCTTCATGTAACGCTAGGAGTGCACGATAATTAAGCCAGAGATCTAGCCCAAGTTTAAAAGTACTTTCCCGGTTTGTAT
Organism: Stegodyphus mimosarum; assembly: GCA_000611955.2. NCBI lineage: Eukaryota > Metazoa > Arthropoda > Arachnida > Araneae > Eresidae > Stegodyphus > Stegodyphus mimosarum. The sequence goes on along the minus strand of KK113344.1, from coordinate 700,268 downwards.
TAGACTGAAGTAGGTAACAAGGGTAAACAGAAATTTTTACAGGACTGTTTTGTACAGCAAAAATGGTTTTGTCTTTACTCCTTAGAACCTATCCAAACATCGATGAAGCAGCTGGAGGAAAGAAAATCTATGGACCTCTGAACAGAATATTTACAGAACATAAGAATAAAATTGACAAATTTTTCATCGAAAAATGTAACAGACTTTCGTCTAAAATCCAGCTACAGTAAAGGAATAAATCTATTATTATCCGTACTGTACCTGAAAATTATGGCGATTTTCTGCTAATTTACGTTGATCTTATTTATAATTGTTTTTTAATTATGAATCTTGATTAGGCACTTACATGTTTTGTTTACGATTTATTTGGTACATTATTACTTTTCAGAATTTGTACCATTAAAATATACGAACAAGCAAACTTCTAATTCAAGTTTTATATGATAAAATTTATAAATGTTTGCATATCCCTACTTTGCAAAATTTCCGAGTAACTACATAAGAGCAGGTGCTATATCTACGATTATAATACTAGAATTACTTCCTCGTTTATTTGATGGTATGATTATTGATGAAATTATTATAAAACAAATTTCTCATTTGTTAGTAACAAACTGTTAATTCCTCATATTTTGATTATATTACTGTTATTATTTTTAAATTACAGATAATGATCTTGTTTATTTCCATTTTTTAAATCACATTTAGCTCAAACGTAGAAACTTATATAATTGTGATTGGGATACTGTATACTAGATGAAAAAATATACTACTTTAGAAAACGTTATTCGTTCTCGTCCAAATTGTGAAAGTATTATAGAATTAGAAGCTCTTTCAAGGTAAATGCAAAAATTAATGCAAAACAAACTGAAAAATCATACAATAAAGTTGTCAATAGCCTTAAACAAAGAATCGCTACTAAATTTATACTATTTGCCAATCTACGCTCTCATGGAAGAAAGCAAAGTTCTTGAAATCGGTAGAGGTCGAATCAAAACTGCAAAAACCCAAGACAGGAGAAAAGAAAGACCAAAAACATAAAAGATGAATTAAAAGGCCACGAATGAAAAGACGTGCAGCGATATCGGAGTACAAACATTTCGTAATTACAGATCGTTTTTAGTAGATGTTGTTAACCTAAGATCCCTTGCACATGTGGGAGGTTTGTTTCCAGTGCTGATTTGCGTGATTCTGTCGTTCGCTGCGTATTACCAGTTTTCCAATAGGCGACTCCAAAGAACAAGCAGTGTGCATGAAATTACTTTTCTTAATATGAAATAGCTGAGAACATAGCTAATTTTAAAAGGTAATGTTTTAAGAAAATCACAAGCCCACAGAAGGTTCAGTAAATTCAAATATGGCGCCATATCAAATGATTGATAAAACTTAGATGTCCATTGTAGACTAGAAATAGGAATAATATTGAAAAATGCAGCAGACTATTATTTAAGACCATTAAAAAATTTTCTGGAAAAGCTTGATTTCTCCGTCTGACAGTGATTGGGATTACAGTGACTGACAGTCTCCGTCTGACAGTGATTTAACAATGCTCATATTCTACTAACCTGATCCAAAAGGCTTTCTCTTGCTTAGACTGAATTTTTTTATTTCCACAGGAAACAGGAATTGTCAGAAAGAAATTCACTGGTATGGATGGGATAAAAGGAAATACGTTGAATATATATTCCATGTCAATCATTGAAGAATTGTTTCTGTGCTTTAAAAAAGTAGATAAAACGTTGGCAACGTAAATCGATGTTTATGAAGAGCACAATGAATGAGATTAAAACACATGGGCCAAAGTATAATGTAATTGTTTTAAAATAATACCATCATTTTAATTGCTCCAGAATACTTACAAATCGATGATCCTATCAGCGAAAGTATACAGCTAGGGAAAGTGTCGTTAAAATAACAAATAAATACATACTCTGTATATTATATAAAAAAGCTACCACAAAAATTTCTCAGGGAAATTACAATAAGCATTACAATAAATATAAATCCCACATTGTAGGGATTTATATTTATTTCAAATAACCAGTTAATTTTAATTTTAAGTTCCTTTCCTAATTGTCAGCCTTGCCCTCATTCCCCTAATTGTCAGTGCCAGAATTCTACCACTGGAAGAATAAGTTAAATATCGACGTTCCAGTAGAGAAAGAGAGAGTCCGGGAAATTGCCGTGCGTGCTTATACGCAAACTTCTGTTTAGCAGTTACTGCTGGTTAGGCGTGGCTTAGTCGCTATTATCTTGCTGTCACTAGAATCATTTACGCGCTGTAGGCTACAGGATTATATGAGCCCTGTAGTGTAATTCTAATATTTGTGAACATCTTGAATATTCTTAACTTTGATTTTGCTGTTTCAGTTACCGCCCTAGTTGAGGCGTAGTGTGTTAGCGTCAAGTTGACGCATTGTAAATAAGTTTGTAAGGTTTTAGTTTAAACTAACAAAGTTTTATTTTAATTTGCCCTTTTTTTATCTGTTCTCATTTCAACTTCCCGTTAGAATAAGCGCGCATTTCAGCTTTATGCTAATTTGAAGTGGAGCTAAGTTCTACTTAAGCAAGAGGTAGGAACCTCTCAGTGTGAGAGAGCTTTTAGTCTCAGACCACTGTTACTCTATTCAAAGTTCGCCTGACCAGCTAGTATTTAAATTCTAAGCCGTAGCGTTGTTACTTATTGAAGTAATTCTAAGTGCGTTAGTATTAGTTAAGTCTTGCCACGCACCATTTAGTTTAGAGGCCAACCTCGCGTTATAGCTCTGTGAGCAACGACTATTTAATTTCTAATTAGCTTTAGTTTAAAATAAATTTGATTGTTCAGTTTAGACCCAAGTGGCGGTCATTATTTTCTGTATCCCTCCCGAGTTGGGAAGTGGCTGTAAATAATTGTGGTTTAATAAAAGAGGATTTTAAGTCCTTCTTACGTATAGTTATTCCACCACTTAATCACAGTATTCTACCACAGAACATAGCTGCATTCAGCTCCCTGTTCAAGATCAGGACTTGTAACTACTTCACGAAGACGTTCGCCAAGAATATGCATCGAACACTCAATCCTGACAAGTTAAAGAGTTTAATAAAGGGCAGTTTTAACCCTTCCTCAGTGCAATCACTATTTCTCAAAATTCCACACAACAGAAGGACAGTAGAACTTTACAACATAACAATTACTCCAGTGTGAGTCCAAGTGTGAAACAAAATCAAATAGTTATATCCAAAACCATCCCACAAGTTATTCATTTTTATGGATGATGTAACAAATGAAAAGTGTCGTTAAAATAATAAATAAATGCATACTTCCTGTACATTATATCAAAGAGCTACCGCCGAAATTTTCCAGTCTTCACATAAGAATTACTCCATCGTGAGTCCAAATGTGAAGGAAAATCAAATAGTTATACCCGAAACCATCCCACAAGTTATTCATTTTTATGAATGATCTAGGAAATGAAATGGAACGTCAAAAACTCATCAGGTGAAGTAATTTTCTTTTCAGTAAAAAAGATATATCCAATCTAAAATGAATGAGATAGTGAACCATTAAAATCTGAAAAAGCTTGAAGCTCCCAATTATTGCTTAATCATTCTCAAACTAATACATAAACTAAACCATACTCTATAATTTCTTGAATAAATGGTTTAAAATTAGATTACTTATTGGCTGTTTTAACCTTAGGCAACCAATTCTTTTTCTTACTGCTAATTCATACGTAGTTAAGGGAGATAATGGTTTCGGTCCAAAACTTCGATAGTGAGTTTTCAGTCAACAGTCAATAAGCATGAATTAGGATCCCCACAACAACACGTTTTTAGTATTTTTACGATGATGTCTGTTTGTGTGTGTATACGTGTGGTGTTTTTCGTCCATAGTAACTCTTATACGAAACTTCCAAAATTTTCCATTTTCTGTACTTTTGTTTTCTACATTCATATAAAAAGGTCTTTAGATTTTTTACAAAATTGGACAAGCGGAAGTGGTACTTTACGAGAAGCTCACAGCAATTTTTTGTGAAAAACTGTATTAAAATATAGTCTAAAACTTAACAGTTTTAGTATTTAACACTTTTACATCAATCGAACAACGTATTAAATTTTGGCTAAAATTGATAAATCGGAAGCTATATTTTACATCAAGCTCTAAATAGACTTTAAAAAAATAAAAACTATTTAAAAATATTTAAATATTTTAATATTTCATTTAAAATAGACTTTAAAAAAATTTTTAAATTTAAAAAATATTTTAAATTGTCCAAAACTACTCAAATTTAGTACCTAGAATAGGTATATGATTGAGAATAACATATTATATTTATAAGCATTAAATGTATTCTTGGAATTATGATAAGTGCAACAAGAATAAATTCATCATGAACACCATCTCTCGTTATGAAGCAATGAAACATTGTGCAATCACCAAATGCTATCTTTATGTATTATTGTTAGAAAAATAATATAACAAACGTAAATAATAAGCGAACAAACGAAATGCGTGACAACAATTAATACTCTATATGCTAAAGATATGCTGATTTTAAAGATTTTGTTGCTGAATTTTACTTGTCGAGAGTGTGATGTTTAATTTATAAAGCTAAAATAACAAATAAAAAAATAAGTTGAATACCAATATCATAATCTGAGAAAAGACTGAAAATGAAACATATTACAGTACTTAGCAATCTATCAGGAATTCGAAAGACATATTGTTTTAAAAATTTTATAATTGCTAAATCCCAATTTGTGAATCCGAAGCATTATATAAGAAAAGATATACTATGATCGAAGCAATATTTTCATGTCAAAGCGTAAGAAAGGTTGTATGCATGAGAAAATGAAAGTAGATTCATTTATTTTCATTGTGTGGGAGAATAGAATGTTGCTACATATAAATTTATTTCATTGCGTGGAAGAATAGAATGCTGCTAAATATAAAAGTATTAGTATTTATAACTAACATTGAGCAATAAAGTTTATCAACAAATTAGATTTTGTTTACAAACGATCAGAGCGGACGGACGGAAGAACGGAAGTGATAGCTTACTAAGACTCATTCCTATTTTGTGAAGTTTGCATATCCCTTGAACAGATTTTATAAGAAACCGTTAATTTAGAATACATTTTGTTCTCAGATTTTAAAATTTATATATAACAAATCATAACCGTTTCTTCTTTTAACTTATAAAGTTATGGTTTAGTTGTGAATTACTCGAGTAAATAAATTAACTCTGCATTTCTCTCCAACAAGATTAGTTAAAATCACTCCATTTTCAAAACGTTTATGTACACTGCGGAAAAAAGGGAACAGTTCTATATTTGTCATTCTGCTGGGAATTCAAATTGCGTTTTCATGTCTCGAAAGCGGGATTTAGGTTATGCATTAAATTTATATATAGTGTTATGGTATTTTTAGCATTTAACATCATTGATTTATTAGTCATGAGTGCCATGATCGTGTAAACGAACTTTTAAATCCTATCAACACTAAAATACTACAAAGGGGGAAATTGCGTGACAAACATTGAAAAGAAAATATCAGTAAGTTAAATGAGTATCAACAAATATAGTTGTAAATACCATAACGATAATACAACCAGTGTAATATTACATACCAAAGCGTTGTGGGAAGATAGGAGTAACTCATTCAAGTTTCAATTTAATTTATTAGATCCAGAGTTCTAAAATATGAGTGAAACAAACAAGTTTAGGTAAATTAAAGTAACATTTATTGGAAGTAACAAAACTAGCTACAATATTTTAGATACATAAGTGGTGGTGGTTACAGATGTGATTTACCGGTGAGTGTCTGAGAAAAAACAGGTAGAAAACATACCTTTATACAAAAAGAGGGGGCCCGCAAGAATCAAGATTCTTGCGACAAAACAGCTCCCATTACATTCATGAAAATAAAAAAGTGAGTAGTGACATCCTAATTTTTTCACGGATATCTATAAAGATAAAAGAAAATATATTAGCGGGCCGTCCGTCCTTTCAATCTAGACTCGGACCTCCATACGTTTCCGACCCTCCTTGGTTTCCTTTTCGCTAATGTTTTCAGCCATCTTCTCCAGTTTTTGTCTTCGACAGAGCTCTCTTGAACTATTTCTCACTGCTTCTGGTCTGGCGTAAAAACTTCCGAATCCCCCCTCTCGAAGACCGCTGCAGGCTCTTTTTCTTCTCGCCAGCCCCTGACTTGGCGATGCTTGAAGTTCCAAAAGCCACCAGTTACAAGACAACCCTATGAGGAGAATCCAAGGCAGTAGGTGTAAAGGTCTTGGGTGGTATGCCGGATGTTGGAGGATATCCCTTTTTCTGCGAGAATTACAATCGGTCCAAAAGATCAATCACATTTTCTACGATTGAAATAACACATTCCTGCAGCTAGCCTCGCACAGCGTGTCACTTTAGCATGGGCGGAAGCCTAACGGACTCCCATTCACTCAGTGCCACAACCCCGGCGTGGCGTAACTGCATACAGAAAAAAAAACTTTAGAAGCAGGGTGCAGATTTGAACTTGGTTAAGGAAATTTCCAGACCACTGTCTGGCAGATATAAGCATTCTGGGAACTATCCTCCAGGAAAATTTCGAAAACAAGGTAATAAATCCTAATTCCCATCACAACGTTAAAAATTTGTGAAAATGAATTAAAAAACTTGCTTTTAATTACTAAATTCAATTAAACACCGAAGAATGTTTCTACAGTTGAAATATAATAATTACACAGCCAAATTCATGTTTCTCAAGAATGCTTCCACAACACCATAAACGACGTCAGAAAATATTTATTCAAACTTTACCAGAAAGAGGGGTACGTTAACAAAACTTATTAAACGTTATACACCAACTTGTGTAAAACACAGAACTTTTAAAATCAAAGTGAAAATAACCTTAAGAGTCAACCAAACCAGAAATTAAACATTAAAAAAAAGTTAAGATTAAGCGTTAAACAAACAAAATTAAATGGTTAACTAAACAACCTTAAGAATAAAAGGAAAATTAACATAAGCAACCTAAATTCAGACGTAACCAAAACTTCCAAAATCAAATTGACAACAATTACTTTTCAACAAAGCCAGATTTATGATCAACTAATAAAATCAAATTAATAACTTCTATGACTGATAACTGAGTTATGATAATCATTACAATTTAGATAAGTAAACTTCAATTACTGATACTGAATTAAGATAAACTTCAATTACTGTTACTGAATAAGTATGTATTACATAACAATAGTATTGTTCTAATATAGGTATTTTGACACAAAATCGGACATTTTCTGAAATGGCATGCCAATGCTTATAGATATTTCGATTCTACCACTCAAATTATGCCTCAATATTAAATTCTGTAAAATTTGGTTCAAAATTTAAGGAGAAATTAAAATATTTATCTTAACGTAACTTTTTTCAGTTTGAGTCAAGGAATAATTCATTCGGCAAATTCCTAATTTATAGCAATGTATTTTCCTTTCTCTTTGTTGCATTTTAAACGAGCGGAAACAAAGTCATCGTTCAAACTTTCGAATAATTTTAACAAAGTGCGTAAACCACATTTGGCTTTATTGCTTATCATATACACTCTTAGACAAAAAAAAACAAAAAAAAAACGACGCACCAAGAAGGAGTTATCCGAATGGGACGAAAATCGGTAGAAGTGATGTACATGTAAAGAAAAACAAATGATTACAGTTTGAGAAAAATTAGATGATTTATTGAAGTGACAGAGCTTCACAAAGTGAAAAAGTCAGTAACGTGTTTGTCCACCTTTGACCCTTATGCAAGCAGTTATTCGGCTTGGCATCGATTGAATAGAGGTTGCGGATGTCCCCCTGAGGAATATCGTGCCAAATTCTGTCCAACTAGTGCGTTAGATCGTCAACATCCCGAGCGGGTTGGAGGGCCCTGCCAATAATGCTCCAAACGTGCTCAATAGGAAAGAGATCCGGCGACCTTGCTGGCCAAGGTAATGTTCGGCAAGCACTAAGGCAAGCAGTAGAAACATGTTCAGTGGAGAGGCGGGCATTATCTTGCTGAAATGTAAGCCCATGTTGGCGTGACATGAAGCGCAACACAACGGGCCTTAGAACTTCGTCGATGTACGGCTGTGGTGTAAGGTAGAGACGGATGACAACCAAAGGAGTGCTACTATGAAATGAAATCGCACCGCAGACCATCACTCCTGGTTGTCGGCCTGTCTGCCGGAAGATAGTCAGGTTGGTATCACATCGTTGTCCGGGGCGTCTCCAGACTCGCTTTCGCTGGTCATCGGTGCTCAGTTCAAAGCGAGACTCATCACTGAAGATTATTCTATTCTAGTCAGTGACATTCCAGTACGAATGAGCCCGACACCACTGCAAACGGGCTTGACGTTGGTAATGGTAATCGGCGCAAGGGGCGCCGTGACCTCAGCCCTCTTTCTGTGAGCAGTCTATGAATGGTCCTTGCGGTCACTGAAGCACTAGTTGCACGTACAATCGATGATAATGATGCATCTGGGGCTGTGAGTGCCGCTCTGACAATTGCTCGGTCTTCACGTTCTGTCGTTTCTCTAGGCCTACCGCTTCCTTCGTAACGCTGTGTGCGGCCATGGTTCACCCATTCCTGCCAACATCGTCTAATAGTCGCATCGCTTCTGCTCAAATTTCGAGCTATTCGCCGATAAGGCCAACCGGCTTCTTTGAGCCCAACTACAGGACCTCTCTCAAATTCTGACATCTGCGTAGATCGTTCTCGCACCTGTATGTGAGGCATAGTTACTGTCTACCACAGTACACGGGATGAAATTGGTGAAGAATTTATGACCTGAAATCGTAATTTCCCCTCTTAAATATCCTGCCAGTTGCGCAGAGCAGATGCGCTGTAGCGACAACCGTCCATTCATTGGGAGCCAAAATATAAAATTTTGCATTTTCCGTCCAAACCTGTATGCATATCAATTCGTGTCCAATTTGCTTTATATCTTCTCGGTGCGTAGTGGTGCGTCGTCCTTTTTTTTTGTCTAAGAGTGTATATGCCAAATTTCAAAACTGGCCAATATGTAATTATTTCATGCGTAGCTTAGAAACTTTTGAATAAGTAACTCTTAATTTTTTGCAGGTGTGCCTAAAAATATCTAATTTAAGATGATGTTAAAAATAGAATAGGTTATAATACAAAAGAATATTTAAAAAATTTATAAAATACAAATTTAAAAAATAAAGCATAAAAAATGCCCGAATAATATTTGGATTAAGTCTAAATTTCGAATTGTGGAAGAAGGAATCAAGTAGGATTTAAGAAAAGGAGATATTAATAAATGTATATCAAATTCAATTAACAATGAGGTGCTAAAGGTTTTTAGAGCTAATGTTTTAAAAACTACTCATGCGATTTTTAAAGAACTTGCCAGTTTGGCGCAATTTGGGTCGTAGAATCGAAATATGGAAAAACAATAGGCATGTCAATTAAGAAAAAGCCGATTTTATGTCAAAATACCTATATTAGAAAAATGCCATATATAAATCTAATACATATCCCAAGTCACGCTCTCGAGACATGAAAAACGCAAGTTGAATTTTGTCAATCGGCCCACTAGAACAGGAGATATAGAACTAGCCCATTTTTTTAGTTCAAAGGGGCTTTCTCTCTGATGGACCATTTTTTCCGTTTTACGATTTTGCGTCGGAAACATTAAAAGTCTGAATCACTTTTCAAACTGTTGCCACCAAATCTTGCAGCCCTGTATTATATTTAAAGAAATTAAATAAAGAAGAATCTGCATAAATGCATGTATGTGATAAAATGTGATAAAACAACGGTACCTAGAGCCATCCAATTTTGAATAACGTACGTTTCCACTCGAATATGCGCCTCTGAAGCCCACATTTTGGAATTTGTGTTATTATCGGTTTCATATTTTGCAAAACTTTAGAGAATTTTTGATGAACAAACTCAAACGATTTGAAGGCGAGCAATGGCAACACTCTACGGAGGAAAAAAAACCTTTTTTATCTAAAGCGCGCGGAACTGTGTATCGGAAATTCAAAAGATATACTCATTTCAAGATTATTTTGCGATATTGCTGTTGAAGTGAATTTCATGTTAAAAAAATATGTGAATTTAAGTAAGTATATTATGGTATCAAATTTTAGTATAATGTGAATTCTTTTTAGTGTTTCAGCAATATCTATGTTAAATAATGTGCATACGAATTAATGCAGAAATATATATGTATTAGAAAATTAATTTGTACTCAGAACAATTGGGACGTTATTCAAATCAGAATGACCGAATGTAATAAGCCGATAGATGGCATTGTAGAAAAGTCGGCGACAGAGTGCGCACGATAGTTCGGGAGTCGAGAGAATGTGAGTGAGGTGACGAATATTTTTGAACTATAATGTAAATATATGTAAATATTTAGTGCAGCAATAAAAGATAGCAATAAAAAGCTAGAGTCATCCTGAAAAATGAAAGGAAATCACAACTTGCCACTAACCATCCTTTTAGATCAGATAACAGTGCGAAGAACATGATATTTAATAAATAAAAGTAACACACAAAACGTTAAAAAACGCCCCTTTGGACGTAATTTAAAATCTGAAACCTATCTTCTTTTTTTTTCTTTGTCCTTAAACATGCTTGAAAGTTGGAGTAATTTAGTTTAGCTCTCAAGCGTATTAACGTCTATCTATAGAAGAAATACAAGTAATGATTTTATCTTGAACACTACAGATTTAAAGCCTCTTTAACTAGTCTGTTCGATGAAGAATTTGAGCAAAAAATGCTTGGTTACTTTGGATTTAAACAAACAAATGTCATGTCAGAATCACAATATTTGTTAGATTTCTAATGTTCTGATTCCACGCTTCTTTCTTCTTGATTATTTAACAAAATTTTGTATTTCAGATTGAACTGTGATGAAAGCACCACAAACATTTTATAAAGGTATCATCATTCATTAAAATAAATGAATATTTTATCCCAGATTCACAATGTGCCTCGAACTGTAATAAAAAATAATTGATAAAAGGATAAAAAATTCCTGAAATCTTTTGAAAAAGTTTTTGTAGATTTCAATTTCAAAGAACTTTCTTTTAATAAGGAATGTGTAAAATGAGAAACGTGTTGCAAACGCATAAGGCTTTAAACGAATAAACAAACAATAAGAAACAAACAGAACAAAAAAATAAGAAATAAATCCTGCCGAAGAGATAGCTATCTTTTCAACAAGGAAAAATGGAAAACTGTTCTAGACTTACCCAAAGAAGTAAAACTTTGATTTTTATGTAAAGTCTTTCAAGCAGCTAAACATAAAAGAAATTAAACATCTGTTACTGATCTTATTCAATAGTAGATCAGTACGAAATCTTTATAAAATAGCAGCGTGGTGAAACGGACATTGTTTTGCAACAAAAGCACAGTTGGCAGATAAGTAGTTTTCAGCATAACAGACTTTACAGCTTTTCCGAATTCAAGATTTGAAGGTAGAGGGAAAAGGAATTTTATATGAAATATAATGCTTTTACCAAAGAGGTTTCTTTTGAACAATTTTAGATCATCCAGAGATCTTTGTATACTCTTCTGATACACTTCCAAATACTATACCTTGAACAGAGAAATATTACTTAGCATTTCAAACAATACTAAGTCAATTTTCAATCAGATTAATATAGCTCAAATAAACGTTTTCTTGTCATTCATAAGATGTTTCAACTATCAGTTAGAAATATTTTTTGTTGTTTCTTAAATGTATCTTCAGTTTACGTAAATGGTTTACTTCAGTTTACTTTTATGGGAGTCATTACTTTCTAGATTTACGGCTTTTGAAATGTAATGACTTTCGAAATGAAAATTCTATTCTAAAATATATAGATACAATTTTGAGAAGCTTGACGATTATTTCACGATATAAAGATTGAAATCTAAAAATGGGTGGGAGTGCTTAAAATGTGTGGTTAAATTTTAAAGGACACTCGTTATACGTTTAGCTTTGATTAATTAAAATATTTTTGATAACTTCCTGCTTGGCCACCATTATTACGTAATGTTTATTACTTAAATCGTAAACCTTTTACATTCTGAGCTTCTGCTGCGATATATAAGCCATCAAGCTTGAAATACTTTATTCATTTTCAAGTTTATCAGTCATGTATGCGATTGAGAATGTCTTCAGTTTCCTTAGCAGTTTTGACCATTATTAAACACAACTAATAAGCGAATGTTTGACTAGATTATTGATAGAATCCTGCTTTTTGACAATATGATATAAATTTCTGCAGTACTTTTTACGGTTACATTCAAATATAAATTACGTGAGTGCCAATATCGTTCTCAGAACTTAAATTTGAGGGAAGCAATTACCATCATAAGGTCATAATTAGAGTTCCACAATTTTCTTATTCATAATTTTGCCATTTAAAAACCGAATCTGATATAAATTCAAATATCTACAATTATATGAGATTATTTAAGTACACTATACATTCACCTGCATGGTATTCACTTTACATACATTCACCTGCATGTATTATTATTAATGATACCAGTTTAATAAACATCAGGCAACAATTCAAAAATCCTTACATTATTTCTAATATCAGGTTGCAAGGTCTTGTTTTATTTTTCTAACAGTTATTTTTTGGATTAGAAATAACTTTCGTTTACTTCCTCATTTTCTACTTTCCTGTCAGAATGGGTTTTAATTTTAAGTCTTTGTGGAAAATAAGGTGGAAACTATATTTAAGCTGAGGTCTGAGCTACTTCAGTTAAAGCATGTTCTGCCTTACAGCTACATTGTTAGTTGCTAGTTAAAGCTTACTAAAATCAAGAAGCAAGAGAAACACGCCGACGTGGAAAATAAAACAAGCAAATCGACAACCTTGTATTCGGCGTAGAATGCAAGGGATTAGGGATTTAACAAAATCTACGCCGAATACTAGGTTGTCGATTTGCCTGTTTTATTTAAAGCTTATTAATGTACGGCTATGCATATTACGTGCCTGTTAGTTTACGCCGGTCATTTTTGTTAGGAGCCAACTACGCGTTAAGCAACTCTGTGCAGCGTATACTAATTATTCTACTCAGCATTAGTTTTAGGTATTCTATTTTTCTGGCTTCCTGTACGCACAAGTACGGCAGTCTGTGAATATCTTTAGTCAAAATAAAGGGTATTTTAACAGTTTTTCTGAGCTGTTACACAATACGACCTTCACGAGTAATCGTGAAACTGTTCTACATAGGACAAGAACTACAGACGAACATTTTTCATTGAGAAAATTAATTTAGAATCAAATTCTAAGAAACGATCTCCACGATACTCAGCATGCGAAGCACAATAAAAACAAGTTCTTGTCAACATTTGAAGAACTTATCCAATGTGATCTGAAGCGTTCTCTTGACGGATTGCAGGTGAACGAAATCGCCACAAATATCTAACACAGGAATGGAACTGCTTTCGTTTCCCTCCTGCATGAAATACCGACGCAAAGTTTCAATACATTTCTTCGCACCCTGTGTTATCACTTGCAGCAGCTTATTAGCGTCATCACCATCATCACTTTCTTGCTGCCGTATGTTTTGCTGCAACTCGAGCAACGATTGCAGCGTCATAATCTTCATTTTCATGGATAAAAGGGCCTCATGCATGCCCTAAATTTTTTTTGATTCCTAACCTTTCATCTTCATGGATAAAAATGCTTCGCAATATCGTGCCTCTTGAAGTTCCACATGTCCGTCATCATTTTCACTTTCAATGAGCATATCCGCATCCATCTCCAAAACCAAGTGCTTAAATCCACAGTGAGGAAAACAGTTCTGAATTGTCTCACTGCTGATTTTTCGCCAGCTATCGGCCACAATTGTAACTGCTTGTAAGATGTTGACCTTTGCACTGATTTCGCTGGCTTTTGACAATGAGGTCAGCAGACGTTTTTCAATTGCTTCAAAGATGTAAATAAACAACTTTGCACGATAAAGGGTCTTCAAATTTTTTATCATGCCCATGTCCATTGGCTAGACCAAAGCTGTGGTCGTGGGATGCAGAAATTCCAGTTGGATGTTCTTCAAGCAATCTGAATGAGGATGTGCTGCACAATTGTCAAGGAGAAGCAGAATTTTTCTCGACTGACGTTGTAGCTCTCTGTCCCAATCCTTCAGCCATTCTTTAAAAAGTTCTGAAGTCATCCACGCATTTCTGTTCGCCCAATACACAACTGATAAACTCTCCATCTTAAGCTCTTTAAAGCAGCGAGGTTTAGTGCTTTTTCCAGTAACCAACGCTTCCTCTTGTCCGGTCCTGATATGTCTGAGCAGTGCAAGACAGTTGCGCAATCCATCTCTATTTTGGGGCCGGAGCGTGCAAAATGTTTGTAACTTAACAAGCCGTCCGGTGTAGCCCGATAATACAGCCCAGTTTCATCAACATTGTATATGTCATCTGCTGAAACATTTTCAAGAAGCTAGGGCAGTTTTGTTGATTTTCATTCTTCAGCACCTTCGCTATCAGCACTTTCTTTGTCCCCATGTGCTTTCTTGAATTTTATGTCTTTATATTTTATTTCATTTCTAGATTTCCATTGAGATAACCAACCGTCCGTAGCTTTAAAGTCATCGTGGCCCAGCCTTTTAGCGAGTTCTTCTGCTTTGCATTTTAACACCGGGGCGCTTAATCGCACAGAACGTTTCGTAACTATGGCAAACCATTCATTAAGAAACTCGTCGAAGTCTGGATCCTTGCCTTCATGCTTCCATGTTTTGGAAGTTCCTCCTCGTCCTTCACATTGTACCCATTCTTCTCGCAGCTCATTCTCCTGTTTTATCAAGCGCGAAATTGTAGTCTTTGCCAATCCGATAGTTTCCACCAACTGACGCTGACTAGTGTTTCGTGGTTGTTGCTTGATCTTATACAGGAAACCAATTTTTTTAGCTAACGTCAAGTCCCGTCGTGGCATTTTGGCAGAGGAGGCAAGACACGCGAACAGTTCACTGACTAAAGTGGTCTGAAGAAACCTTGGTGTTTCAGGGCTAAGATGTTGAGGTCAAGAGGAAGCTAAAATTCTCACCATTCAAAGCTTTGGCACTAAAATCATCCCAAAAGGGTGGTGAAATGATAGCTTTCTCGTGTAAACTTTAATCATGATTGACAGACAGGAATTCCTTTCAGGTGGAGCTGAAGAGTGTAGTGCTCATTTCCTCGAAACTCGGAGACGCAGTGGGATCAATAACCTCGCTGGCAGCTACTGCTGTGGCACTGTTTTAAAGGTCAAAGAAAATGTTGCGTATGTTCACCTCCCACTGGTTTTGCTCTTGTCAAGCACTTTAAAGAATTCCTGACTTTTGACAAAGCATTCTCCTGGGGAACGCAGCTACAGATTCTCCCATACGTCGCGGACCACCCGTACATCCGCTGCACGCGGCCGGGCTTGTGGCTTCTGTTTCATATTGTTTAACGTTTTTTGGTCCGATTAAAGGGAATTTTGGTGCAGATAAGCGAATATTATGTACATAGGATTTGTTTCGGTTCTTTAGGATTCGGTCCAAACAAGCGGCTGCTCCGATTATCCGGTGGTCCAATTAACCGGATTCGACTGTATTTAAAATACCACTATAACAATCCCATAAAAAAATAAATATTCATTTTAAAGCATTTCGAATTTTACTTCAAATTCCTATTAGAGACGGATTTTTTTATTTGGGGAATTAAACAAAAATACTATTATTTCGTTATGCTTGTAGTTGCGAAGGAGCATCTTCAAATTCCTCTTCATTTGTTTGCTTCAATAACTAGGGCCGATTCTGTATAAAAATACGCTGAAATTGTTTTTTGAATTGTTACCAATTTTTTGCAGTTCTTTTAAAATATCGCTATATAACTGAATTGTTGCAATAATATCTTTTGATTTCAGCTGAAAATTCTACCAAATGGCAACGTATATGAAAGTATATTTGCAACTGAAAATATCGCAATCCAAAATTCAGAACATTTCAATTTGCTCAAAAGTACATAACCTCCAGAAGATGATTTCTTATTATACGAATTCCCTCTTATTTCTAGTTGCCTAAATTTTCTCAATTTTCGACTAATTAAAAGTTTTTATAATACCTGAACAATCAAAAGCCAGAAAACACAAATTGTCATGAGTCATCGGTTTCATTGAGTCAGCTGCACATTTATGCTTACGCAATTTCAGCTCCTAAGAAACTTAAAAAATTAATACCATCATTAGTTTTTATAAATTTTTAAATCAAGAAAAATTTAGGGTATGCATGAGGCCTTTTGCACCCTTTTAAGTACGACACTGGTGACTCAAACAGACTGAAATTTCAGACTCACCTAGGCTCAAACACTAATGCATGAATACCTGACGTTTTTACTACATATCTTAATCCACCTTTGGCTACGTGTTTGAATGTACTGGGCATGAGTAATTTTGATTAAAGCTCAATTCCAGCACTGACTGATGGACGGAAATATTTTCCCATTTGTATAAAACATACGGACTGCTAAAGCAGTAAAAGAAAGCGAGTAAGAACAAATGCTAAAGCAGTTAATACAGAGGCTGTTCGCACATTTTTAGATGATTTTGGTAAGCGGTAATAAAACATCGTTTACTGCAAAAGAAGTAATTGCAATTGTACTATGTTTTTAAAAGTCAAAATTATCGTCTGTGGCTTGAAAGTTTTCTTTTTATTCAAAATGGCGAATTTAACAAAGCAGTGGTTCGAAGGCTACATTGACGCTCTTTCCGAAGAGAAATATGCCTATTCCGTTATCCAAAAACGATGTGAGAGTCATGGTTTTGTGATATCTAAAGCGTCGATAGGTAATATCATCAACAAGAAAGGGAAAAAAACGTCCAATTGGAGCCTCCAGTGGGACAAAAATTCCAAACAAGCCTCCAGGGAAAAAACAGACATCTTCGACTATCGCAAAGGTACTTTGTTTACTGTTAAAAGAAAATCCCCCTAGTCAAAGGACAGTTGCAAAATCATTAAAATGCTCAGTGTCCACTGTAAATAAAATGATAAACGTCGATTTAAATCCTAAGAAAGCGAAAAAACGCAATGTGCATCGTCTTCTTCCGAAGCATATCGCTCGACCCAAGACACGTTGCAGAATTCTATATGAGAAACACTTATCCAAAGAAAAATGGAAAACAGTTATTACAATAGATGAAGCATGGGTGTATTTAAATGATTGTAACAAAAAAAGAGCCATTTGTTATCATAAAAGGGGAGAAAAAAATTCAAGTACATGGTTCAAGGATTTGAAAGAAAGTTTTTTCTAAGGGATTAATGATTGTTGCTGGTTTTTCTTATAATGGCAAGTTAAAAATAAAGAGAGTGCAAAAAAATGTCAAGATTAACTCCAAATACTATCCGGAACATATTTATCGCCAATTTTTCTGATTGAAATACCATCGCTTTACCCACAGTACCATCCATCTGTGAGACTCCATCCGGACAAAGCTAGCAGTCACACATCAAAATCCACTGTAAATTTCCTAAAAGAAATGGAACAAAAAACTGGTATCGAGGCTATACCCTTCATTAATATCCCTACTCAATCTCCCGATGTGTCACCTATGATTTTTGTGCTTTCGGACTTTTAAAAACTGCATTATCCAAACGTTATCCCAAAACCCTAACAGGACTCTGGAAATCTCTTCGGGAGGAATGGGATAGAAAACCTCTTCTAACACTTCAAAAGCCATTATTATCCTGGAAATTGCGGTGTTGAAAGATAGTTCAGAATAAGGGATGTCAAATAGAACATTTAAAACACAAGAATTTTATGTAATTTAGTTTTGTGTATACAATATACATCGTCTAAAAAAATGCGAATGGCCCCTATAGTAAGCAATAGGAAATTGCGTAACATGAGTATATTTTCAGAAGTGCATTTTCTGTTGTTAAATAAACCTTTTTTCTCTGATATACAGATAAAAATGCTGAACGAGATAATGTAAAAATAGGATAACCACGAGGAAAAACATCGAGACTGTTCAAGTTAAATTATAGAAAACGACTATCCTAATAAAACAGTGAATTTACTGAAAAAGTGAAAAAAGCGCAACTCACAAACAAATTCTTAAAAAGCTGACATTTAAAAGAGATTAGAATTCTAAACATTAACAGAAGCTTATGAATGTGTAATACCCCTATGGATATAATTCGCCACAAGATGTTTTCTCCATAATTACCTCTGCCGTAAAATATACATTGGTCAAACAAGAAAAGACTTGAAATTCCAAGCTATAGAGCATGAAACTTTCATTTTAAAACAAAAACCTTATAATCCTTTCTTTTTTAATTCAGCCGGCAAAAAATTATATTTACTGCTTCTCTAAAATTAAAAGTATAGTTTTCGTTCGGGAATTAATATTTTTGAGATTTTCGTACCCATAATAATCTTTCGGATCTGTTTTAATAAATAAATTTTTAATTCTTTTTAAATATCACGTCTACAAACTGCCGAGCTGTAAATTGCAGAACACTGGTAATTCCGACCTGGGTTTGATTCCAAGTGAACGAGCTGGATGGATGGGCGTTTTCATAGTTTTTTTCCATGAGTATACGTATACGCGTATACGAGCCAGTTTCTCGTAGAAAGTCTTTCAAAAAGGCATCCCTTCCTTTAGGCAGTTAACCCTACAGTGCTTTGCCAATCAACCAAACATTTTGAACGTCAGCTTTTTAAGCATTTGTTTCTTGCTTTCATTTTGTATATTTTGGTTGGCTAGACCAACATTAAAACCTTTGTTTTTCGATCATTTCTCCATAGTTCTGAAAATGCGCATGCTTTTTGTCCATTGTCTGTCGTTTTCACTCGTGCAGTGGAGGAAGAATTTATTTTAACCTATCTATAATCCTCCAAATTTACTAATGTTATGCCGATTTCTGTTAAAAATTATTACTTACTAATACAGCACATGCTATTTCCTTTTCAAAAATGATATATAAGGTTAAACATCTCAAGGCACCCTCTATTAGTTTCAACCAATTTTTTTTCCAATATATGGCTTAGATCACTATTTCTAACATTTAGCCAGACTTAAAAGTCTTGAAAAGCCAAAAAATGTAAGTTAACATAAAGCTATTGAAATTTTATTTAAAAACTACTAAATTTGATTTCTACTGACTTTAAATTCATAATTCCAAAATAGTCAAGCCAAGAAAATATGTAAACTTTCTGTCAGTTGCAAAATATGCACATAATAAATTAATCAGTTATGTTAAATACTATTAAGATCGTGAAATTAATTGCAAATTATGCGCAATAAAATAGTAATAAAATAAAAGTCAGAATAAGAAAATATCGTGTTACATAAGCTTATTTACAAAATACGGCATTGAACTTTTTATATTTAGACGTTGTATGTCCATGATTATGTCGTTGTATGTCATTTTGAAACAGTTATTCTAAATATTTTTAAATTTCTGAAAAAATAATATTGTTGAAAGTTAGCATGTATAAAGTAGGAAACAAAACGAATACGTTTATTTTTAATCAAATGTAAGGCATTGGGAGCTTTTCTTCTACAACTTATACAGCGAAGAATGTCTTTTAAAATCGGAGAAACGAAAAATAATCAAAATATAAACTGAATCTCGTTTTAGATCAATACATACTATTTACGAATACTCCGCCTATGTTAATAACATCAGAATATTTTCAGACGTTTCGAATAAACTCCGCTATAAGAAAATGTGATGTATATTTAAACTGGTTGCAGAAACACGCTGAAATGGAAATAATTTTTTAAATTGAAATTCCTTACCTGCATTTTGTATACAAAAGCACCTTCTTTAACTTCCCTGATTATTTTCTCAGTTACTTGATTTGTTAAATGAAGTAATTTAACTAGACGAGTATTATTCTGAGAGTTACAGTTTTATAATTTTCGTTATGAATTTTATTATTTAAGTAAATTAAATTGACTGAAAGATATATGAAAAGTCCCGTAGCTCTGGATAGGCAAGATCAGGCTAAAGGGCCTTCTGTATTAAGGGTCTATTAATTTTTTGATTTTTGAATATTTGAAAAGAAATAATAAATTAATAAATTTATTGTCGAATCCATCTTTGATATTTTATATGCACAGATTTAATTTTAATTTTATAAATAAATTATATTATTAATTATAAGATTGTTTTACATCTTCTTTTCAAAAAATATGAAAATTAGAAATAAAATTGATTTCCACAACAGCCTATCTTGTTTTTTGTTAATTCCAGTTCTGTATAATGAATTATTTTTTTACATCTATTAGCCCGTCTGCTGTATAGTAGCTTTGTCATCAAATACGAATGCTCAGTCTAAAACAAATCTAGCCAGTTTTGCTTATGGTAATCATTTTGTATGTATTTTTTTATATTTTAGTATAAGGAGGTATTAAAACAAAGCAAAACAAATTGCTATCACAAACCAAATATGCCAATTTTGATTAGATTGTGAGTATACGCGTTTCATGGAAGACAGAAACGGAACAGCTAAGTGCCCTTGATGTATAGTAGTATGTGTACTATACTTGGTTCTGCAAACTCTTAAGAATTGTTTTATTCATTATTAAACAAGTGCCAGGTCGTTAGGCAAATTATTAGGCTGCTTTAGTTAAAATATTACACTGCTGTAGAAAATAAAATGTGAAGGTAAGAAATATTAAAATAATTATAATAATTGATAAAATAGTATGCATGTTATTAGTTAAAATGGATAAAGAAAAACAAAAAATGGGGACAGAATTGAAAATAAAAGAACAGGCAGAAGAAAAAAAAAGTTCTCAGAATCAGAATAATTTTGTTATTAATACATCATACACAGAACACGATTCTACAAGTTGAACGGTTTAAGCAAAACAAAAAACTATGTTACCGACTGAAGTAACCTTTTGATATAAAAAATGCGATAAGCTTTCGCGGGCATAGTGGAGCTACAAACACTAGTTATAACGGCAACTTTCTATCACAGGCTGAATTATTAAGTAAATATGAAAATGTTATCAAGCAAGTTTTTAAATGTTAATAGGAAGTATGTAATATTTGAGTTCCACTATATACACTCTTAGACAAAAAAAAAAATGACGCGTCAAGAAAGAGTTATCCGAATAGGACGAAAATCGGTAGAAGTGATGTACATGTACAGAAAAACAAATGATCACAGTTTGAAAAAAACTGGATGATTTCTTGAAGTGATAGGGCTTCACAAAGTAAAAACGTCAGTAACGCGTTTGTCCATCTCTGGTTTTTATGCAAGCAGTTATTTGGCTTGACATCGATTGATAGAGGTTGCTAATGTCCTTCTGAGGGATATCGTGCCAAATTCTGTCCAACCAGCGCGTTTTATCGTCAACATCCCGAATTGGTTGGAGGGCACTGTCCATAATGCTCCAAATGTGCTCAGTAGGAGAGAGATCCGGCAACCTTGCTGGCCAAGGTAATATTCGACAAACACTAAGGCAAGCTGTGGAAACATCTGCAGTGTGGGGCGGGCATTATCTTGCAGAAATGTAAGCCCAGGGTGGCGTGACATGAAGGGCAACACAACCGGCCTTATAACTTCGTCGACGTACCACTGTGCTGTAAGGTTGCAACGGATGACAACCAAAGGGTTCCTACTATGAAATGAAATGGCTCTTCAGACCATCACTCCTGGTTGTCGGCCTGTCTGCCGGAAGATAGTCAGGTTGGTATCACACCGCTGTCCGGGGCGTCTCCAGACTGGCCTTCGCTGGTCATCGGGGCTCAGTTCAATATTAGTCGGCGCAAGGGGCACCCTGACCTCAGCCCCCTTTCTGTGAGCCGTCTATGAATGGTCCTTGTGGTAACTGAAGCACTACTTTCACGTACAATAGATGATAATGATGGATCTGGATTTGTGAGTGTCGCTCTGACGATTGCTCGGTCTTCACGGTCTGTCGTTTTTCTAAGCCTACCGCTTCCTCTTGACGCTGTGTGCGGCCATGGTACATTCATTCCTGCCAACATCGTCTAACAGGGCATCTCTCCTGCTCAAATGTCGAGTTATTCGCCGATAAGACCAACCGGCTTCTTTGAGCCCAACTACACGACCTCTCTCAAATTCTGACATCTTTGCATATCGTTCGCGCACCTGTATGCATAGTTGCTGTCTACCAGAGGACACGAAATGAAATTCGTGAAGAACTTATGACTTGAAATCTAATTTCTCCTTTTAAATATCCTGTCAGTTGCGCAGATCAGATGCACTGTAGCGACAACCGTCCATTCATTGGCAGCCAAAATATAAAATTTCGCATTTTTCGTCGAAACCTGTATGCATATGAATTCGTGTCGAATTTGCTTTATATCTTCTCGTTGCGTCGTGGTGCTCCTTTTTTTTTGTCTAAGAGTGTAAAATGAATTAATTTAATTTGTTAGTCATAATTTAGAATAATTTTTAATTTTTCCTTATTTGGTGATAATATATCCAGATAAATGAATTTCCTTTTTATTTTCTATTAATAAGACACTACTTAAGATACATCGCAGACAATCAAATGAGTGTCGTTAAAATTAAAAGAATATTTCTAGTATTTTATATTGTAAACGATCACTGTTCTGAAGATCTGACAGTACTCATTAACAGTTTCTTTATTAAAAAGGTAGTTTAATAAAAATTGTCATGGAAACTGAGTTTATATTACGAATGGTGTCCATAATGGAGTCCATCAAAAGATAAAAGCTATTCAGCCGAATGCAGGATGGGCATACTGCTCATCTCACATCTTAGCCTCATCAACAATAACACTAAGTTAATGTAAAGAAATTCTATCATTTTTTGGTTATATTACAAAATATGCATTTATTCTGTGAAAAAAGAAATACAAACCAACATGATTTGTTCACATTTTACATCCAAATCAAAAATCTGTTTAAAAAGTTAAATTTAACTTGTTTGTAAGTTAGAATTACCTCGCTAAATGCAGTAAAATTACGTTAGCTGACGTTCTGAAATTTTTAACTGAAAGCACCTTAAAAGAAGGAAATCAAGAACAAGAACGAGTGTCGCAGATAAAAAAGAAAATAAACGAGTGTCGCAGATAAAAAAGAAAATAGCAAATTTTGAAATGATTATTATTTGCATATTTAACCATACATGGTTATTAAGAATAGATAAATTGATGCTTATTAAGACTGTTTCTGTGTGATTTTTTTATCAATACATTTTGTTTATCATTAAAATAGCACTGAGTTACTTAAAAACAATAAATAATGCTAAATTATGTGGCCAAATTACATTTTTAATTCATAATTATCTATGTGAATATGACATTAAATATATAAGTTTATACATACTTATGTATTATATAAAAACTTATGGACTAAGTGTTATAACAGTTATGAATTGATAATCCATTTCTTATATTTTTTTACACATCCATTTTTATATAATATATATATTTATTTACATATTTTTAAATTTCTAGCTCCGCCACTGAATATGAGTTATAATTTTATGCTTAATTATATCCATAATTGGTTACTTATACATTATTTCGCTGCGATGAATATATATATAGTAGTAAAGAAGTTAATTTTGCAGTTAATTTGAAGTTATTTTAGATAAATAGAATTTTGCAAATGTTTAGGAATTCTTCACGACGTACGGAATTGTTTTAATAGTATATCAAAAGTAAAGGAGGGAGCTACACATTTCGAAGTAGAGTTATTGATAAATGTAAATAAAATGTTGATGAAGATAGTGACACTAGAATAAAAATATTACAATTTTGTACATAACTGGTTTTCTTAAGCTTTCAGTTCTTCGTGAAAGAATAATATGAGGGAAGGCGTTTCAATTCGTGATAATTTATTAGACAAGAAAATATTTATTTATTTAGTAAACAGTATAAACTTATATTTAGAAATAAGTATGTCAGGACTGAGTGTTCGGTGCATATTCTTGGCAAAAATATTCGTGAAATACTTTAAGTCCTGATCTTGAACAGGGAGCTGAATGCAGCTATGTTCTGTGGTAGAATACTGTGGTTAAGTGGTGGAAGAACTGCACTTAAGAGTGATTTAAAATCCTCTTTTATTAAACAACAATTATATACAGCCACTTCCCAACTCGGGAGGGATACAGTAAATAATGATCGCACTTGGGTCTAAACTGAACAATCAAATAATTTAAACTAAAGTTAGGTAGAAATTAAATCGTCGTTGCTCACCGAGCTATAAACGCGAGGTTGGCCTCTATGCTAAAGGGTGCGTAGCAAGATTTAACTAATACTAACGCACTTAGAATTACTTCAATAAGTAATAGAGTAACAGCGCTAAGGCTTAGAATTTAAATACTAGCTGGTCAGGCGAACGTCGAACAGAGTAACAGTGGTCTGAGACTAAAAGCTCTCTCACACTGAGAGGTTCCTACCTACCGTTTAAATAGAAACTTGGCTCCACTTCAAATTAGCATAAAGCTGAAACGCGCGCTTATTCTAACGTGAAGTTAAAATAAGAACAAATAGGAAAGAAAAAATTAAAATAAACTTTGTTAGTTTAACTAAAACCTTACAAGTATATTAAATATCATTAAATTCTATTATTATACTTATTTAACAAAATAAAATTAAAATGTTATACTTATTTTTCAAAATATAGAATAGCTTTATGAATAAAAAATGCTTTTGTTTAATACTTTTACAAAGAACCAACAGAATTTTATGTGTAAATTAAGATACCGAAGATAATTTACAAAAATAATTAAGTGGTCTAAATTCTAGTTTATTGAGAAAAATATCTGAGTAAATATATTTCCTTACAAAGAAAAAGTCAAATTATAAAAGAAAAATTACCTTAACATCTTTTATAATACATTTGACATGGAAGATGTGTATGACTTTCAGAGAGGCACTCTGAGGAAAGAAACATTGCCTCATATTTGAAAGAATTCATTCATTAAATTGTATTTATGAACGTAAGAGAACAACAAAAGTAAGAAATGTTATTTAAAAAGTACGGAATTTATTTATCGCCAGAAAATAATGTAATTTATGTTACTGAGTTTACAACTTTGAAAGCATTCAAATCTGGAAACTGATTTTTAGCTGATTTAGTTTGAAATCAGAATATCATGACCAGAGTTAAAGAGGAAGAAACGCTTTCTTAGCTAATGTTACCCTTTCGCAACAGAAATTTTTTTCTTTCTCTAAAATAACTACTATAGCCAAACAAAAGGATTATCTCTGGGAAACGACCTTATTTCTATTCTTGGGAGTGTTTGCGTACGCTGTTGAACGGTTTCGTAGAACCTTACTATAGACGACATGGCAAAATTAAAAACATTTTTTTTTTCAGAACACAAGTAGCAAAATACTGAATTATTAACAAAATGGTACTGTTCAAAGAGAAAAAAAAGAAACAAACACCAAGTAAACTGAAATGCGAAGATATTTCTGTGATTTGAATTTAATGCTTTTAGTCCAATTATATTTAGATTAACTGCAAACAAGATATTTTTAGCAGTTTGCAAACAGGTGTGCTTTGCGTAATGATCTGCATTCTGACGTTTTCGTGCTTCTGTATTTTCCCAATCACAATGCTTATGTAAATATAAGTGGAATTTGAGTTGACAATTAAGTAACTATAATGTACCTCCTTCAAAGCACATTACTTTTACTTATGATGCTAATAAATTTAATTCAAAATTTATAGTGTAATTAAAGTTAGTACATATACCGCATAATTATAACGGAGATTATAATTATATTGCAGTTGAAAATATTGCTACCGATTCCGTATTTATTCAGCTATTTATTTAGAATTATGGTTAAAATTGCTTTATTTTCCCGTGCAACGCAGACGATTTTTTAAGAGAAAGCTAGGTTGGAAAATAAGAATAAAAGAGTGCGTGCATTTAATATTTAATAAAGAAATATCTCGAAATTTCCACTGTCATCCAGAAAATAGATTTTACTAGAACATTCAAGTGAAATTGAAAAGTTTAGAAAAGCTGAATTAGAACACCTCATCTCAGTTGTAGTTGTAGGTGTTCAAAGCGAACTGCTGTTTGTTTACTTAATGCTGTGATTGATTGTAGCGAATTCACTGTGAGATTGGATTAGTTTCTCTGTTTTTGATGTGAATTCTGTTTAACGTTTGAGATACTGTGATATTGTACGAATATCTCTGAGGAAATATTTCAGCATTTTGTTTTATTTCTTGTAAAAAGAATAAATTTCATTAATTTTTAATAACTTGTGCATTCAATCGATAACGAACCCGTACGCACGCAAGAATATATTTTAATTACAATTACAAATAGTTCAACTGCAACTACATTGTAACTGAATTAACTTTAATTATAATTAAGGTGTAATTGCTTGGCTGATAATTACAAATTCATTTAATTCAAGTGATTGTATTTGCACGATCTGTGGGTACAATTTTACTATAACTGAAGGTCTTTTAATTCCAGTTGCATTGTAATCACAATTATAAGTAATTCAATTACAATGTAATTGCAATTAAGTTATAATTGACTACACTGCGCTTGAATTACTTGCAATTACATTTTAGTTCAATTATTAACTATTTAAGTTTTAACGGGTAAATGACCAACTCTGGTTTAAAATTTATAATTTCAACTGTTTTAACAATGTTCCTTTATCTATCACGAGTGCTATAATATGGATCTTTACTGACTTATCATTGTATGGCTTACTCAAAACAATACTTTGAAATCAAATATTGAATGTCAGCGAATCTTTTAACCCTTTGAAAGCCAAAACGTCGTAGACGACCTTTTATTCAAAAGGCGACAACCGCCCGAAACGGCCGAGATTGCGATGTTGTTTTCTTCTCTCCCCCTACATACATACAGTGAAAGCTGCAATTTCCCCAAATGAATTCTTTCAGTTTATTTCAGACAGCTTGTCCTAAAATGATTTGTTTCTGGTTTCTTATCTTTAGGCTGCGCGTGACATTTGGAAACTTGACAACGCTCTGTGCGTTAATGGACATGGAGGGGAGGAAATTGCTAGAAATCTCGAAGGATATTTTGGGCGTTTCGGGATTTGAAGCATACAGGTTAGCGAAGGCTTCAGTTTTCTAAGGGTTACTTCAATATTTTTTAAAACCTGCACGAAGGTTTCTGCATAATACAAAATAATTTTCAAATCTAAAATCTCCTACCTCCCTTTAAATAAAGTTTATACAAATCATTGGTTATTGCCGGCGTCAGCATTCTCCCAAACATTGTTATTTTCCAGAATTTTCATCCTTAACTGTTCTATCTTACCATGATATTTTTAAGGATTCAATGTTTCAATTCAAGCTTTCCGTAACGATGCGAAGACAGGTTAGGTCTGTGTCCAAATATCAAAAGAGTCATTCTATGATTGCATTTGCTGTGCATACGTTTTTCAAGAATCATTTTTAATAATAATAGCACATTACTTTAGAGATTTTGAGGTACGCTCAATTATTTTAGACTCACGAAAATCTCACTCTAACATTTACTTTTAATTCAGAAAATCTTTTTCATCGTTCTAAGATTTCCAATTGTTTGATAGGTGGATAGAAACGCTACCTGATGCTAAAACCAATCTGCAATTCATTATTTGTACGCATGCAGGCTCTTACCGTAGGATCTTCACTAGCCTATTTGCAGATATCGTACGCTTTACTGAATACTTTTTTCAATGATGAAAACATGGACAGCAAAATTATGGCAAAATGCATTAGGTAGAGCGAAGTACGATTGTTTATTTCTCATGAAACTTGCTTGGTTTATTTCTTTACGGCAAAGAACTCGAGGGCTAAGTGCCTAAGGGGATAGGTGCCTTCGTGGAGGACTATCTAAGGGACATTTGTTCTATATACATTACGTATGGGAAAAAGAAGGAAAATGATCACTCAGCCAGCCTGTTTGCCGGGATATGAACTCGAACCGAATTACCAGTGTTCAACGACTTAACTGCTCAGCCGCTTGGTGGGCCTGCTAAGTTTATCTTTTGTAATAACACTGTGAGTATACACCGTGGGGAAAAAGTGGACAGTTCTATGTTCATCTGTTCTTCTGGGTCGATTAATAAAGTTTTAACTTGCGTTTTTCATGTCTGGAATGCTCGACTTAGGTTATCTATTAGATTTATGTATAGCATTTTTTTAATACAGGTATTCAGATAGAAAATCGGACTTTGTCTCGAATGAAATACTTATTTTCCCCCATATTTTGATTCTGCGATTCAAATTATGCTAAAGTGCCATATTTTTCAAAACTCGCACTGTTAGTTTTTAAAAAATTAGTTATTTAAAAATTTAAATTTTAGCCCCTCAGTGTTAAAATCTTTTTTGATTCCTTCTTTTACAGTTCGAAATTTAGGTTTTATCCAAATGAAATTCGCAGCTATTTTTTCATTTGTTTTTAAAATTTTGTTTTTTAATATTATTTTTAAACTTTTTTGAAAACAAAATTGCATTATGACCAACAAAATTTTTGCCATCACCTTAAAAAAAATGTATTTCTAGACATACCTGTAAAAATTAGAGTATTTTTATTCAAAATTTCAAAAATGTTTTTGAATTTATATGTTGGCGGGTTTTAAAATTTGGCATAATAAGGGATAGTAACGCCAAATATGCTCTACGCATTTTTTTAAAATTATTTGAAAGAATCTATGTATCTTTTTTTCCGCTAGTGCGCAGTGAAAAAGACAAAAGGAAACAGGTTACTGTAACTTAATTTTGCCAAGTAAATTATTCATGGCGCAAACTGAAAAAAGTGCGCTAAGATACATTTTTAAATTTCTCAGCAAGTTTCTCGCTAAATTTTGCAAAAATTTAAAATTTACATATAATTGGAATCGCAGAACCGAAATGTGGAAAAAATCGGTAGGCAATTTCAGAAATATTTCGACTTTGTGTCAAAATGTCTATGTTAGGACAATGCTATACATATAAATCTAATATAAGTCATGCTTTTGATTTCTCAAAAGTGGAACTTTCGAGACATGAAAAGCTCAAGTTAAATTTCATCAAACTGCCCAACAGAACCGGAGATATAGAACTGCTCTACCCCATTTTTGTGCAGAGTACACATTTATTGGAGCCATACATTAAACACTTGGCAGTACGTGCAATATTTTCATAAAGTTGACTGAGTGTTGCTTAAGAAAGCTGCATTAAGATATAGCATTCTCTGCCATATCTGTGTATTAACAAGGGTTTCTGAATCACTGTTAATGTCCAGACTTCACTTAACATGATTTATATCTTTAACAAATACAGCCATATTCGTAATTTTAGTAATATAATCCTCTCAGTGAAATGCACATCTACGATATATGAAAATGCATTATTTATTCAAGACGTTTTTATAAAAATGTTAGGGACTCATGGAAAATCATATATTTTCTCAAACTCTTATGCCAGTAAAAGGTTTAATATTCATTAAACTATAGCGAAACTGATCGAAATATAAATTCAGAAACAGTCATATTCAAAAACGGTTTTAGATGTTTCAATATTTCTCCTGTATTAAGCATAAAAAGATCATGAAGTCCATACTTTAATACGTGTCATTAAATATTCAGTGTTATTTAAAGGATGTTTGTCTAAAACGTAAGAAAACAGTATTCTTAAGTTTATAGTATAGCAATATTTGAAACATATTTTATAAATATGATACAGCACATCTGAGCTGTATCATATTTCTAAAATATGTTTCAAATATTATTTAAGTAATTTTAAATCATGTCATTCGAGAAACACGCATAATCAGAAAGCTAATATATTCAAAAAGTACTAAAACTAGAAACATTTCTGAAAAAATAAACTGAAGTATTTTCATCAAATGTTTGTATAATAATTTAAAGAGAACCATAAAGTATATGAAAATGATCCAATTTAAACAGCTATACAAACATTAAGAACTCATTTAACAAATTATCATCGAATAAGTTGATCACATTATCTTCAGCGTGTAACTTTATTGTTTAATAGGAATGATGTTAGATTTCTCAAAGAGCTGAGATAATGATTTCGAAATCTGTATGAAAAGTGGCTAAACGTATTTGTTTTTAACGTGTGCCTTTGTGACCACCAGGGCCATATGGGGCTGCTCTGACCAGAGCAACCAGCTTGCATATACAGGGTATCTCAAAATGTCGTTGTTAAATTTCACATGCTGGTCTGTCATACATGACGAATAAGATTTATTGTGTCCCAAAATGGAGACCATGACCGCTAGAGTTCGCAGACGTAGAGAGAAAGAAAGTTAAGTCCAAAAGAAAAGAACGTGGTTAAATCACAGATGTTCAAAATTCCTTCCATTTGCCACAATGCAACTTCACAACGTTGACGCATGGATTCACGGACCTGTTGGAAATGGGCAGGTGTGTCCGGATACGTGCCGCCGCTTCCACGATAGTTGTTACGATATCCAAGTCCAATGTTATCGTTATACCATGTACTTCATGTATCCTCACAGGTAGAAATCCAAGGCAGTCAGGTCGGAGGATTACGGCAGCCATGCGAGTGGTCTGCGACACTATACAAGAAATACATATCGGCCAGTTCTGTGTTAGTAAATCAATTCATCCTTATCCTGTAAGGTTCTCGCCTCAAATGATTCCGCTTGTCCTCTCATAAGTCTGCGATGGCGATCCAACGATAACAGAGTTATTCTTAGCATAAGTTTACTTTTGATATTTTTGGAATGTTGTTAATTTTTTTCAGTTAATGTTTTTCCATGTATCTTGCAAGTGTGATTAACGTTTCCTCCGTTTTTAAACCATCGACATAAGATGACAAAGGCGTATCTACAGTAACTGTTTAAACATTTCTAGAATAATTTCGAAAAAAATTTTAAAAAGATGCAAATGTTTTGAAACCAAACTTTCTGACAACAGCTTATTGTTTGAAATGAAAGCATCGCCTGCTACTTTTTAGTTTATTCTCCTTTCAAAATATTGCATGCAAACAAGCTGTGGATTGAAGGATATATTTTTGCACTTTCCAAAGAAATATTTTTACTTCATAATTCAGAAACCTTGTATGGTAATAAAATTTCTAAATGCAAAATAAGCTACATTATTGATCAAAAAGAAACGAATCGTAAATTATTATTTCTACATTGAAAGACCTCAAACGAATATCCAAGAAACGTATGTATGGTTTCTGATGATTCTAATGTTAAATAGTTGGTAATAAGAGAAAATTCGTGACGCAGAAATCAGTTGTAAAGTTTTCCAAATAATATATATTTAGCAATATTAAATAAAATAATAAACCAAGATTTACAGCTGAAAGAAGCTAAAAACATAATGTTCACCACGCTTTGCTGAGACATGTGGTCAAAGCAGGACAATGAAAACCCTGTATGAGAACTATTTACTAAATTAAATTAAGAAAAAAATTAGTGAAAACGAAGAGATAAAAGTATACAGACCTATTTAGGCCAATGTAAGGGAAATTTGATTTCTCTCAATGATTCTATTGCAATGTGAAGTGAAAAAAAGGAAGCGTTAGGAAAAATGGGAAAAAGTGTTATATCAAGACAAAATTTTACATCCGATGTTTACTGAAAGAAATCCATTTCTTTATCCTAATGCAGCGTTTCTCAACCATTCAATATTCGCGGCCCAGTTTTCAATCATGATTTTCATCGCGCGCCATACAATAAGACAATAAAATTCAATACATACAATAAAATGTGTACAACAATAATATATATTGAGTATTTTAATTTCTGTTTTTTTTTTAAGTTATCTTAAACTAACTGTCAAAACAGGAGTAAAAGCGAGACAACGTGGTCCACATCTGGCATTTTGCCAAGAGGGCAGTGAACAGAATTAAGCGAAGGGAAGCGAGAAAAATTTAAATATTATATTTGAAATGATAGCCAAACAAGGAGATAACATTAAAAGAATGTGAAAGTACAAAAATTCGTTAATGAAAGTTAACCTAGACGGAGATGAGCTAAATTTAGAAAATGGGAATATTTTTTTTGAATAATAAGAGAAAAAATAAGTAATATGGTTTGTGGAAGCAGTTTCGAGCATGCGCAGAGCAAATGCTTTCTCGTAGGAAGAAGGAAAACGTTCGATAGCGCAAGTTTCAATTCTCATTCGAGTCGATCGCTATCGAATCTATTGTATGTTATACATGTTTTCGTGTTAATTGCAATTCATCATGTTAAATATTCACGGCAGCAAATTTCTGCAGACTAATGGATAATTTTTTAAGCTGGCGTAAGCGAGCATTAGACGATAGTCAAGCATTAACAAGTATACAGACGAGCGTGGTTCCGAAAGTAAAATCAAGAAAATGTTCTCAAGAATACTTAAATTTGGAGTTTACCAATATTGAAATAAATGAAGAAGAAAGGCCGCTGTGTATCATTTGCTCAAAAATGTTGACCGCAGAAAGCATGAAACCTAAGCTTAAACGACACTTGAAAACGCTCCATAGTGAGTACGTCAATAAACCCAGAGAATTCTTGGAATTAAAATTAAAATCATATGAAAAGCAAAAATCATTTTTAAAGAAACTTTGTCTGTGGATAAAAAAGCTTTAATTGCAGCCTACAAAGTTTCATATAAAATAGCCAGATGTAAGAACCTTCACTCCGTTGGTGTAAAGCTTATTTTGCCAGCAGCAACTGAGATTGTAGAAACTATGTTTGGAGATCATTTTTCAAAACAGTTGCAGTTCATACTTGTTTCAAATGATGCTGTTGCTCGTCGAATTGTTGATATAGCTGAAGGCGTACAGTGCCTGCTTTTCTTGAAGTTGCGTGACAAATTGTTTTCAGTACAGCTTAATGAACCAACAGATAGTAATAAAGATGCTCATTTTATTGCCTATGTTCGATTTTCTGATAATATGTCAGTAGTAGAAGAACTATTTTTTTGCTAACCCAGTAGAACTCAAAGCAAAAGAGCTCGCTTATTTGCTATTTTAAATGATTTTATGAATGAGGCAAGCATAGAATGGAAACATTGCGTCGGAATATTCACCGATGGTGTTCGTTCAATGTCCGAGAAATTCCAAAGTATACAAGCACTTCTGAAACAAAAGTCGCCTCAGTGCGTCTGGACGCATTGCATGATCCATAGAGGCTTCCAAAGAAATGAGTCCTGGTCTGAATATTGTGTTAACTACGGTTGTAACCATAGTAAATTATATAAAAATGAGAACCCTGAAATCAAGTATGCTTTCCGCGTTTTGTAAAGACATGGGTGAAATTCATTCAGCGTTACTATTTTATTGCGAGGCAAGATAGTTAACAAGTGGGAAGTTCTTTCAACGTGTTTATTAAATAAGAGAAGAAACCGCCATTTTCTTAGAAGAAGAAAACAGACCGGAAGCAGAGAATTTTCCCAATGGTTTATTGGTGATGAAATTGAGCTACTTGGTCGACATATTCCAGAAATTAAATAACTTGAATCTTCAACTCCAAGGAGCAAATACACATATGTTGCATACGAGGGATAAAGTTAATGCTTTTTGTAGAAAATTGGAATTGTGGAGCAGAAATTTAAAGCAAAAAAAAATAACAATGTCTGCAAATGTGAATGATTGTCCAAAAATTTACGAGGCTGAAGAAGCACATATAAAGGTCGTTTTTGTAACCATTGAAAATCATTTAGCCATGCTGGCAAAGAATTTTAAATAGTATTTTCTTGCTGAGGACAAACTGACAGTAAGTTACGAGTAGGTTAGCGATTCATTTCATAAGATTCCCGAAAGACTCTCCGTTGATGAGGAAGAAAAATTCATAGACTTCACAAGTGGAGAAACCAAAAGATAATTTAGTAATAAATCACTATTTCAATTTTGGTCAGGAGTAGAGGATTGTTTTTCTGCACTAAAAACAAGGGCATTTCGCATTCTATTACTATTTTCAACATCTCACATTTGTGAAAATGGATTTTCGGCTGTGGCTTCTTTGAAGACAAAACAGAGATCTCGGCTAAATATAGAAACAGAACTGAAAGTGGCTATTTCTAATATTAAGCCTTCCTTCGAAAAACGTTGCTCTCCAAGACACTAATAATTATTAAAGATAGAAGTCACTAATAATTATTAAATTTGTTTTTAATTTGGCATGTTTTTGATTAAGTAAGTTTTGATTTAGAAGTTGTTTTACTTTAATAAGTTAATTATTAAATATATCAAAATGTATTTGGTTTTCTATGTGTGCTTTCCTTTCAGCCAGTTAATAATTTTTTTAAATAATATTTTCTCTTGGATATTCTCGCATCCCCCCTCTAGTGTGCTCGCGCCCTCTAGTGGTCCACAGGTTGAGAATCACTGTCCTAATGTTTTTCTAAGAGCGAAACTTCATCACTCTTCTTCACAAGACGAAAAACAATTCATAATTCGAAACGTACCACTGCATTACTTGTAAAAATGAAGACTGATACAGATATTGCATATATTCCTTTTAAATATATTTCTGCAAAGTCTCTCCTTGTGTTCGGCATACGGGCTAGTGTGCCTCTGCTCACTTTAGAGTTTATTCTAAGCACAAACGTACCGCGACTGATGGTCAGTGGAAAAGAGTGAAAGAGAAATGGAAAAAAAATGCCCCCGGAAATTTTACGAAAAGGCTTTCTATCATGGAAATCGAGATGCAAATTTATAGTCCAGAAAAGCTATCATATAAAATATTTAAAGAGCTGCTTTTTACATCTTCAACATTAATTAAATGGTAACTGAAATTCTAATAATGTATGATCCCTCTCTGTATGTCCACCGATGAGTTGGGAAATTTCCCGAATTCACATCCACGTTTGTTAGCAATTTTCTTAAAAACTATTTCTATTATTATATCCTATCTAATTGTTAGATTTAGTTAAACTGTATCCTGTTCTTCCTTGATGTTGTCATGATGCTCGCGATTGAAATGTTTATACAAATTTAAAGACAAGCAAGCGACGTATATTAAAAATAAGCTGTCATTTTTATAGTCAGTCTACTGGAGTTTGCCCCATGCCATTTCCGTATTGACTGAATGTAATTTCCTGCTCTAATTGTAAGTGGACGTCCATAATTAGTAAGTGTCCCATGGTAAATTTACGAATTTAGATACAATACATCCGATCCATTTGTTACAGCTTTGCTGAAAACTGTTTGAAAAATATTGACCAAAGAAAGGCGCCTGAGACTAAAATTTTGTAATAAAAAGCAATTACTTTAGTTAGCATCATTCTAAGCTTCTAAGACTACTAAGAGTAAACAATAAATAATTTATTCTAAGACTACTAAGAGTAAACAATAATTAATTTATTCTAAGACTACTAAGAGTAACCAATAAATAATTTATTAAGACTACTAAGAGTAAACAAAAAATAGTTTTTAAAATTTTAAATTGTATAGCAATTGCAAGTTAAACATATGCGATGAGCAACAATTCGCAAAACTGACTTAACTTTCAATAGATGTAAGATTTTATGAATTTGCAAAGTTTAACTTTGCAGCTGATTTCATCTGGCAAATTTAATTTCATCGAGTTTTACATAAACTAATATCAATGAGAGTCCGTCTGTTGGTCAATGACAATATCAATTAATCTATTGAGGAGCTTCTAGAAAGTGAAGGTATCCATGGAATGGATTGGCGAGGATGCTACTCTGAGTTAAATCCCACTGAAATTGCGTGGGATATTTTAGAGAGACGCTTGGAAGCACTTACCTTCCGGAGAACACCAGACTGCTTAAATAGATGCTTCTTGAAAAATGGTAACTCTTACCCCAAGAACCTTTAGATAATCTGGTGTTAAGTATCGATAGATAGTGCGAAGCAACGATTGCAATTAGGAGAGGTCAAAGCTTTTCGGTTTCTTAATGTTCTTCAGGGTCAGATTCTGTAACAACGCCATTCTGTCAATAAAGCCTTTTTATGTTCACTCTGTACTATATGCGTCCTATTCATTATTTTTTTGCTACTAAGCTTTCCTTTAAACACCGTATTGTACGCCTTCTAGTTGTTCTGTAATATGCATTGTATGTCCCCTAATTGATGTCTTGCGGAATTGCCACCAAAATCCGAAAAGTGGTTTAAGTTCTGCACACTAGCGTACATTATTTTCTGTAACAAAATTCCTTAGTTTTATTTCGACTTATGCAACAAAGCCTGTTGAATCTTTCTTAAAGAACACTGAAGAGAATGAGAAAAAAAACTTAATGATAATATCATGCGTTATAGAATTGAGTAGGCATAATAAACATAATAAAAATACAAATATTTGAGAATTTTTAGCAGGGTTTCAGCTATACAAGAGAATATCACCAAACGGTTTCTGATTACAATGTAATATCTCCAGGAAGGGCTTACCTTTAAAGATGTGTGATAAGGCTTTAACAATGCTTTTATAAACTTTAAAATTGTTCATAAAGTTATTAATAAGCAGATCAGGAAATAAAGGAATTTTTATTTTAATCAATCAGATTACATTATCAATCAGATAAAAATGAAAAAATATTAAAAACGCTTCCATAGTTATTAATCAATAACAGACAGACCTAATTTTGAAAACGCTTTGTCAGTTGCTAAGATACTGGCGCGGGCAAGGTAAAAGTTCTTTACTTATGACAGATAAGATATTGTTTCTAATAGTCACGATTATTGACTAAATTTGAAAAAGAATGTGTCTTACTTTTTGCAAAATAGCAACTTGGTGCGCGGAAAATAAAAATATTTTATTTCGGACGTTGGCCATACAGTGCTTTTAAATCGGTAAATATTTTAATCATGAATCAAGTAAATTCGCATAAAAATAAAATATGAAACAAATATAAAAATTTTCGAAATTCAAAATCCGAGCTTCTAGGTACACATGTTCTGTTGGACGAATACACGTGATCAAAATTAGGTAGCTGTAAGTGCAGCCGTTTTTCCACAATGCGAGAAACATGCATATATGTATACACATTACATACAGATTTTTCATTATTTAATAATAGTATTACAAGACTTATATATTTTCCTCTGCTAGAAGGTTTTTCTCCTACTAGTACTAAACACTTTACTTACGGAATTTCTTTTCGAATAAAATTGTTTGAAATTTTGGCTTTGTTAAATGTCATATCTCCATCATAAGTGCCAATGTTGTATTACTTTTAAACTTAACGTTATTAATTTACTCATGGGTGCCATGATCGTACCAACATACTACTAACATTTGCTAGAGAAATCCTATCAGAACTAACTAATACAGTGCAGAAAGGTGAAAGGAGTGACATACATTGAAAACAAAATATATGTATACCAAAACAAGTATAGTTATCAAAACGAGTAAAGTGCATACAAGTATTACACCGAATAAGTTTGAAAAAATAATATCAATAATAAACGTAGGAGCAACATAACAATTGATCAAATTTAGTTAATACAATGCGTTGCGAAATTTATCAAAAACCCATTTTAAAGTTAAATTGGTCCAGTATTCTAACTTTAAAAATGAAACAAACAAGTTTAGGAATATTAAAGCTTAACATTTATTTGCAAGTAAACAGGAAATTTCTATTTTTTTATACATTCTAGAGGTGGTGTGACAGGTATGTTTTAGGTGTTTTACAGAGAAATGTGTTTCATAAAGAACATACATTTTCTATACAATTTTCTATACAAATTCATGTAAAGAAGGGGGCCCCCCAAAAATTTACTTGATAACAAACAACGCCATTAAAAGGTGACAACCAGGCGGTTGTAAGAAATGACAAGCCACAACTAGATATCTATAAAGAGGAGAAAAACATTTTAGTGGATACTATAAGAAGGAAAAACTGGGCCTTCCGCCCTTTCAGGCTTTAGGCTCGGTCCTCCATACGCTTCAGATTCTCGGTATCCTCTTTGAAAAAATCTGCAGCCATTTTTTTTAGTCAAATAAGAGCTCAATGTCTCGCTTCTCGTCTGTCTTCCGATTCTCCTCTCTCAAACACAGCTGCAGGCTCTGTTTCTTCTTCTCGTCAGCCCCCGGCTTGGCGATGCTTGATGTTCCAAAAGTCGCCAATTGTAAGGCAATCCGGCAGAAGGGGGAAAGTTCTTCAGAGGATACCAACTGTTGGCGGACATCCTGAAGCTGTAAGCAACACGTTCAGAACATGGGGTCAATCAACTATTCGCCACAAATGAAATAAACACATTCCTGACCGTAGCTTCGCTCAGGGTGTCACTCTTACATGGCTGGACGCCTAACGGATTCCAAGTCACCCTCGTTACAAAACCCTGCGCAGCACAAATGCATACAAGAAAACATTTAGAAAGAGGGTGCAGAATTGAGCTTTTAGCTAAGGAATTCCAAGACAACTCTCTGCCTGAGATAAGCATTCTGAGAATTGGAAGATATTTTTTTTCCCAGAGAATTTTCGAAAACAAGTCTATAAAATGTTTTCTAATAATTTAAGAAAATGCATTGCAAAAATCTGGTATTTAATTAACTAAATTAAATTAAACACCGAAGAATGTTTCTACAGTTTAAATATAATAATTACACAGCTAAATTCATGTTTCTTAAGAATGTTTCTATAGTTGAAATAAAATAGTCACAGAACTAAATTTATCTTTCTTCAACACCATAAACGACTTTATCACCAGGGAAAATATGGATTCAAAACTTTACCAGAAAAAGGGGTACGTTAAACAAAACTTATTAAACTTTATACACCAACTAGTGTAATAACCAGACAACTTAAAAATTAAAGTAAAAATGAGCTTAGGAGTGAATCTAACCAGAGGTTAAACAAACAGTACAAAAACAAGTTAAGATTTTGTGTTTAAGAACAAAATTTAATGGCTAATGGCTAACGGAACAACCTTAAGGATAAAAGAAAAATTAACATAAGCAACTTAAATTCAGAGTTAACCAAAACTGCCATTTAAAAAAAAATAACAGTTACATTTCAGCCGAGCAAATTAAAATCAAACTAAAAAATCACATTAATAACTTCGATTACTGATAACTGAATTAAGATAAGCATTATAATTATGATAAGTGTTACAATTAAGATA
Organism: Stegodyphus mimosarum; assembly: GCA_000611955.2. Taxonomy (NCBI): domain Eukaryota; kingdom Metazoa; phylum Arthropoda; class Arachnida; order Araneae; family Eresidae; genus Stegodyphus; species Stegodyphus mimosarum. The sequence goes on along the minus strand of KK113344.1, from coordinate 661,307 downwards.
AGTATGTATTACATAACACCAGAAAAGCTTCCTTTTTGCAACAAAAGCCATATATTTTATTGTTGTAATAGGAAACAGGAATCTGATAGCTTAAAGAAAATGAGAAAACAGCACTGCTTTTGTATAATATTATTCTCAAAATTACTTGAGAAACGTGATCCTTATATTTCTGTGAATAAAGTCACAGAAAACATTTCAGGTCTCAAGGGCGTATTAGCATTTCTAGAATAATGTAAGAACTTAATATTTAGATATGTAATTTCAGTTTTCTTAGAAAGCTGCATTGTGCTGTAATAGCTAATATTATGCTATATCAATTGATAAAAGCAAATCAACTGAAACTACATTTCGAGAAAATTTAAGGAACACGCATAAATTCTTTCAAATTAAATGCGTTTTAAGTAAATGCAAACTCACTGCTTTATCAGAGGATAGCATTTTATGAATTAAATTTATTAAGTTGTATCCTAAGTAAAATTTGTTTCCCACGCTTTCTCATAAAGCAATAATGCTTCCTTTTCATCCATTTTAATGCTAACATTTAGAATGATATATTGCTTTAATTAGTCTAGATAATTTGATAAAAGTAAGTTATCTTTATTATTGTTGATACTGTTACGTTATATATGCATCACGTATTCACATGTTTACATGTAAAATTGAGAGTTCCCTAAGGAGCTTTTCATTTGAAAGTTCGTTGGATATCCTTGTTTTAGAAAGAATATCTAACAACGATCCATCACGATGTAAGGTTTATCCTAAGTTTGTTAACAGTTATTTTAAGTTATACCTCTTTCCTATTCAATCTAATTTCAGTTTACAATTTGCTACCAGAAGGTAATTTCAGAAACGCAGTGAATGCAAATGAGTAAGAGTATTATTTAAGTCAATGCTTCGCCGACTTCTACAGAGCGAGTCTGATTTTCCTGACTAGCGAGCGTTTGCCTTTTATCTAAGTTCTCTCTTAGGATACTATGCTCGGCCATACTTTAGGCCCTTGCTTGGGTCGGCCGATTTAATTAATATTTAGGGGTCAACTACTTAGAATGCTGATAGCTTCGGCTATATATTTCAGATAGTTTTAGTTAAGCTTAGTTTAATTTCATAATTATTTATGTTCAAGCCCAATTGGAGGCTTTGTGTAAGTTCCGAGTTAGGAACTTATTGTAAATATTCTGAAAAATATAGGGTAGTTAACACTTCTTAAGTCTTACGTGTTTATTCACACACTGAAGCGATTATTCTCTTGTTAGTGTTTGTGGGGTTTTGAGATTGCACATTGGAATTAAATAAGTAAAACCCCAAAACCCTTTGTATTGAAATATAAGAAAGCTAACATTTCATACGTGAAACAATTTTTAAAACTACTGTTTCTAAATGTATATCATTATAGAACATATAATAGGTGCGCAAAGTGAGATTTTTACGTATGAAAGGATTTACCACTGCTGTGAAGAATATTGCTGTAAAAATCAGGTATTATTTCTGACATCTTGTATATAACGCAGACCTAATCAGGGGGGAAATAATGAGAGATCGATAAAAATGTAAAATAATTGCCCATCTGATAAAAGGCCATATTTTTTGCCTGATTCTACAAATCTGATGAGGAATTCTGCAGCTCTGAATCCCACACTGAGCGTGTGAGTGGAATATTAGCAACCTTTCTCTCCTTCAGTAATTAGATGATTTCCTTCATGAGTAAGGGTAAAAGGTCCTGTTAAAGCCTGGAAGTAACATCGTCAATCTCGCTTCAGAGCTTTTCTCTGTAGGGAGCCTCTATAGCTTTTTCCGATCTGGCAGATAGGCGGTATCCGTACAAACTTTATAGCAAATAATGGAAAATTTCATCTGTTGGAGATGAGATTTACTTATGAAGTCTTATAAGTGATGGTCTGGTAGTTTTAAACTCCTTTCAACTTCTGGGTAACCTCTTACTAGGTTGGTGTGTCTCATTTCTTTAACTGCTTCTGTGCTCTTGATAACATTTGACACATCTGGATGAGTTAAACGAGAATATGTCCAAACCATTGAAACAATTTCATCTCGAGTTTCAAATATTCAGTGCGAAAATTGATATTCATGGTACTTGAAAAATGGATTTACTTCTTCAGTTCTTTAAAGCTCGACAAAGAATATTGGGAGCTATTTTTTGATATCTTGACTCCGGTAAATTGCTCGATGTTTAGAACTTGAAATTTTATGGCAATGAAGGTTTCTTTCATTTTGTTTCTATTAGAATGCTAGCAGAGAAGTTGCTAAGTGTAACTTTTATTGATCATTCATTCCTGGTTTGATGACTGTGATAGGAAATACGTATTATATATAGAGAGTTACTCACAAAACACCTAAAGTCCTCATGTAAAGGAAAATCGAATCACGTTTTAGTAAGGAGTAGTAATCTACTTTGCTCATGGTTTTTAATTCCTAGCCCATATCACTTCAGTTAAGCTTCGTTCTAATTATTACCAAAGGCGTAAATTTCTCTTCAATCTCTTAATTTTATATTTCCTCCCTGCTTCTGTATATCATCTTTTGGTTCCCTTTTCATTCATTAAGGACTAGAAATTGTTACTTTTGCATTTGTTGCTATTGCCTGTTTTTCGCTGCTTTTCTAGACGACTAACGCTGAACATGATTAGTTTCTTCCATTGCATCCAGATTTTCTTGAGAAAATTGCTACATTGAATCGTCCTGGAATTCCTTGTTCTTTTCAGGAACCCGACTGTAATTTTCTCTTGGAGCTATACACATGGCATTACGTTCTTCATGTCTTGATTATCTAACATATCCTGGATCGATATTCATTTCAAGTACGTATTTTTTCTTTAATCATTCTGTATGAGATTGGACTGGTTAGCTGCAGCCTTGATTCTCATACCCTTCAACTAATTAGATTGGTTCCCTTTCTTCCTTTTTCCTTTGTCTTAAATACTCAGTCACTGCTGGAACTGATTATGACAAAGTCTTCAATCATTAGTTTGTTTCATACTTTTCTTGACGTGTTAGGGACATCAGAATCTGAATACTTGAATTAGGTCACCTAAAAGAGTCATCGCTGGCAAAACAGTAACACAAAGTTGGCTTAACACCTCGTGTTAGTACGATTAAGAGCTAGTAAAACAGGTAATCTCCATTGTCGGTAGTCGTTGCTGGTGATGCGATCATAATTTTCATCAACGAAAATTAAAACCTTCCTTAAATCATTGATTGTAACGTCTTTCTCACATTGTGATAATAGCCCATTATTTTAAGAGTTAGCCATAACTGGCGAAAATGGCTCTGGGAATTGGTGAAACATTAAATATAGCAAAGGATAAGAAATCAAAAGACATTTCGTTTTTAATTTAAATGTTTGTTATATTTGTCTAAAATTAATGATGAGTTTTTCGGAAAATTGGATTCCCAGAAATTATTTCCTATTATTTTACTAATTTTTGCGTCACTATTACAGCTAGCTAAGAAATATGACGATTAAGGCTTTTGAAACGTGTTCGAGTATTTTGTTTTCATACAATTAAAAATGAATGAAATAAGAGTTAATTTTGAATGTTATTCTTTATATATTTATATAAATTTCTATGGCTGATGAAAATGGTTATAAACTTATTAATATGGTTTCTTTAGTTAGTTGTTTTCCCAATGCAATTTTTTTAATTTGAAATCTACTAAAAAATCGAGCGAACGCTAGAAATTTGCTGTTATTTCTTGCATATTTCATTAAACATTGAAATGGAAAATTTGGATTTTTGTGACAAATTTGGAGAAAATATTACTCATAAATATCTCATAAATACAAATATGTACTAAATACTATATATGTACCATGGTACTTCTGTACATGGCATTTATCCATTTCATATCCTTGGACAAATGCCAAACTAGACACATATCAAAAAGAATTTTTACGGTAAGAAATAGTGGGGAAATAATTAATCTGTACTTATAAAAATCCTATTGTATATAAAATACAGATGCAATGGGTGAAACATCCTGTACATAGATGACACTTTGAACATAATGGCGTGCATAAATGTTTTCTACTAAGCAAATCAAAAGCAATTTTTCAACATACTCGTATCTGATCTTTGTTTGGTAATCGATTTCACCCCCTTTACAGCGTTAATCGTTTTTAAAAACATCTTTATTTTTCACAACCATAGGCACCAGTGTAGTCGATGTAGAGATTGTAATAGCTAACTCACGAATAGGCATTCCCTCTTCATATTTTTCAACAATCTCGTTTTTTACCTCCAGAAAGATCCTAACAACTCTCTTCGACGCTTGAATCTTCTCATTTAACTTTACTAAACTTACTTTACATTTAACTTTGCTTACTTACTTTAAGCTCACTGTAAATGAATTTTAAAAAAGTTAACACAAAAGAAACACAAAATCACTTCTAAACTCAGAGTTACAATGTGGATTGTTTAAAATTGAGTACTAGCAAGTTAAATGCTAGTACTCAATTTTCGTAGCTGTCCTGAAAGGCTAAAGGATAAACCCTCTGAGAAGGCTTCCGTCCGAAAGACAAAGCAAGTGGAGTAATATGCCCGAAAAATCACTCAGAGGAAAATTCGAGAGAACCTGGTCGACTGGATGTTTGTAGCGTAGATTGAGGTATCTATTGTCTCTTTAAGCACCTTAGACATCCTGCATGGTGATGCTGAGTAAGATTCACTGATGTAGGATGCATGCAGTAGATGATTCCAGTCATAGTAAAATAACCTGTGGTTGTGCCTTCAAGTGTCATCGTATGCCACAAAGAAATTAGTTTGACGTGGATGGTTAATTGAGCAGAGAATTTTCGTAAGACCAAGCTTTGCACATAGGCAGTGTACGGTGCTTTAAACAGTTATTATTGATGAGGTGCGTCGCAGTTTTCAAAATACTAAACATTAGGTGCGGATTGTTTAGTAGATATTATAAGTCGGACCTTTGGGAGGAGACGTCGCATTTTGGCGTTATTAAAGCTGAAAATGTGGTATGGCCTATGCAATATATATTTTAATAATAGCCGATGAGGCTACTTGCATTTACCTTGACCTTACATTTCATTACATAATGCTGCAATTACATTACATTTAAATTGTGCAGATGATAAAACAGTACACAATGCGAAACATTATATTGCATGAGGATACACTGCTATATACAATACATTTATTAGTGTGCGGTTTACAGTTTGACCTGTGCAGCTTGCATTACATTTAAATTATGCAAATAAGGAAACAGTACAGTAAAGAATAAATCGCAATGCTTGAGTATACCGTACGGTAGACGATACATTAATATGACTAAAGGTTTTACATGCACTGTCTGAGACTGCTTAGACTGTTAGTATAGTTGAAGAAATGACATGAGTATGTACAAGAAAGGGAAATATCGAGGTATCTTACTTTTTTAAAACTTTTTTGTGTATTTTTTAATATATGATTTATCCATTTTTGCCCTTTTATTTTTTCTTTTTTTTCACATTTTTTTGAAAGTCTCATTTTTTGACTTTTCTTTTTCCCTATCATATACTTTTTTCAACCTCTTTTTTTACCTTTTAAAAGTCAGATACCTATATTAATTTGACAGCACTTACAATACAAATTCCTGCGTAACGTACATTTACTACATGCATATATACAGATAGAATACATACTGTTCAAGTTAGAAAACGAAGTAAGATACTGGATACGTTTACAGATTAGAGAACCGACTAAAATAGAGTGGAAATTTACACATACGTTATGCAGATTAAATGCTAAGTTGATGACATTCTATTTTTTATTTCAATGCAAATTTTTATCATCTTGATGAGTTTTGTGTATGTTTCTGGGTGCCTCACGAGATGAAGCTCCATTCCTTCCAGTAACGCTCTGAGGGTCTTCTGAGGTGGTGACAACTAGTTAACGGGCAGCCGAAGGCATAGTGGTCCGATGAACCCACCTCTTCACATTCACATAATTCGCTGTCCACAAATCCAAATGGATGTAAGTTAATCTGGAATGGACCATGCCCGGAAAGAAATGTCGTGATGGCAGACGAAAACGAAAAGGTTGTGCCTGATACCCTAGAGATGAAGATATACGTTCTTCGTCTAGTGCTTCGTCATTCCATCTCGTTTGCCATTGTGTTATTAACCATTCATATGTTAACTTTTTGAGGTAAGAGCCTGGGAGTAGTAGTGCGTGTTCCAGTAAGTATGCACTCATTGCTGCCTCCTTAGCCAACTGATCGGCTAGCTAGTGTGACTCATCGAAGTTGGGTAGTATTCTAATCAAAGGTCGTACACCAAACACACCTTTGCGCGTCCAAACAAGAAGTATACCATGTCGAACATTTTTCAAAGCGGACGTTACACTAAAGTACCCTCTATATATTGTTGCATAATAATGTAAATATCCTCATGCTTATATAAAATGCAAATCGATATATTTTTGCCTGTATATGTCGATGTCTATATGACTTTAAATACCGACGTCGAAAGTCTTTATGGCAAATTCGTCAAATCTGTTGAGGTAGAAGAAGAAAAGGCAAATGTCCGTCTCCAATTAGTTGCATAAACTTGCGAACTTTAATTAATGGAGAAACAAACAGTAGTTTTTTCCCACCTCCATAGACACGTACAGAAGTAATCAAAATCGGTCATTCTAAGAGCTGAATGCTTAAGTATGAATGAGAAAGTCAAAAAGAAATTAAATCATTCTATATTTCCTTGTAAGATTTAAACCAATAGTTCTAGTATGAAATAGAAAAAAATCTAAATTTCATCACTTAGATTTTAAAATTATTCTATGTTACTAAAACTTCCGGAACATTATGCTTTTTTCTAGAAATGTGTTATATATTTATCAGGAAATAAACATCTCATTCCATAAATCATCTTAAGAACCTAAAGAAAGAAAGAAGTATTTAATTTGCATCTTATTTATAATGATTTAAGTTCTTCAAAATTATATCCTTTAATTTATCAAGACCATTTTTTGCACAAAAATGCTGTCACTCATCTATAATGCTCTTGCGAATTTCATGTGCATTTATGTTTAAATTTATTAGCAAAACGTTCAATTTAGTTATACTTTTTTTCTTTTTATAATTGTTATTTTTATTATTTGTAGAGTCATTGGAGTATATCCATGTCACAAAGCTGAAGAAATGCGAAATTTCCTCGCCGAAATTCGAAATCCGAATCTTTCGAATACAAGTCGAGCGCGCCACGAAGACAGGCGGAAAGAAAGGAGAAAATACATTATATACTCCCTCTTTTAAAGTGTGACTGGGAATTAAGGTTAAAATAATCGTGAGGGAAATTTAGAAGGAGTTTTCAGCCCACCACAACACTGTAAATGCGTTTCAAATCAGGAAATTTCAGAAAGCGTATGCTGAAATTAGTTTTGCCTGAAATATCAGTGAAATCCAGAATGTTGTGACAAGTAACAACGTAAGCAACCTGAACCACAAATCCTTAATAAATAAATAGCTGAAAACTGTATTTACAGTTGCTATTGGAATTAGGCTGCAGATAAAATATTCTTGTGAATGCCTTCCTTAACAAATTTCTAAGAAATCCGAATTTAGATTTTTGAAATAATTTTTAGAAAATTATTTCGATAATAAATGTTTCCCTCTGTATAAAATTTTATTCTGTCTTCTTCACATAGAAAGTAAGAAAATTTGCCTGAAATAAAAACTTCATTACAATTGTTAATAATTTTTAGTCACAGATTCCTCCATAATTTTCTTCTCAAATATTTATCATGTCTCGTATCTTCAATTAAGACAATGTTTGTTAGTAATTACGAATCATTTCAGCTCTTGAACGTTATGAACTAGCGATTCCTCCTTACCGTTCTACAAGATGCCTAAGCTGAAGCTGATCGGCTGGCAAGAAATTTAATTAATAACCAGTAGACGTTATATTCCCGCTTTTCGTTAACAGTCAAGGAAAAATGAAGATTTGTTAAAGTTATATTATCGTCTGTTTAATGTATTACTTCCATCTAGTCCATATGATAAAAAAGGATAGTGAATGATGAATCTAATGAAATTATATTTTTCTCTTTTAGCAGCAAAATGAGAAGATATTGAAAAATCAAAATCATGTGGCACTATCATGAGCTCATCTGTTCGAAATTTTCAGCATCCTCATTATAACAAGTTTCTTTTTCTGACTCCCGAAAATGTTTGTCTGAATAATTTCTGAAGTTAAACTAAATTAGCTGCTTAACTACATCCAATTAACTTTTCCTAAATAAATGATTGATATAATAATTGATAAATAATTCTTTGCGCACTCTCTAGAAATCTAAACGTCAACAACACAGTTGATAGGAGGCTGAGATACCATTGTTACGAATTTTGTACACATATAAATAATTTTAGCTAAATTATATGTGAAATTGTAATATTTTTTTGTATAGTCTAGCATGAAATGCTTGAAAGAGATGAAGCTCTGCCGTAAAAATAAAATTAAAATGAGTGAGTCTGTTCAAGATTGGGGTAAAGTAAACCGAGATGGCTCTAAAGGGCCATTCAGACAGGGGTTTATCTGAGCTAACGGAATCAGTTCCGTGTTTTGACTAGCTCCGCTATGCGTGCAGTTCAGATTTTTCAACTCGTTGCGCTATGGGGAAAAACTAGTTTTGGAGATAGGCCGACTAAGTCAGTTGTCTCCGTTAGCTCAGATAAATCCTAGTCTGTGCGGCACTTAAGGGGTTAACAGAGCTGGCGAGAGTAAATAACAGAAAGACGCGGCTGCCAGGAACCCTAATCTAAGCATTCAAAAACCTCGGAAACACACAACCTATTTGCATTCTGATAAGTTAAACGTAGATAAGAAGTTATAGTAAATCATAACTTAGTTATTGTAACCATAATTAAAATCCCAATAACTAGTTAATTAAAATAAAGTACTTTTCATATTTCCCCACCAGAATTCAAATAATTCGAAAACAGAAGTGTGAATGACCTTGAATTTTAAATTCGAATATGGATATGCATGAACCAGCTGCTATATTACTTAATTAAATTCTTAAATTTAAATTCCTTTTCTACAAAACTTCGTTTAAACATTTTCATATTTTTAGATTTGCCGCAAACTTTTTTCTTACGTGTCCTGCTTTCAGAAATCTGAAAGGAAAAAAAAATAATCACACAAACATTTTGGTTGAAAATTTTCTTATTGCACATCAGAAAAGTACATCTAAGTTTAGAATACTTAGTTATTAACATAAATCATGCACTCAAAATATTAAACTTTATTCAAATGGTACAGAGGTTGTTTACATATTTTAGAACAACTTGGATAAAGAATTTAAAGAAGGAAATGTTCTTGACTAAATATTTCTGTCAACAGCTTTTTATGTGAAACGAGAAACTCCGTCTACTGCATTTAAATATCTTATTCCTTCAAAACGTCACATTTGAAAATGCTGTAGATTGAAAGATATGTTTTTTGGCTTTAGGCGGAGATATATTTCTATTTTAAAATTAAAAAAACTGTAAAATGCATGGTATTAAAATTTCCAAGTGCAAAATAAGTAAAATTATTAACTGGATAAGAAAAAACCGCCAATCACTATTTCTAAACCTAAAGAAGACTACAAACGAACACCCGAAAAGGGTGTTGTTTCTAAGGTTTCTAAATCTAAATCGTTGGTAACTGGAGAAAATTTGCCGATGCAGAAATCACCAATGCAGTTTCTGCGTCGTTTCACCTGTTTCTGCAATCACCGATACAGAAAGTCTTTAAAAACATCTGTGGCAACAACAAATATAATACTGGAACTTAAAAAAGCTAATAAGTGTAATATTCACCAGACTTTGCTGAAGTAGGTTGCTCAGCGCAGAACAATTTGTAAAACTCAATGAAATCTTCCTAGTAGGAGATAAATAGAAATATATTGCGACTCTTAATGAAACAAGTGTTGATTAAAAAAAGTCAATTTATTATCAGAAACGATGAGAAAAAATGTGCAGACCTCGTTCAGGCAATGAAAGGTAAATTTCAGTAAGAATTTTATGATTGTCACAGGATTATCTTACAATGGAAAATGAAAATAAGTAGAATAAAAAAGATGTTAAAATAAAATCAATGTACTATAAAGAGAAAATTCTGCTTCCGACATTTGCGGAATAAATTCAATTTCTTTATCCCAGTAAATTTCACCGACTGAAACTTCATCAAGTCCATTGCTCTCGTGAGAAAAGCTCTTTCTAAGCACAAATACGCGACTGATGAACTCTGGAAGGTAGTAGAACAGGAATGGAAATCAATACTTATAGCCCTTCTATCATGGAAATTAAATGCAGATTTATAGTAGTAGGCTATCGGATCGAACATTAAAAAAATACTCTTTGAATTTTAAACGTTAATTCAATGACGAACGTAATCGTTCTAAATATCTGTTATATTTCAAAAGATTACCTTACGTAGACTTTAAATATTGGATCTTTTTGCCGATAGATGGCTTCAATGGCAAATGACTCAGGAAACACAGATTGCATTGACACCACAAAACGCTCGTTGGAAAGGGGATTTTTTGAGCGTTACTCTGAGTGTATAAACATCAAACATGGCGCAGTGAGTGGAAAGTTGTGTGCGTTTAACAGTGGAGAGAAGTAAGGAAAAATTGCGCTATATTTTGTAATATCCTTAAGAAAAGAACGCAGCTTGCGCAGGCTTGTAAAAACATTTATGCTGTATAAGGTTACTTTATCAAAATCTTTTGAGCGGAAATGGTTCCTGTCTTTCGTTCTAATAATTTCGACGTAAAAGATGACGATCGTCTGGTCGTCCAATCACGTTCTGGTCGTCCAATCACTGAAAAAGGCGGATGAAATTCTTGCAAAGTCCAGCAAGATAAGCGCATCGGCACTGTCAACATTCGTATGGAGCTGAGAATTGACCATAAAACTGTTTTGAACCATGTACACAAAGCTGGCTACAAAAAGCATGATTCTGCCATGAGCTACTTCCAGTTGGTCAGACGATGAAATTATCAACTCTACTGTGGCCAACTAGAGAGATTATGCCAGGCAATGGAAAGGAAATGTCCCAAACTGTATAACAGGAAATGTATTGTCTTCATCATGACAACGCCCGACCACAGATTTCTTTGATGATCCGTCAAAAATTGCGGAGATTGGTTGGGAAGTTTTGATGCCTCCACTGTGTAGTTCAGAGAGAGCATTATCGGACTATGACGTGTCCCTGTCTCTGCAGAATTCTTTCAATGGAATTAAGCTGGTTTCAAAAGAGGCCTGTGAAAACCACTTCACTTAGTGTTTCAGCCAGAAACACAGAAGTTCTTCACCGATCGCATCATGGCTCCACCCGAAAGATAGCAAAACATCTTCAATAATAACAGAGCATATTTGGCTATATTTGGTTTAAATAAATTCTATTTTACACTATAAAAAAACCAGTATAAATTTTACTCCCAAAACATCACGAACTTTTTCCCAGACCCAATAGTTTATATCTTTTTTTTTACTTACATAGTTTAAATTTCACATAATCATGTAAAGTAATTGATATTACTTGCTTTGTATTCCATATAAAAGTTTCTACTCATTACAGTTAAATTAAAGTAATTCTTTCATTCCGCAAACATAAAATTCTTAAAAATAGCTGAATAACAGAAAAGCTTCTTTGCTGAATTTAAATTTAGATATCCTCGCTTTAGGTAAACATAAAGGAATATTATTGACTTCGTACATATACATAATATAAAATGAATACTTAAATAATAAAGATAAATTTTTACTTATTTTATTTTTACAGAAGTCGGGCATGCGCACCTATAGGAACTCCGTACCAGTAGTCCAATTTGCTCTGATGCATCTCTGTTCGTAATTATCCTTATCGTGCTTTGGCCTTTTTAGTTTCTGTAACCTTGTGAAGCTGCTCTGCACCTCAGGATATTCAGATTGAGCTGGGAGTTTTCTCAGCAGGTTCCTTTTTGTGCTAAGTCTGCAACTTCTGGTCTGCCGTTCATCGGTTGTTTCGCCTCGCTGGTTCTCTCGCCTGATTCCTCCTCTGCCAGCCTTTTATAGAGCATTTCTTTATAATGTATTTATTTTACAACATTTTTCCAGTTCTGACCAGTCATTTTCTCAGCTGTGCAAGTTTTGCACTATCTTTGCTTGCCGGAACTTTGTCCTCTGTCCTTCAGCCTGCTATTGTTTCTCACTCGGGTGATTGCCAAATTTTAGGGACCTTTGAAATTTTTCTTGAGCCTTTCACATATTTTTTTGGCCCCTCATCCCATGTAGTTTTTTTTTGAAGCATCATCCAACTTCTGCCTTTTCTTTTTCATTTCCAGAATCCTTTTTTTTCGTTGCAGTTCTTTTAACATGGACGCCGGTGTTGGATCAACCGAATTTCTTGATGGCTTTTCCGTGGTCAAGCCAGGAAATTCCTGCAACAACTCTTTTATTAAGCGCCATATCAGCCCATTCACAATATGTTTTCACCAGATCCACATTCGCTTTTAATCTGCGAAAAATAAATAACTTCCCTTCCCCTTCACTTTTTTTCTTGTTCCTGCATTTCTTGTTTCTTGTTCCTGGATTCGTGTTCGAGATGACCTGATAAAGCTGAGTCATGCAATTCGTGTAAAATAGTTACACGAATATTATTTTATACTAGCTGGAATAAGCAGTTATTATTTATTCATTATTGCTATTTGCTTTCGTATAGAGCAGAAGGTTAATAATGATTTCATAATTTGCATCTTCGTTCCCAATTCCTGTTATTTTGCGATGTTCAAATTAATCAGGAGTTTTCAAATAAGTTTGCAGTCCTGATTTAAGTGTTTCTAAAGTTCCCATGTCACATTTAAATTCTTTACGCTGATCACCCAGTTCAGTTATTGACAGGGTATCCGTTACAACGTTTCCTCACCCAGTTGTGAGTTTACTATTAAACTTTATTTTCGTAATCTAAGAGGCCATCTTATGAGTCTGGATGATGGTTAATATTTCCCTCTCGGTAACGGTATAATTTCTTTAAGTTTAAATAAGTGTTTTCTATAATATGCTACAGGCTGTCTGTAAGCACGACTACTACTGCGAAATCAGATGCATATGCGACGATTTCTAATATATCATCTGCTTCAAGAAATTTGAATGCGGACTCGCTTTAATATTTTCAAAGCTATGTTCGCTTCCAACGAATACGTGAAACTAGCCTTTCCCCTTTTTATATTTAATGAGCTCTCTGCTATGTGGGCGAAATCTTTAATGAAAGTCTTCAATAACAGAAGCACAATCCGAAAATTGATGCCAACGTTTTTGCTGTATTAGGAGGCATATAATTTTTAATAGGTGCACTTTTGGAAACTTCCGTTTCTACTCCCTAATCATATATCTTGAAACTCATTAACTTGCACAACATTATCAAAACTTGCACAACACTATCCAACAGCCGCTGGGGTAAGTTATCCCATTCGACCAGCAAGACTCCTTCTCAAAGCATCGCAACCATTTTCGATGGCATTCGGATCTGGAGAACGTGCTGGCCATACGAGGCGTTGAATATTTTCTCTCCACAGACAGTTCTCAACAGCGACTCTTCAGTATTTACCCAGGCAGCATGGATCCAAAAATATGCCTAAATTTTGGTGAAATAAGGGTATCATAATTTTTCCACGTTACTTTTACTAAATTTATACGAATAAAAAAGGCTGAAGATATTGTTGACTCTCTTTATTTTTCCCACGTTATTATTTTTACGAAAATTATACGAATCCGAATGTACTGAAAACCCTACCCCGAATTCACAATATTTAGTGTATTTCTGGCATTTGTTTTTCCACGAATATGAAAAAAAGGGTATGCAAACGTTTTTTTTTTTCAACAGCATGTGCTATTAAAATTATTTTTGTGTTTTATCGTCTTTACGTTTAAAATTAAATTTCCTCTGGTTAAAAACCTGTACGAATTTGAAAATAATCTTGATATTTTATATAGATTTAAATTACTTTAATCAATATTCTAACATTCATATATGAGCCTAAAATGTATGAATTTTAACATGTGAGCTAAATTTTTATACACATTTGCAAAAAAATATATTTTCTTGATTTAAAGATTTTCCAAACAGCTTATTTATTTTCTTACATCAAATTTGTTATTTTTATTCATATCAACACTTGCATTAACTTAAACAATTTAATTTCTTTTATGAAAATCCCATTACCTATTTAACTGAAATAAGCTGTAGATTACGTTTGTGTACTTACTGCATTATTTTATTAAGCAAGTGTTGGCAACTAAATTGGAACAAGACTTCAACGAATCTTTCATGTCGATGAATAAAATAATATATAGAAAAGATGCTACAAAATATTTAAGTTCTTGAACAATAGTTTAATGTGAGACAAAGAGATATGCATCCGATCGTTAATTATAATCAAAGTTTAGGCGATTAGGTACGCATGAAAATAATCTTTTCGTTTATTTTCCTGAACCTCGTTTCGAAGCGCTCTGGGGCCAATTCTTTTTCTGTCAACAAAATTATACTTTTTAGACGGCAAATCACTCATTTTTGGGAATTCTACGTTTTACTCTATAGCTTGCATGCGAATCCAAATGCTGGAAATTCCCCAAATCAAATTTTTCCCATCTGTCTCTACGGTCATTTCTCTTTCACTGGGTTCCCGGAATCAGGAGCGTTTTCATCCACTGCTAAAAGAAAGCAGCAATTAGGTCGTCCATGGAACATGAGTTTTTCATATTAACAACGCATTTCATTCTTCACGATTTCTGCTGCATTTCAGTTGATCTGAAGTAAATATACTTTCATACTTTTCTATAATTACACTTATTTAAGCTCTTTATTATTATAATTTTATTATTACACTAGAACTGCAATTATCTGCACTATACGATATCTGGACTGTATGAAAATTTATCTTTTTCGACTAAACTAGCATGTTTGGTTTTAAAGAAAGAAAAATTTTGATCTTTATGATCTCTTATGAAATAAAATAAAGATAAGTAAAAATTTCCTTCTGCAGAATAAACGTATTTAGCGTACACAAAAGTGATTGAAAGAATTACTTATATTTTGTTATAGTAAATATTTATTGCTCAAATATTTATTGCTGAAATATGTATTGCTATGATGAAGAAGGATTTTGTGTACACTTATTACAGTTAATCCTATTTCCACACAAATCACATTTTAAGCAATATTAAAATTTTCAGTACTTAATATGAGGTTCTTTGGCTTTCAATAATGCCTGGATTCTTTTGAGCATTTCTTATATCAAAGACTGCAGTGCTGTAATAGATCCTTGCCATAATCCCATATCTGAAATTTCTAGATCTTTATCGAATCTAAAGTTTTTAGATGCAAAGTAATTTGTCAGGATCCTAGATGTACTAATTATCAGATTTGTCTTTAAGTAGTTGGAAGGAAGTCTCATTACGGAGGGAGAGTAAATGATAAAAAAATCAAATTAAATTTTTGTAATGACCTTTGATTTAAAACTTTTAAAATAGTTAATGTACTAAAAGATAGAAACTAATTTAGCACATTGTTTAGTAAGAGCTAGAGATTAACTAATTCTTTTCACAAATTCTTAAATTTTTAATTATTGAAAAGGAAATTTTTAAATATAAAATACTCAGTGCATTTTATATGTGTTTTACGATACTTCAACTGCATTTATAAACTGCAAACATCTGAAGTGTGAAATTATTACAATTTTTCCTTTATGCTGTTTAGGAAATGTTCTCAAAACGTTGAACGAGAAAGAATGCTCCTTTACAAAAATATCTCAGGATATAAAAGACTGGTTGAAATCAGCTAAGTATGGAAAAAAAGGTTTGGAGAAGAATACAGCTGAATGAAATCTACTTTGAAATTTATTTACTGAAGAAAATTACGCTATCAGATTTAAAGTTAGTTTTTTTTTATTATTTAACAGTAATTGCAGTTTTCGAATACGTATAAAATAAACCTAATTCTTAAATTAATTTCATGTGTATTTCTTTTGCAAGCATTACAGTTCATAATACTTAGCAACTTGAAATTTGATACTTGTAAATTAATGTGGGATATGTTCATATTAGTTTTATAATATAAATAACTCATTATCATGATATGAGCGTAATGCAAAATGCACAGCATTTGACAACAAATTAATAAAAAATCAGCCAACTTTTAACTGCTTCCTTTTCTGCTACAGTTGCTTCCTTTTAAATCATTTAATAATTTAATACCATAAGGCTATGAGAGTAAAAAAAATTCATATGTCCACATCAACATTTACATTTATAATTATGTTAGAGGAAAAGTCACATGACGTAAATATTTAAAAACTTCAGATTATTCCTAACAAATTAACTTTTTAAAATTCCATGTTGTATATGAAGTAAAATAAAGAACATATTTAGATAATTTTGAATTTGCATAATTTTATGAAACTATAATTTTTTATGAACTGATTAGTTACATAGTAAAAAGAAACTTTTTTAAAAATTCCTCAATAAAGAACAGTTCTTCTGTAGAGGTGAACTTTTAGGATTGATCTAATATATTTATAAGATTAAAAACTCAGAAAGATGACAATAATAGATTATAATGTATTGCAAAATTGACTGATAAATATAAAATTTTTCTGTAACTATATGCCGAAAATTTTATAAGCAAAAGTTACTCGATTAACTTGCAGATGCTAATTAATATTTTCTTTCACATGTTCTTGAGAGATATAATTTTAACAAATTTTGTATTATCTGAAGAAGATATGAATGCAATATTTGAGGTATTAAACATAAGAAAGTAAGCAAAAAAAACAGCTTCGTAACTATTGGAAAAAATAAGTTTCTTACAATATCTCTCCTTATCTATATTAAAAAATTTTAAGATTTAGAATACTCATTAAAATTATCTAAATATATGATGATCTGTTCTGCTGTACAGTCGTTTAATGAATTTGGTAATTATTGTTTGTATTGTAGTTTAGTAAATAACTGTATGCTGCAGTTATTTCCTAAAGGACATAGAATTCAAGTTTCCGATATAATATGCATATTTTGCAGTCACTTTGAAATCAAATATGGAATATTAAATGAGATTTTCAGCCTTTAATTTAATGTAATTTGAATAACTATTTGGTATAAAAATGACATTTTCACTTTTAATCATAATGTGCAGAAAATTTTTGCATAGATTTATATAAAAATTATGGGATGAAAATATATACATTTTACAAAAAATGCACGCATAAATGCATTAAAAACGTAGTTGAAGCTTTATGCAACTTTCTTCCAAGAATGTGCATTTACACACAGAAGGACAAGAGTTGATCGACTTAAATTTTTACCAAAATCATTCGCATATGCAGAGAAAAAATAGGGAAGATTTAGGTATTTTTTATCAAATATATACAGTTTTGCCCCGTAAAATACAGGGAAGATCTACGTAAATTTCTATCAAATATATACTTTTATCTATAATAAAACGTCGGGAAGATTTACGTAAATTTTACTAAATGTATACGCATATATGAAGCAAAATAGAGATGGCAAAAAATGAGGAAAAATTTACGTATATGCGATAAATATACGTAAATCCTGGACATTTAGGTATATCATACGTAAAAGTTACGAATGAATGGTAATCTTTCACATTAATATACCTAAATTTTACGTAAAACTTACGTATATTATAACGTAAAAATATACGTAAGTATTTACTTTTTCTTTCCGGATACGTTTCATGATATTTTTATGTTCAACTTAACGATTTTTATACGAAGGGCCATTCCTAAATCGCACGTATTTTTCTCGTGCAGTATACGAATGCCTGCTGCCTGGGTATGTACTTTGGCCGCGAAACTGCATTTTGCCGCATTCGGTTTCAAAACTTCAGCTTTTTCGCTTTTGAAATTTCAGCTTTGGAAACTAGCTTGTTCATATCCGACTGTGTGGCGTCTTCCTGGAAGTTAATTTTCCCGCTAGCCGATTTTAAAAAATCCAGATGTCAATATAACGTTTGCCTGTAAGCGCAGAGTTTTCCCTAGGTTGATATCAGCTAAGTTAATGCTATATGAAATAGTCTCTGCCTTTTAAATCGTTTTCTCGAAAATTTTTCTTTTAAAAATATGCCTTTGTGTCCAGTAAAGTGTCTGAAGGTATGTCTTTTAAGTAAATTTATATAAATACGAGCAACAGAGTTTTAGTTAGAATCGTATTTAATTGGACACAAAAGGCTTTTACTTTCCTCTGTGGCGACTAACCTCATTGACTCACAGCACTCCTACCTAGTTTAAATGTTTCCACTTTTCATCTAAGGATTTCTTCTTTTTAGATTTGTCTTGGAGATTCCCATTAAGCTGATTACCAAACTGCTACCTGCCATCAAAATTAGTACGTCTTTCAACCACCAGGCTTCCAAAAATTTTCGCTACCGCTTTAATCGAATTCCCACCTACACATATTCATTGGCATACGCCTACTTTCAATTTTTTTTGTAAATTTGAAAAGCGTATCGTGGTTTCTTAAGTCAGAATAGCTTGAGTATGAAGAAACGACCTGCTAATATTATCTGAATAACTACTGAATCGATTTTTCCCATACAAAACATTCACCACCTGCATATTTTTTTAATGAAGTTTGTTAAGTCATTTGTGTTTGTTTGATATTTACCATAAAGGTCCAATTCCAATTTCTCCCTATCTTTCGGGACAGGAAATGCTTTCAAAAGGGCAGTTTTAAATGCTTCAAACTTACATTTCTCACTGTCTGTTTCACTTAGCAACTATTTTCCAGTCTGTTTAATCAATTTAGAGCTTGTTCTCGCAGAGCAGCGGTTGTTGTTGCCAACGTTTACAATTCTTCAAGCGGGTATAGTAAAAAATACATTTCCAAACTTTCTAAAAAATCCAGCACAGTACTTCTGTTGTCGAAACTATTCGATTGTTTCATTGAAGCTCGCATAGCGTCCATAATAACACTCAAACCTTGCGTCGGACTTGTTGAAAGCGAAGGAAATTGGAGTCTTTAGAGGGAGGCAGGCTGAATTTTGCATTGTCTTGAGAAGTGATTCGTGATAAAGTTGGACACCAAATGTAGCGCTTGACTGTAACTGGAAGCTAAAATCTTCCAGACTGTGCTAGACAGATAGTGAACTATAGCTCAGTCTTTTACCTTTATATTTAGTCTTGAATTGAACAGAACAGGCACAACTTTCACAGCAACGAACTTCCGCTATCTTACGAGTATTTAAAATAACAGAAAACTAAATTTCAGATGTAGATGGCGTAATCGGAGACTGCACATAAAATAGACTAATTAAATTGACTTCAAATTTTACAGGCGAATATTTAAGAACATCAGCTAGGCGCTAAAGCCGGGATATAACTTTAGGCAGAAGTGGCGAGAGTAAGTATCAAAAGCCGCGGCTGCCAGGAGCTCTAATCTAAATTTGCAAAACTCTCAGCTTAAATATATTCAACTAATTTTCATTATTGTGAAGAATAAGGAAAAACGAAGTAATATTAAAGGCTTAAATCATAATAACTGCATGAACTAAGTACATTGGGTAATGTTATATTAAACTCTTAATAATTAGCACTACAATTTTTACAATATTATTTTTATCTTTAATTTATTACTTATATCACATTACAATAAATGCCCCATTCAGATACAACCCTTACCTTTAGCATGACATAAAAGTGCACTTAGTTTAAATACTAATTTAGATACTGAAAATAAAAGCAGTTTTTTGCAGCTTGTTAGGTACATTGTTATTTTTGGAGCATTATACTTTCATTTGCAGCAACTAGCTATTCATTCTAGTCTCCTAAATATATTTGATGTTCACAGATTGCGCTCTATAATTCTATTTAATGTGTATTTTTTTACGTATGCTTTGGATCCATGATGATCCATTAAAACAGATGACGGTTTTCTAAGAAGCTGTAGGTAGTTACTTTACAATAAAAGTGGTAAGCGAGATCTTCAACACAGGTCATTTTCCTTAAAATTGAAGCGAAGAAGCTTTAGATGAAGATACCTTAGGTATGTACTATAGTTGTTAGATAGGCATTGAACTTGGGCATGCATCCTTCGGCCAATCGCTGCTGTCTCTGGGGTGCGCTCCATTCTACAAGTAATAATTTTTTAGTAATTGCTTTCAAATTTAAACCTGGAAATGATGCACGGATTATAGGGTTCTTTCTCTCGCTGTTGTTGTAGGTTTTTCTGTTTGATATACGTGTTAGTTCCTTTGTATTTCTATATGGGCTAGACCCCAACGAAGTCTTGTCTATTGGGTGCTTGTATCGTAAGCAAGAACCGTTGAATGCCTCTATCGAAGGGTGTTACCGCATCTGGGAAGTTCATGGCTTGAAGACGTGATACAAAGTATACACGCATCATTAATTTGTCCTTTAATCTTCGCGTATTGAATCGCTTCTCTCAGGTTTAGTCTGCAACACTATATTCGAAGAATTAATTTCCTGGCTCAGGTATTCAAGACTACATATCCATGAATCTCACAGCAGGCATTTATAGTTTCTGTTCGCCCTTATACCTGTTGTTGTATATGGCTATGCTAGCTGGTAGGATAGATGAGCAGCTTTCATATTCTATGTCGAGTGACAAAGTCATATTGCTACATCCTTTTTGTTATCTATACTCATGATATATTTGCCCCAGACTGTTTTATTTTTATGATGTCTTAGTTGGCGGTGTACAGAATCTCTGATAAATGTCAGTAAAATGATCGTTGAACTGGCTAAAGATTATTCTGCCTGTCCTTCGTGATTTTTGTACGGAGACACCATGCAAAATGATACGTTCTGTAAGTGTCATATACCAAGTTAGGAGTAACTATGAAGAGCCCGTTTTCTACTCGATTATTGCTGTGGGCAGACCCTGAATTTAAAAGGTATTTTCCCTTGAGCCTTTTTTCGCGCAGAAACCATGGGATCCTGTCTTAAAAATGATTCCAAGTTATTTAGTGATGCGCAATATCTGAATAATTTTGTTTTGTAATTTAACACAAGATATTCCTGTCTACTGCCCGGCTTGATGAGCAATCCCTTTGTTTTTTCACTGGATTTTATGAGTGTTTGCTCATTTGTCCACTCAGATATTTTATTCAGTGCTTGTTCTACTCTGATTTCATATGCAGTTTTATTCTTGAGCAGCAATAAGAAAATCTTCTGAGTAGATCTGTTCTATAACTTAAATCTTTACGTACATTATAAAAGCTAACTTCCAGCTACTAATAACTTAATTTCAGCTAATTGGGATAATAACTATTCACTCTGATAAATACAAAAATCACAAAAATCACTAAGTAAAATGTAGTTCAGTTATAAGTGATCATCTCAGCTGTTTTGGGAATATAAGTGATCATTTCAGCTCCGTTGCTACAGCTCTCTCTCTCTCTCTCTCTTTCTTATAAACTTCAAATTCATTTGCTATATAATTTCAACCTAATTCCCATTCCGATAATAACTGATGGTGGGAAAAATACAGAACTCATAAAAAGTACTAAGAAGAATTAATGTGTTAGCAAAAAAGGGTTTACACATTATTAGAAAACCTTTGCTTAGTAACATGGATATTGATTAAATATATTGCTCTAACCACCGTATGTTCTTAAAATTAAAAATATTGTCACCAATTTGCATAATAATTTGATGGAATCTTTCCTTAGTCTGAAAAACCAGTGTTCAGTTGAACGCCTGAAAGCTGTTTCACATAGTTTCATAATACATTTTGAAATACTTAGAAAATTTTATTCGTTGTTATAAACTGCAGTCTTTTTACATAATCATTTTATGTAAAACTGCAAGTTTTATTTTGCTGCTGGTAGTTTAATACTTAAAAAAAGATTTGAGTAATCTTTAATTAACTTACTTAGTGCAACAAAAGCAATGTTAATTGACATTTTAGAGTAGAGTTTTATTTTAGAGAAGAGTTTCCATCGATTGAATGCTACCGTGTTCTTCAGATACAACTAAATGAAATACGAGGACCAAAAACAAATCAATGAATTTTCGAAAACTTAGCAATAGGTAGAAGCGACGCCGTCTATAATGAAGGGGAAAAGAAAAATAATGAAAACGAAAGCAAATGATGTCATCTAGGGAAGGAAAATAGATCAAGAATTGATCTGTTTAGTAGACTTAATGTTTTACAGGTACTTGGTTGGACCCAATTAACCACATAACATACGTTAGAATTCTATGCCTAGCTCAGAAATCTTACCAATTAAGATGCAAAAAATTAAAATTTTATGAATTAGTCTGGATCCGTTACGCTTTAAACCTTTGGATCAGTATTTCTAAGCTGGGTTCCCCATCAACCTAATGTTTAGAGAAAAGTCACTAGCGGTTCTGCTAGTTGATGAGTAGGCATATCTGAATCTACTTTTGAGGTATTCTTGTTTTTTATTTTCATATTTGCAATTTTACTCATTTTTGTTATTTTACTAACTGCTAAATTTTACCAACTAACATATTTTTACTAAAGTAAGCTGACTTACCTTGATTTATTTTGCAAATTTTCAAGATCCTTAGCTAATGTTTAAGTTATTGAAATTATTAGTATCTGTTTTCTCATAAAGTAGCGCCTTCGTATCCACTGATTCAGGATTTACGACTTCTCTTAT
>KK113344.1:605776-635457 GCA_000611955.2 Stegodyphus mimosarum | reverse complement strand
TAAACATACATATATATTAACAAAGAGCATATATGTATGTATATATGTGTGTAAATTTTAATTATAAAAGTAGTTTTGATTATCACCTAGGAAAGAGTACGTATATATTACTGCAATGGAAAAATTTTGAAAGTCAGATCTTAGTAAATGCTGTAAAACTGCAAACTGCAGTGAGCGAAATGTGGAATTTGTTTTAAATTTAAGGAATAAAGCTCAGATTTGAATTAAAAAAATAATAGAAAGTAAGAAAACTGTAAAAATATAAGATTAATTATTGCTGATCTCATATTAAGATCCTGACTTAACTAGGAGAATTTGTCTCTTTCCATAAAATCACCAATAATTCGAATGTGATCGCGTTTCCAAATATTACTGTATTTTCGAATAAAACTTATGTCAAATGTGAAAACTACACAAATTAATCTAATATTTGAATTCAAACATATAATTTAAAAAAAAGAAATCTGACTCTGATGCGATGTAAGACTAGATAAATCTAGCCTGACGCAATATAAAACAAGATAAATGTAGTGCAGTACGGAACAATGATATTAAACATACAATACGTAAACAGAGTTACTACATTTTACTAAAGGTATTTGATTAAAAATATATGTAAATTATTTTAATGATGCCGTTGTGAAACATTTCAATTTTTACATGGGGCAAAATTAATTCTAAATTTTACCTACAGTTGATACTCTTACTAAATGTAGTATTTTTTCCATTATTATTTTCTGAAGTACAAAGAAATATTTTAATTGTTTTTGCTTTACTATTGCTATTTATTCACGCTTCTGGAATTGAAACTTAATGCCGATCTACAATTCCCCTGGTGGTCTAAGAAGCTTAGGCTAATATTTCGATCATCGGTTCCCAATCTATGTTCCACAATGTTCTAAGGGCTCCTCATGCACTTCTCAAGAACGTCGCGGCCGTTCCAAGGAAATAAAGTATATAAAGCTGGAATCAAATGTGAAAAAGAAACGAAAAGTAAGATTAAAATAAGATAACTATAAATTACATTTTGAACGAAAATCTACCAGGTTGAATTTCTTGTCTCCTGTAACAAACGACGCTTGATCATACTCCTGCCATCAGCTCAAATATTACTGTAGCGCGAAACGGGCAGACGATGAGGTTGAGGAGAACACATACCCGTTGCACACATTTTAATGATCCTTCCTGGAACTCAATGTAAAAATTATTTTATGAATTGCTTATGAGAGAGGACTGTCTCTCATTGTCGATGTTCCGAGATTTCCTGGAACCAGCTGGAAGGGTCTTGATGTTTACCCTATATCAAAGTATATAGGTGTTCTATTTTGGAGTGACTTTGCGCTGAGTTTCATAGAGCTAACGCTGCATTTTCTTAGCATTTTTCAGCACATTTTCTGTGCGTGGCACATTTTCTGAGGTTTAACCATTTGTATAGTAAATTTTCTTTAACTAAGATAATAATAAAGAAGCCATATAAAACCAAGCTTGTTAAAAGAAGGATTCTAGAGGAAATGTACGGAGATATCTGATGGAAATACATGCAAAAGTAACGTCATTTTGATGGACTCCCAGAGCTTTAATTAATGATGGTTTAAATAGTGAAGACTGGGCGTGTAAACTGGCGCATTTCATCGAGAGTATTAGCAAAATGAACGTAATTAATACATTGCTGTAAGAAACATTATCACAGTTTCTCACGCAAACCCCAAATTGTCTTCTTTTAACATCAAACTTACGTATTAGATGAACTCTCTGCAAAAGATAGATATCGATTGCTTAAAAATCATACAGAGCACTTCTTGAATAAGAATAATTTCAAGATTCAAGAAAAATATTAAAGCGTATCTCGAAGCTTGAAAATCTTTTGAACATTTTTCGGTATCTCAAGGAAAGATACTCAGTGACTTAAAAGTGTACTAAAAATGTTAAGCTTAAACAACAACAATAAGAAAGAACCAGTTTCAACTCAGTGAAGATTTAACATTTTGCAGCTAGCTAAACATCTCGTTTCCAAATTGAAGTTTATGCATGCACAAGATAAATTCAAAATCTTGTCTGAGACAGCAAATTTTATATTGCCTTTTTTCTTAACTACATATCTGTCTCAAGAAAGATTCTCCACATATACATACTCCAAAAGAAAATACAGAAGTTGTTTAAAGCCAGTACCAGACATTCATTTACAAGTATCATCAGTTGACACTGAAATAAGAAGATTCGAGAAGAGAGACAGATATGCAACTACAAGTTTCCATTGATCGTTTATAAGTTATTTTATGTTATGCCTATATTTAGGCTTATTGTTGCATTGCGCTTAAAGCTGAAATAGAATTGTCTGAATAATAAAAATTTCAAGTAACAAGCGAATATTTATTTTAAC
Organism: Stegodyphus mimosarum; assembly: GCA_000611955.2. NCBI lineage: Eukaryota > Metazoa > Arthropoda > Arachnida > Araneae > Eresidae > Stegodyphus > Stegodyphus mimosarum. The sequence goes on along the minus strand of KK113344.1, from coordinate 633,077 downwards.
TGAATTGGAAGCAATGTTAAAATCAGAAGTACTGAATTTACCGTAAAAATATTCTTATTGCTGCTCTCATCAATGATGCAAAGTTATGTAGCAATGCAAGAAGTTTGATTTATTGAACTTTGGAAGAACTTAAATGTACGACTAATTTTTGGCGATATCATGCGTATTAGTACAGATGGGAATAAACTGAGCTAATATGACACATTTTACAGTTTTTAAAATATATTTTCATAGCATGAACACTGCGCTCTTCGCTTTACGTTTCCTTAGTACCTGTCAGCTCTATAACACTATTCCTAAGTACCATTACTTGTGGGTCAGGCGATAGGTTTAAAGGACTCCGCCATAGAAATTTCTTGGAAACCACTAATTTAAACTAAGCAAAATTGAATTTAATCTTACTTCTGTATTTCTCATTTTTCTGCCAACTATTACAAGTATGCATATTAGATTACGTTTAAAAGTGAGCTAAATTTCAGTTAGCTAAACTTTTTTTAAAAAACAAGAAAGCTAAACCTTTTTTAGTTCCTAGATTATATTTCAGCGTATGATTTAAAACCTTTATGTGTTCTATTTCAGGCGAACGGGCTGGCTGCATGGACGTTTTAGTGGTTTTTTCCATGTGTAACAAATATACGAGACAGTTTCCCTTAGAAAGTTCTCCAGGAAGGCATCTCTCTCCCTGGCAAGTAGCCCTAGTTTGCTTTGTCTGAATCAATTAAAATCAAACTAGGGACTTTAATTTTATGGTGGCAATGTAAATTGTACGCAGAAATCGAAAATTATTTTAGGTAAGTAAAAGAATATTATTGAAATTGATAAGTCCTTTGAAAAACACTATGATATCATAATATTAATGTGGCTTTGTTTGTGTTATTTTATACCGCGTAATTTTCAAGCTGTCAAATTAGTAAGAAAGGTAGGGGAAATACGAGAGTAAATACGGTACATTTTTATTTCATTTGTACTACGAAACGAAGGTTTTAAAAACATTGAAATTTTACCTCGTTTATTTCAAACATTTGTCTATATTACTGAAGTTTAGACCTTCTTATTATGTTAAAAATAAAAATTTGCTTAAGTAAGGAGAAGGTTTAAGACATGCGGTTGATACAAGCAAGTTACATATAACTTTTCAAGTGTAAAACAATACGATCTCAAAACCGTGCTTGATGCTACTGAAAGGAGAACAAAGGAAACGATTTTTTAAAATTGAAGTAGCAAATAAATATGATTTTCTGTACTAGCGAGTTTTAATCTGATCTGAATCCCAGATTCAGTATCTTAGTATACCTAAGATCTACCCGATCTACCCTTTCAGTCTATGAAGTGTTCGTTCGTAAGCATACGGATGAAAGTGAAACTTCTGTACCCTGCTCTTCTATTTTCCTACATAGAGAAAAAAGAATTCGAATGATGCTTTCTTTGGGATGTAAAAGAATGTTTTGCTGTTATAACGAAGTCTTCCTCTAGTTATTATGTTCTACATGTAAATGATTATATAAGTAACAACCATGTAAATTTAAGACAATTGTAATTAACCAACGATTTTACCTCTTAGTAGTGTGAGAGAATATTTTAAAATACTTTACTATTTTTGTCTATACATCAATGATAGTTATGTATAGGAAAAATGTTTGGAAATCCATAGTATAAAAACTACGCATATTGCAGTGAGCACTAAAATGATCCTCAACATACATTTTCTGTTGGAATGTCTAACTACAGATTTTATCTATTTAATATTTATTGCATAGCATACAAGTAAGGTTGTTGGGAATTCTAAAATCTGCTTTCGAAAGTAATTTAGTTTGGAATATTATGAAATACCCTCCCCTCTCTCAAAAAATTCGATTTGTAGATCTTATCAAAAAATTGAAAAGATGTTGTGAAAACTGTACTAAACCCCAAATAAAAATCTATATAATACTCGATGGAACAAAAGTATTGCTTTTTTAAAAATTAGCGATGTTCTGTTTAATGCTTGAAATATACTTTTATTTACTACTAAATAGTATCTATTTACTTATGCTCCAAGCTTATTTGTACAGGCAAAAAGAGATTTAGTTTCAAATAGCTTATATGTAACACTATGGGATACTCCAAAATGAATTCTATTAAATTCAAATTAAATTCTAATTAAATTCTAATTAAGGTTTTCTCCACTCATCAAAATAATCCTTTGCATCAATTATTCAGAAAACTTTTCCAATGGAATTACTTTATAGGCTCCATATAGAAATGAGTTCACGCGAATTTCAGCTTTCAGTAAGAAAAAAATAACAAGTGAATTCAGAAAAGAGAAGAATAACAGTATAATTCAATTAAATACTTCTCATAGAAATTCAAAATTTAATTTCGAAATTGGCTCTTATTCGTTATGATAAATATCTTAATAACGTCCTGAAATGTGCTGACTTTTAATTTCAGATCATACACAAAAGAGTGTTATTTTGAATAGATTAAATTTAAAATAACTTCTTTTTAAGTTGAAAATTAAAAAGGGCATTTAAAATTCACAAAATAGAGTCTTAAAAATATTTTATTGAAACACACGATACGGAGCTGTAGTAAAATGACATAATTTAATTTTAAATTATCCCTTTATAAAAGTAAAGCTTGCAAAGTCCTTAATAGTTACAGCTATTAAGTTTTTTCAACAGAATGCTCTAAATTAGGGTAAATAGAGGTTAATTCTGTTGCGCTTAAAATAATGGAAAAGTAATAATATTGGAATGAAAAAGACTTCAAAATTATAAATTATTTTCGCCAATGATTTGATAGAATTCAAATTCTAAATTCATCAGTCTTTTAAATATTTACTAGTAACAATATGGGATTTCGCTTGACCTAAAAACATATGTAATAAATATGAAAACTGTTGAAAGTAGACAGACCCTGAAAGTAATTCTCAAAACAATTCACAAAAAAAATCTATTTGCATTTCATCTAGTGTGTTTTACAACATTCAACTCTTTTTTTTGGTATAATGTAAGAAGTAAAAAAAAAAAGAAGTAGTGAAGAAAATATTTACATATAATGTTTCTTGATAATTTAGATATATTAAATTTACATTTTACCAAATACGAATAACTGAACTTTATTCGTTTATTGGATTTCTTTAATTCTGAAATTTATAATATTATTACTAAACACATTTCGTAACTCGCCTTCAATGTAGTATTTAAGAAAGTAGTTGCTAATATTTATTCTTGAAAATGCAGTTGATAAACGGTGATTTGAAATCCAATAACAGAAAATAATTGCAATAATTCTTAGTATTGTCTCTTATTTAATCGTGAATTGGATTTGTACAATATACTGCGCAGATAGTCACATTACTTATCGATTTAAAAGATACAAAATTCATTGTTGGAAAGCGTTCAAATCGTTATTCTGTATATCATCATATAGCATATTGCGCAGGAAACATCCTTTATGTATTATAGTAATAGTGTTGTGTATTCACAAACTTCATCAGTTCACCGTGCAGTGTTATTTGTAATTATGCTAACTTTAAAAAAATTCAAAACAAGGGAAATAACTATAAAATGGGAAAGCCTTTAGATTTTATATTACACCGTTTTTTAACGTTTAGTGAGTTGCCTTTATTTATTAAATATCATGGTCTTCGCACCAATACCACATAAAATTTAATACAACAGCATTCTTTTGAATTTCGGATAGGCAGTCTCACGCGCTGGAGATAAAAGTGTTTTTTTTTAATCGAGTGTTGCCATTGCTCGCTTTGAAATTGTTGAGTTTACTAATCGAAAATTCGTTAAAGTTTCACAAAATATGAAATACATAATAAAACAAATTCGAAATTCAAAATTCGGGCTTCCAGGTGCCCATATTTGGGTGGAGGATTACGTTATTTAAAATTTGATGGCTCTAGGTACCGTTGTTTTTTCACAGTGCGAAAAACATGCATACATTTATGCAGGTTCTTCACTATTTATTTTCGTTAAATATAATACAGGACGATAATATTTTGTGGCAACAGTTTCAAAAATAATTCGCCATTTAGGGTGAAACGTCACAAAATGCCATTTTGAGACTAATAGCCCCTCTGGGGTACCGCCCCTTTGCGCTAACATTTTTTAACTCTTAAGCAAATCAAAAAATTAACATTAGACATTAGTATGATTTCTCAACTTTATCTTCTCTGTTTTACATATCACATCTAGATTTAATTTGGAAGTTCAACAGTTCACCAATGGTGTTTCGCTGAACAACCAGGCCTGCCACTTCTGAGTAAAAGATCTAGGCCTATTCAAACGGCCATGACCAGATTTAGAAGTGGGCATCTTCGATTCATGAAATTCAAAGAGGGAGAAAAGACCTTCCCCTCGTGTGCATGTTCCCTCCCTGCCTCTCCAGCTTACCTACTGGATTGTATAAGCGTCTCCCTGAGACAGCTGTCGGCTGAGCAAGACGACATCAACAATTTGCTTGTGCGGCAAGGTCTCCTGGACTTGGGGTAGGCTTTCCTGCCCCAAGGGGATTTCAAACAAGAAACAACAACAACAATATTTAGACTTTATAGTGATTAAACATAAGTTAAAATTCTTAAAGCTGTACCATAGTTGACAGGTAACAAGCATACATATCACAAATAATTTTCTTAAGTTTGCCGAAATGTAGATATTCCAAACTTTGTAATTCCTGAGAGAGGTAATGATTATAAATAAGATCTTTCTATTAATGAGGTCATAGATTGAATTATGAGAATGAATAATTTTTATCTTTTATTTTATGAATATCTTGCTAAAAAAGAAGGGCTGAATAAGAAGTAGTCTGGCATTTCCTTATCCCATTATTGTACTATTTCAGGCATTAAAATGTGACAACAGCAAAAGGAATCGCATTCTACACCGGACCTTTAATTTTAGGAAATGTGTCTATGGTACTCAAGAAGATTGTTGTAAGATGTATTTCTGTAGAATGTATTCATATTCCAAGAGCCAAAAGTTCCTTGCGAATTTCTATCAAGTAGCTACTGAAACAATGAATATTTTCTACGCATTAGGTACAAATATTTACAAAGTATTTTTTTTTGTAAAATTATATGTTATTATATTATAAATCGCGCTCTGTGTAAACTTTTGAATACGAGCAAACGTTACTGTAATTCCCTATCCTAGTCTAATTTCATAAATAGGGAATTGGTCTTAAGTTCTAGCGCCTTTAAAAAAACAGCTCTTTTCATAGATAGTTATTTATTTATTACATGCTCATATTTTTGGCTTTACACGGAAGAGAAGGGAGGCCCCGTGGAGGACTTTTTAAAGCAAACTTTCTCCTATCCACATTACACATGGGGAAAGCCTTGAAAACGCCCATGCAGCCAGCTTGTTCGCCGGGACTCGAACCTCGGAACAAACTACCAACGTTCAGTGGCTTTTGTTGTGTAGCAAATTTTCACATAACACTTAATTATTTAAGTTTGACTTAAGATTAATTTTCATTATTCTAAATTTATGCTACACAACGTTATTTTATTTAGTATCTTATATTTATATTTGCTTTGGTTTAATTTTAATTAGGGGTTTTGGTACTTTAAGATTTGTACGTCTCTTCCACTGGTTACTCGTAAACGCGTTGAAACAGACAATGGAATTAGGTGCTTTCTTACGTAATAAACTTGATTTAAAATTACTTAACTTAGGTTGATTCTCATTTAACTTATATCATTGGATGCAGAAAAATTAGCCTTTTAATTTAAGAGTACTTTCAAGTCTCTAGCTTAAACAGTTTTTAAGTTACAGTTAATTATTCAACGAATTTTTGCACTTCGAGTATTTTTTTTGGTTGAGGGGGAAAGGATTGAAAAGCGTCACTTTTGCAGTTGATTTCCAAGCCTTTGCTTAGGAATTTTTGTCCGTTGCCTAGGTTTGCTGGTTTTCCCACGCCTACGTCGAATTCTTGGTTCTTCTTTTGGCGGGCTTGGCGAGATTCGGATTTTTGTTCCAGTTCAACTCCTCGATTTTTGGACGATATTAGCAGGGGTTTGTTCGAGGTTTAGAGTTTTGGTTTTATTCACCCTTGTGGCGAGTTTTGGCGATATCTAGTGTCCGGACCTGACAAAAAGCGTGCGCAGGTGGGCTTGCAAAGCTATTGGGGACGTCTTGATGATTGCTTTCGGCTGACGGGAAGATTTTTTCTCGGGTGCCTTGGGCATCTTGCTGCTACAACAGAAAGGATGAATTTGTTTTTTAACGGGGGCTTATGGCTCCTGTCACTTCTTACTCCATGGCTTCTAAGCTTGACTGAAATAGTTCTTCAAAAATGAAAATGAAATAATTCTACAATAGAAAATAACGTACAAAAAATAATGAAAGAAAAATATATTTCCATGCTTCGTCTTCAACTACAATCGTAATAATGTCCTTCTAAATAGAAAGTAAATTATTCATCGTCAAATTCACCATCTCATGAACTATAGTATAAATTTTGCTCGTCAATTTCCGTCCGCCTCTTCAATTTAAAAGAACAGAAAGAAAAGTCAAGCTACCTGTGTTCCGACCTGAGATTCCTGATGTCTCTGAAGTTCGTAATACAGAAGGCTCGATGAAACTTCAAGTTTCTGCGTACTGGGTATTCTTCGAATGTTCGGTCTCCGCCAAGCTGCCGTCGGGTTCCCTCATCTCCAGGTTCACATCATCCATCAGTTAAGAAGTTTTTCTTTTTGAACCTTTAATATTAACTTAAATTCTTAAAGAATTTTTTTTCATCCAAAATTCTCTGGTTTAATTATTTCTTGGATTTTTTAAAAGATTCTATTATTATCAGAATTTAACTTTTTATTTAAATTTTGCTGTAAAGAATTTTGAAAAGTAGAAAATTTAAATCTTTAATATTTTTGAGGATTTGTTGATTTAACTGAGATCTGAAGAAATTTGTGAGCAGTCTTAAATTGCTCTAGTTAAAAGTATAATTTTTTTCTCTCTTTTGGTGCAATACTATAATTACTTAACTCTGTACTTCATTATTTGAATTTTCACTTGTTCTTGGATAAATAAGGTGTAAGAACCTTACAACTGTTAAATGAAATAGGAAATTTTAATTTGTATCTTACTCATAAAATAGTTATTACTTAACCAATAGTATTTGAATTGAAGTGGTTATTGTCTAAGATTGCAGTATTTGTGGAAAATATATAAATGTTTAGCTATTTGTTTTCTAAATTAAATAAGGTAGTTCCCGGGGACTAATATAATTTTATGATAATAAATTTGTTTCATATCAATGTTTTAAGGAAAGTAATAAACTAAGTTAGTATTATTGATTTTATGTGTTTACTTGAATTTCTGATTACACAACATAGTTTCACCAGTAGCAAGGCTCTTCGGGTTGTTGAAACGAAATTTTAAAATTTTACCACACAACGCAATGCCTTATTTGTTTAAACTACTAGTATTTTACAACTTAGTATTTAACACTTTTACCTCACGAACGCTGGTGAGCCTCAGGCAGATAACTGAGACATACTTATTAGAGTAACATATGAAGCAAATAAAATGTAGCTTTTTGCTCTTTTTGCAATTTATTTGGAAGAAATGTATCACTTTCTTCTGAAGAGACATTAGGTCTTTCTGAAGCAGGAGATGTGAAAAATAAGTAATGCTCTCACCGGGATTCAAACCTGGACCCCTCGAATAAGCGAACTCTTTTTGAAATCTTACTATGGTTTCCATGTAGGATCATTAGGACATTTTGGTGCTGGAGACGTGAAAAATGAGAAATGCCCCCCGCCAGGACTCCAACCTGGATCTCCCGAATACCAGCCTTTTAGTTTGGAAGCCACTGTAGAGTCATTACATTTCTTTTCTTACAGCAGACTTGCAAAATGAGCAATGTCCTCCCTGGGACTCGAACCTGGACCCATCGAATACTGGCCGTGTGGGCTAACTGTTACACCACGAAGGCTGCTGGAAGCAGGGAGAAAATAACCTATACTCCTTCTTTAATTATTTAGTCTTTTTTTCCTCATTTTCCTTTGATATAGCCATGATTGTAATTCCAGTATTTTAAAAGGTAATGTAGAAACATTTTGCAAAACGCAGCATATAAATAATTTCGATTTTTTCTCTAAAATAATCCATGTATTCAGTAACCTCCCTGTTGTTGCCTGCGAACGGATTCCTAATGGTTTGAAATCACAAATCGATAAAAAATTTTTAAAAAATCATTCTTTTCACAAAAAATAAAACAAAATGCTGAAATATTTCCTCAGAGATATTCGTACAATATCACAATATCTCAAACGTTAAATAGAACTCAATTCAAAACAGAGAAACTAATTCAATCTCACAGCGAATTTGCTACAATCAATAACAGCATTAATTAAACAAATAGCTCGCTTAAAACAGCAGCAACTGAGCTGAGGTGTTTTAATTCGGCTTTTATAAGCTTTTTAATTATTCACTGGAATATTCTGGTAAAACTTATTTTCTCGATTTTTCTGGATGGCAGCAGCAATTACGAGATATTTATTTATTAAATATTAAATGCACGCGCTCTTTTATTTTTACTTTTCTGGCGTAGCTTTCTCTTCAAAAATCGTCTGCGTTGCAAGGAAAAATAAAACAATTTAATTACAATTCTAAATAAATAGCTAAATAAATACGAAATCAGTAACAGCATTAAACATCATTCTTCAATTTAGACTCGGTGACTAGTTGCTCCAAGTTAGTTTTATTAACCAACTCAAAGGGAACTTAAACCAACGGGCTATCCTAACTTTAAAATTTTGCTGAGACTGTTGCATTCAGTCAGTCAAAATGTTGCTGCAAAGAGTCTTGTAACCTACTGATATATACTATCTTTTGCACTGAAAATAATAGGCTTTATTAGGACAATTATCGTTTGCTTTGAACGAAAATTCTTTTCAAGATTCATTTATTGTGTCATAACATACCAAAGACTAAAACGGCAAGCTGTGTGTTCTCGCATGAGCAAATTTATGAGCATGAAGTTATGCGCAAATTCATCGTAAGTTAATGTTTAATTCATCGATGCGCCGTCAAAATGTAAACGTTATAACTAAGAAGTAACTAAGAAGCAGAACAATTTGGTATAGCCAACAGAGAAAGGTTACTTTAAGACAACTTTTCTTAAACTGTGGCTAGTGACCCCAAAATGGGGTCGCGAGTTTTAAAGAAATTATTTAATTGACATTAATGAGATTAATCATATGTCATACAAAGCCCAAAAGGATTTTGTTGAGTTATGGTATTGATAAAATTTAAACTTTGTGTTTCTGTAAACTTTTTCATTGAATTCTCGATCGGAGCTAGAATTAAATTTTTTTGCAGTTTCTGAAATTGCAATTAACTGTTATTCTGCTAATTAACACCACAATATTACGAGAAACACCTTTTTCAGCTTCAACGGTCATTAAACTCAAATCGAGTTCAGCCATGAAAGTTGTTCAAGATGCTTTACGTCTAACAGCGCCAAATTCTGCACCAAGCTTTAATTTGTTACACAGCAAAAAACAACAAGCTCATCCGTCTTATTAAAACATGATTTTCTTTCATTAGTTTTTGTATACTTGAAACGATAATAAAACTATTTCTTTACATATGTATACTATTTACTAAAATAATAAATTATTAAATCACAAAGTATTAAAATATTAATATAAAAATATTAATTTTTTTCATCTTAATTCTAGACGTAATATCTGAAATCACCAAAAGAAAAAAAAAACTCTATGACAGAGAGAGAACATGAATAAAAAAAGCTTGCGAAACGCTGCTCTAAGATGGATGAACACGACAAGATGAAAACGTATACAGTAATGCAATTATTCAATGATTCTAACATGATGAAAGACATTCTGTACCAAAATGGTAAGTTTCTGGGGAAAGACCAAAGTGAGCGCTACCCTGACACAACGCAACACAGACGTGATCTGGTGAACGCTACGTGCTTTCGGCTTCCGAGCAGCTGAAAGTCGTGTATGCCAGATTTGTCACATATATTAACTTCTTATGGAAGTCCCTCGTTTTAACGATTTGTACCAAAAAATCATTGATTTTCATCTACTAGAATTCCCGTTATATCCAGATGAGTACTTGAATACTCACAGAAATTTCAAAGGCGTCTTCATCAAAATCATACACTTTATATATGCATTACGTTCAACAAAATGAGTAGCTATCAAGCACACTCCACAATGCACAGTGGCAAAGACTTAGCGTTGAGGCGTTTTCTTGATGCATGGCTACAAGCACACTCATGGTATGATTTCAAATTTAGAAGAACATACGCAACATGAGGATTAGCAGAAAATAATGAAATCTGTGAAGTATAAATTTGGTGTTTTTCAAGGCCAAACTTGAAAGTGAAAATTTGAACAAATACCTGGGATGGAAGGCTTCAACTTCGAATGAATTTCTTTCTGGTAGTCTTGATTATGAAGTTGCTCCAAATGCAAGGATCTGCTGATGGATTTGAACTTAAAAGCGTGAAAATATTTAGCATTAGACAGTGAAATAGATTTCTGAAGCCAATCAAATAGGATGGTTACCTCTTATAGATGATCAATATGTTTTCAATATAGTATGCAGTGCGTAATTATTATTCAAACAATAATTACTGAAGAAACTAATATAAATATTTTAGAAATGAATAAAGGCAATTAAATAACACCTTATTCAATTTCCTCACACATCTTTTCAAATCCATTTTTATTCTTTTTCAAAAATAATTTTTCCTCATTGACGTCTTTCTGTATTGGTAATAAATGTACGAAATATCAGATGTTTTAATCTAGTTGCTTTTTATTTACATTATATTTAATAATGAATCATTTACATTATTAGTTTGCCATATCTCACAATCTAAGAAATTCATGTTAGAGACAATTACGAGTTTGTATTGATTTCTTTAAGGGTAATTGATTAAATATGCATATATAAAACTTGCCCGTATAATAGAATCAATGAGCCTCCAAACCACCTTCCTTCTCAAAACTAATTTTCCAGGCAAACAAAGAACTGAATTTTCAATAATCAGTGAATGAAACAGCGCATAATATTTTCCCAAACTCAAAAGTATAATCAACATCACATAGAAATATTGAATTTTCCGAGGTTGTGAATTTTTGTCTAATTTTGGCATGACTCGTTTTCTCTGGAAATGGAAATTTGTGTGCATGACTTTCAACAATCTTATTTATTGTGCTTGAATTTATCTCGCACAGAATAAATGTTCAAAGTACCTTTTTAAAAAATTTTATGTTCACTTAGATTAGGTAAAGAAAATAATAATAACAGAAATTACTGGAAAATTGCATTACGTTTCCTTCACCGTTTTTAACTTAGTAGAATTTATGTTCCATGATGGAATTTAAAGTTGTAAAAAATTAATAGAATTATAATCAAACGAATATTTACAGCATTTATGGTAAAGTTCAGCTTGAAATTATGAACATTCTTTTCCTTCGACAAAGAAAATATAAACTAAAACATGTTTTAAACATTTCTTCAAAATCTTTTTCTTAAGTATTTTCATCAGCAGTGACAATTGCTTAGAAACTGCCAATCGTGAGGCAACAGAAATCTGGATTTCATTTAATATATTGATTTCACGAATGCTTACAAAACATTTGGGCCGTTCCGTTACGCTACCATGCATTTATCATCCAGGCAGTTTGGCAAAAGCTTGTATTCCTCGAAAAATAAGATCCTTTATTATATTTCAAATTACAGGAGCTCAATAAATTGAGATATGTAAAACAATAAACGCACTTCTTTGTGATTTAAATTGTTATTTTAATTCGTAATACCATATCTAAATTCATTTTGTTAAAAATAGATTTGATTAATATATTTAGTTGATAATTGCGAATATTTACGACATTGCTGTAGTTAATGAAAGGCATTTATAGTGCAACATATTGCGTCTAAGCATAATGATTAAAAAAATTATTTGATTTGCTATCTTGTTCTCCTTTTCCATATTACTTTCTAAATGTAAGTTAAGATTTCATACTTCATTAGAATTTGTGCAAACATTGTTAGAAAAAATAATAAAAAGAAGAAAAGCAGTTGATTTAAAAAGAGGAACCCACAGGTCTTTGACTCGGTAGTTCGATTTGCTTCTGAAGACACCAGCCAGTAAATAATGTCATTACCATTTTTATTTAAGCCGACTCCGACTCCGACTAACGCTGAGCGCCGAAATGAACTTGCAGTAACCAAGCTGTTTTTCGGCTCTCATGAGGTATGTTGCGTCTACAGCGTAACTCATACCTACAGTAACTCATGAATTCTAAAAATATACTTTGAAGTATTAAATGAGGCATATAGTTATGTTGGAAAAATCTTGATTTGTATTAAGTAAGAAGGCTGCAAAATGTCGTAAATGTCTGTCTTAAGTAAGAATGTCATAATGGAAAAGTCTGAAATGATCCATAAAATTAGAAGTTCTGGCGTTATCAAAATATTTTCTGTTAGTATTCCTAAGAAAATTTTTCATGGAGTCAATCTTGAGGTCTGCATGAAGAAGATTATTTCTCACAAAATAGAGAGTATTCGTAATGATTCTCAGAAACCGATTTTGTACTACTGTATTTTTTGTATGTCATTACCTGACTCTATAGCCCAGGTAGTGGATGCCTAGGTCATAACTGGTCTGACTATTGAAAGATAGATGAGAAGCTTTTTGCTAAGATCAAGCTTTGTGTACTTGCCTACAACAAGCCGGAAGAATAGATTAATCAAATAATGACAAATTCTTCTTGAGTTTGTTATTACGTTTGCGTCTTCTGATGAAAAGCAGCTGGAACTTCTGTGCATTAATTGAGATCTTACAATAACTGCATTACTGTACAGTTTTTGGTATGAATTCTCAGAAATATTTCACGGCTTGGTTAATGTTAGCTGATTTTATGGCCAAATGGTATCATCTGCATCTGCTTATAATCTGAACTCAATGCGCATTCTCCGCGCATTGAGTTCCCATTATCTTGAAACATAGAGAATTCCGCAGCGTAAAAGCGGTAAATTACAGGGCTAATTACTGAACCCTGTGGCACCCCACTAAGCATAGGCTTGGATGAGGAAAAAGTCTCAGTAATAGATTCTGTTCGTGATAAAGGGAAGGATGAGAATTATTTATTCTTGCTCCATTCCTAGGTCAATGAGTGTGGCGATAAGTCCTTCATGCCAGACTCAGTCGTAACCCTACAGAGCGTTTCTTAATTTTATTTATAAAAAAGATATTTGCAGAAGATGGAAAAAATACGCCGTTAATTTCGTCCTTAAAATAAAATTTGTATATCACTTATTTAAATTTAAACTCTAAAAGTAGGTAGTTAAGATAAGAACGTCTTAAAAATAAATTCGATTCATCTGATTTCTCTGTTTGATTTCAAAATTGAGATTTTCAGGTAAAAAGGTTATAAATAATATTAATATCAGTGATTTAAAACGCACGATGTTATTATTTTATTAATAATCAGTTAAAATATTAATTATAAATCTAAAATATTAAATATTAATAATAGTTAAAATAAAGCTAGTATAAAAATGCTCGAGTATGTTCTTTACTTTTCAACATTTTTCGAAGCTATTGTACTAAAAATAATTATGTGAGAAAGTTTTATTTATTTCAATTCAATTCTTACGTTGAACATGGAATTTGTTGTTTTTCTGTTGCATTCTCCGCGCATCTGTTTGTAAGAAATTGATATTGAATTGCACTGGATTTAATTCCTGATCTCACTCTCATAGAAAAGCTGAATGGGATCTTCTTTAAGCTTCAAAATAAGGAGATAAAGGTATTTAAGTCATCTGTTTAGGTTTGAGGAGGGTACTGAAACCAAGAATGTGGATTTCGCTTACATTAGCAAATTCCGTAAAGCTTAGAATAGACAAAACATAGAATAACTAGTGACACAGGATGGACAGAGGCTGGACATTGAGGCTAGTTACGAACATATGTTAACAAAGAAATTTTGATAATGATAATGGGTATCGATTAGTCCTCATTTGTCAACTGCGCAGAGTTGTCACAGGAATATGATTGGTACTACATACATTCGACACCGTCATGTTATTGACATGGCGTGGGATTAACGCCGGCATACGATAGATAATTTCATAGTGTAAGCAGGATATATGATTAGTAAAGGTGCATATTATTCAAAATAAAAATTTTACTAAATTATCACATTTTAGTCCATCAGTATAAGATCGACACTAAGATAACACTGATATCTATTAAACTTGAAACTTGTTTTTGAGCTGTCCTGTCGTGCCTCTACCAGCTCAGACATTATCGATCTTAGGGAGTCTACGTAATGCCGAGCCTACTTCGCATTCCTATATGTTTAATCCCCCCCGCGTGAGATTTAGTTTCAGTTATATTGGCTTCCTTGCTCCCTGTTTGCGAGTGTAATATGGATTGCCCTCTGTGGTGTACCTTTGGCAACGTTCTCGGTGATGAGATGGATAATTGACTATTAGTTTCAACCACCTCGGAAGGAAACGTCACAAGCAAGTATCCGGAATTTTGGGAAAAAAATAATAATAGCATGTAATTAGAGAATCCAAATATGTTTCGATAGTACATGTAAATTTTGCAGAACATATTACCTCTTTAATTTAGCACAAAAACAGAAACTGTATGTTTTATATTTGTTAAGTAGGCTTCTAGTTTCAGTAGCTGCTTCTAAAAATTGAGCTGTGAGGCCAATTTCTGTTTAAAAATCCCTCCTGTAATATTTGCGAAAAGCGTCCACATTTTCTTATATTTCATAAATATTTAATAATATTATTCAAAATACAGCACTGATTACTAGTATTTTGGAAGAATGCGTCAACTACAAGTTAAGTAGCATAATTATTTAACGCTACAATAGTGCTTGCTATGTACTTGCATTTTGTATCAAAACACTTTGTAATTTTCCTCAGCCTTTGATATTAGCATAGAACTATTTGAAAATCTGATAAGTAATATTATCGCCATGTGTGTGTAAAGCGTCATCGTAAATGGATTACATCGCTATGCAGTTGCAACTAATTATCGAAATTTCCATAACAGCTAAATAAATCATCTCAAACCCCAGCAAAATTCTCGGAACATATTTCCTTTGATATTCTCTTGAAACCAGAATTCTATTAAAATGCGTTATTCCCTTTTATACGAAATCGTATGCTTAAATCAAAGAATTAAGACTGCAATAGTTCAAGCGAACTATGCTAGTTTGCATGATACAGTTTATTATTTTACACTGAAGAAGTAAGGTAAATGCAATAGTATTTCGCAGTGAATGATTGTATTGCACATCTAATGAGTGCAGGTGCTGCATGTGAATTTTTATTAGCTTCTCAGTTGTGACAATGCATTCGAAAACCTTTTGCTTACGCAGAAACTTTATTTGTGCATACTTATCTGCACGAAATTCGGTAATATCCATGTTTCTACAAGTAATATTGTGTTATGTATTACTTATTTCAGTTGTGATTTAAATTGCTTTAAAGGTAATGATTTAATTTATTCTGCTTCAGACTTAAAGATTAATTTGTTTTTATTTTTTTGTAATTGAACTTAAGTTTCTTTGGCTTGTTGAAAAGTAATTGTAGTCATTTAATTTGTTCTCTTGACAGTTTTGGTTAACGCTGATTTTAAGTTGCTTGAGTAATAAATTTTTTTTCTTTACTTTTGGTTGGTTAACTATTTAAATTTCTGTTTATTCTTTGGCTTGTTGAAAAGTAATTGTAGTCATTTAATTTGTTCTCTTGACAGTTTTGGTTAACGCTGATTTTAAGTTGCTTGAGTAATAAATTTTTCTTCTTTACTTTTGGTTGGTTAACTATTTAAATTTCTGTTTAGTTAATTATTTTTTCTTAACCTTGGTTGTTAATGTTAATCTCTTGATAAGTTGACCCTTAAGGTCAATCTTTTTAAAGTTTTGTTTACACAAGTTGGTGTTTAAAGTTTTAATTAAGTTTTAATGTGCCCCCTTTTCTGCTAAATTTGGGATCCATGTTTTCTGACTATGGTGGTCGTTTTGGTGTTGTGGAGAACATAAAAAAATTTTTCATACTTGATTATTGTATTTTAACTGAAGTAATTTTTATTTCCTTACTATGGTGGTCGTGTTTGGTGTTGTAATAAACCCAAGAAAATTATCTATGTAATTATTATATTTTTATTTAAGTACTTATCAGTATTGAAGTTAATTTGTGTGTAGATCAATAATTAATACCTATTCCTCAAAAACATTTCCGTTGCCTTTCCAAATAATTTATGAGCTTGTTTTCGATTTCTTCATCCGCCAGACGGTAGTCTGTGAAGCATCTTTCATCACTGAAACGTCTTGCACCCTGCTGAAGAGGCTAGTTTCTACACTACTAACCCTGCAGCAAGATCAAGGGGACGGGGTGTTTTGCTTACTCGCAGGCTTTTCCTATGCTAGAGTGGGACCCCTCGCCGAGGCTAGAGTTGAGTGACCTTGGTGTATCAGCGATTATTCGCCAATTTCTGGAGCTCATACTACATGGGCTTCACCTTCCTGCTTGTTTTTGCCCTGGGGTTGCCGGGCTGTTGGCGGTTTTCCTACCATCTAAATCGCCAATCGAGCAGTTTTGGCGATTGGAGTAAAAAGCTTGGGAGCTAGCGACGAACGCAGCCGGACGGAAAGAGACGGAGCGGAGAGCGAGACACGAAAGAAAAATACTATCTGAAGAGTAGCTGTCTGCGTTCATCGAACGATGTGTGAAGGAAATGGATGAGAGAAGGCTACTATGGAGGGCGACGCAAATGTCTAAACTTTTTCTTAACTAATTACTTCCTTTTTTCTCTCCTTATAGAAGGCAAGCAATGGCTCTCTCTACCAATATTGTTGACGTCTACTGCCATGATTTCTGTAACAAGTAACCTTGCCTTTGTCTGAGCCTACAATGTATCTACTATGTTAACTTCACTGTTTGGAACGTTAAATTGTGGTTGCGCTGTGACGTGGCCGAAGTTTGCTTGTCCGATGTCTGAGCCTACAATGTATCTACTATGTTAACTTCACTGTTTGGAACGGTATGAAAATTTTATTTATTACATCACACCGCCACCAATGTAACTATTTGTATTTATTCAGTAATATCTTAATAAATTCCATATTTAATTTTAACTTTCTTGTAATGTTTTCACTTTTAATTTAGAACACTGGACCCCACTGTATTTTTCACAACGCAACTTTAATTATTCTGTTGGAGCTCTTGGTCACTATTTACTATTTAATTGAACACTAGTGATACAGTATATATTGTGTTTACCATGTGTGTCACAAACTTTACATATTCATGTGATTTAGAATTGATTATCCAAATATTGACTTTCATTTGATATTGAACTTAAAACATAAACATAAACTCTTAAGTATTAAAAGCTCCAACAATTGAAATTCCCACGCAACTAGTCTGTTCAATCACTGGAAGAGAGCCCTGGACGAATTGGTGATATTTCATAATTACAGTGTTTATTGCATAATTATAGCCAGCACGTTCTCCTGGATTTGATCTTGGTCGAAGTAACATCTTTCAACTGTTTTATTCACTTAGCTATTAAAGGGACCTGTTCACGATTGAAACAAGCAGAAATTATACTAATAGTTTTCTAACTGTTGTACTATATTAATTGCTTCAGAATATCTGCAGAAATAATAGAAAGAAAGCAATCACTTTTTCTTCGTCGGGATTTTTTATAAGCATTTCATGTAAAATGATTTAATTAAGTCACCATCAAGTAAACTCTCCAGTTGTGTAATTGTCTTCTGAACTCTTAATGGCCGTATAGGGCAATGATTCTAAATTATTCCCTATGTTTCTTTTAGGCACTTGCCCTTTTTCTGCGATCTTCAAACCCCAGCTCTTCTGTTGCTTTTGAGAATTCAGGTTGATGAAAATCTCACTCCTATATCTTTACAAGATTTTCTTTGAAGTTGCACTATAATGCGCTTTCTAAGATACCCTAATGAAACAAGTGTGAGCCAAGATATCAAGGTATCAATATTAATTTCAAACAGTGGTTTGCTGAAGAATATTTTAATTATATTCCATGCGGTATTAATTTCGCACCAGAGCGAAAAAACATAATAACGCATTTTTAAGATAATGTTGCGAAAATGCCCAGCTGCGGTGACACAGCTTCCCCGCAAAGCGGGGTTAGGGTTGCGAGAAAAAGGCAGGCAAGGTATGGGTGCTAGATTTGGAGCGAAATCACCCATTTATCGACAAAATTTGGCGATATGCCATAAATGGAGCGATAACATTCTATAACGCATTCTTAGTGTTTTTCCTCGGGAATGTTCTCGAGTGTAGGTTAAAGCTACATATATCCTACCTCTAAGCGGAGTAAGTAGTATGTTAAGTTCAGTAGTAGTGTTTATTGAGTTCAGAGATTAGAGCGATCGACAGAGTCGAGAACTGTACTTTAGTGCTTTGCCGTGAAGCTGTCTTCCCCGTTACAGTCTGAAGGCTGTGTTGCTGATTGTTCAGCGTTTTTCAATGACTGTAAACGTGTCTTTCCAACTGTCCTGTGTAACAGTGCTTACTGACGAATAAATTGTGTTTTGATTCTTCATCATGTGCTATCATCAATTACTCCACGAACCCATTGATCGCAACAATACTCATCTATTCCGACCAATGAAAGCATATGCGCTAATACAAAAGTCTTAAGATAGTTATTTTTGTGAAAAATCAATTCATAATCAGATGACTCAATGCTTTTATTTTCCTGAAAAGATTCTTTGGCATTCTTTTCTTTTTTGTTAAAGTAGTATACCAGACGTACACCAAAATATACCACGAGGTTTACTCAAGTAAGCTATAGCACTAATAAAATAAGTAAACAAATGTACAATAGCGCTATAAATGGGGTAACATCTTAAAAATCTAACCATAAGAAAAAATAAATTAAATTAAGTAACTAATAAAACAAAAATAACTCAATAATCTAAATTAAGAATTAATTTCCGAAAAGCAGAAATTGTTTCTTTAGTCCGAAAAAGTTCAGAAAAAAATTCGTGGTCAAGATACAGATCAGAACTTGAATTGAAATATCTTCCTCTGCTGCACCTTGAAATATCTTCCTCTGCTGCACGTGATCAACGCACTTAAGAAGAATATGCTTTATATCTTCATCGCCGCTACCGCAGCTGCACAAAGCACTTGAAGCAAGTCCGAATCGCTTTAAACAGCTCTTAAAATTGCCTCGTCTACTCAAAATTTAAGTTACATTAAAATCTCTTAAAAATTGGTCAGCTTTTTTTCCCATGAAAAAATGTAGGAAATACCTTTTGTGAATTTAATGGAAAAAACATTGTGCTTTTAGTGGGGACAGATGTTCTTTGTCTCAGATACAGATGACATCATTTTTGTACATTCGCTTCCAGCGAGAAACAGAAACACGAATCTAATTCAGTGTGATGTTTTGTTGCTAGCTTTGCTAAAGAATCGACTCATTTCTAAAATTTTCGCACTGTCCACGAACGTAAGCAAAATGAATGTCGACATCAGTATCTTGTAAGATTTTCATAATTACCTGAATTTCATCAAGTTTCTCTGAAACACTAATTTTCTGCAATAATTATAACGAAGGAAGAGAATCACTACATTTTAAAATCCCCATTGATCTCAAATCAATACAAACGTGTGGAATCCATTTCACAGTAAGGTTTAAGCATAGCAACTCAGCCTGAATAGAACACTTGGCATTAATTCTGTAAGTACTGAAACCACTTTCTTCTTTATCTTCATAAACAAAAAAGCAAAGACAACCGTATCACTCATATTACTTCCGTCTGTGAAACAAATTAATTTGTAATCTTTAAGAACAGGCATTGGAATAGCCTACAATTCGTGTAGGATTGCTGGTAAAATGATGCGGCAAAGAAGACTCAGAAAAATTGCCGTCGAGGAAATTTGATGAGTATTGCTTTCTTTCATTTCAATATTTCTCAAAATTTCAATATCTAAGGGTGGAATGCAAGGGACAGTAAAACGTACCTCGTAATTAATAATCATGTAGCTACGAAGAATTTTCAAAAGAAATCTTCATTGAATTTTCTTTAGAAGCTTGCAGTTTACTTTTATCAATAAAGAATCGTTCAAATTCCTTGATGTATAGGAAATAACTGGCACTATTCGTTGCCTATAGGTGAATTTAAGAACATCTGTTTTGACTTCCTAAGTGTTTTTAGAAATTGAAAATAATCCTGAGAATACCCTTTCGTATTTTCTTCAGACATGAAAAATATAATACTTCCACTGAAATTTTTATGTAATATAACTTCTGAATATTTTATTTGAGCAACTTCTACGGAAGCGTCTCCAGTAATAAACTCATTCGACAGTCAGTATTCATCTTTTTATATACCATCATTACTTTGCTTTTAAGCGTATTGAATTTCAAGTTATAAAATTTAGACCACTGAAAGTCAAGTAAATCCTCAGGCAAAGAACAAGCATCAATGAAACTTTTACCTTGAATAATTAACAGCAGATCATTCGCAAAAGCAATTTTAAAATAGTTTCTAAAAGCATATCATTCACAGAAAAGATGATTAATTAGAAGATTACACATATTGGGTTCAGAGACTGATCCTCGAGGACAGCACTTTCCCATAGAAAAAGTTCTACAGTACAAGTAGGCAAAAATTCCTTCATCTGTTAGAAGATGTTCTCAAATACAGTAGCACGCTTCAATAAATTTATGATTCTTGGCCACCAAGACCATTGCGATAATCCCCTTTTATACCCAGAGGTATCAAAATCGTGACGTAGTTTTTTCGTTTACCTTTCTTTAGTATATCACATAAGCAAAGAAGCGCATTTTCAGTTGAACGCTGAAGCGTAAAGCCATATTGATCCTCGTCGAAAGCATTTCTGCTTCTTAAGTACCAATTCAAACTGTTTCTACAAAGTTTTTCAAGATATTTACTTAAGCATGCGATAAGGTTGATCAGAAGCTTAACTTCAATATATTTAGGAATATTCACAATTCTAGCTTTTTTCCACACCACTGAGAAATATTTCTGATCTAGACAGAGATCTAGACAGATCATACAACATCATCAATTTCAGCTATAGAAAATGGAAAGTTATTATCTGCATCATAAGAAGTCATCTTAGACCAGAAGGTTTTATGAATTTTCTCTTCGGGAACTAAGCTATTAAGAGGAAATGACCGTTGTATAACGGAATATATTTTTAACCTCGAAAGATGAATAACTAGCCCTGACGACAGTTCAATTCCTGAAATTTCAATATTTTTAGAAAAATTCGTACAGAAAAAAAAATCTTCTTCCAGACATTTTCCATCGTAATATCACTGAGAAAATCTTTCCAAGAATTATGTTTATTTCCCTCTAGACTATGTGGGGTTCATCTTCTTATTTCACAATTCAATCGTTGAAACCCCTAACACTAATAAGAGAATAACCGCTTAAGTGTGTGAACAGAGACGTAAGATTCAAGAAGGGTTAACTACCTTTATTTCTCAAAATAAATAGGACGCAATCAGCTCCTAACTCGGAGCGTACAACAAAGCCTTCGCTTGGGCTTGAACTTAAATTAATATGAAATAAACTTAACTAGTTAGCTTAACTAGCCTTCTTGGCTAACTGAAATATATAGCCGAAGCAATCAAGATTCTAAGTAGTTGGCCCCTAAATCTCAATTAAGTCGGCGAAGTCAATCAAAGGCCTAAAGTGCGACTGAGCGTAGCAGTAGCTTATAGAAAGACGTAGCCAAAGGCTAAAGCGTCCTACTTAGGAACTCTGGATCTCTATCGAAGTTGGTGAAACATCGACTTATGTTGCATCAGGTTCATCTATTACAAAATTAATTTAAAATCTCTTACCTGATACATCTTCAGGATTCCGGTCGCCAGACTTCTAATAATCGCTATCTTCCCAGTAAGAGGTTTCTTGCAAGTAAGAGGCCATCTTGTCTTTACTAATTTATTCATAGAACTACTAAATTACATTATTTATAAAATAACTCATATATTACATTTAGCTATTTTTTCAATGCAGAAGTTTCGTATTGACGCTCCCCAGTGAGCGCTGGAATCTAGTCTCGTTCTCAGACCTCAGTCAGAGAAAGAAAAGGAAGAATGCCCGCCATCTAGTGGCAAGAATGGGACATCCTCCCACCTTTTGCTTTTAAAATGAGATTAATCAATGAGATGGGAAAATCAAAACTAAATTTTAAGCATATCAACAATAAATCAATATTTCAAGTACAACTTTTACAAATATGAAAATTACCAAATGCTCTAAAATTATACTTACAAAAGAGTATTACACATCTAAACAACATATCCAGATAACATATTTCAATTTACTATAGTTAGGACACTTAAACTTCTAAGCTACTGAAAGGAAACAAAAAAAATTAGTATATCAATTCAAAAATACGTAACAGGTTTTACAGTATTACTTCCATATCTAGTTCGTTAATATCACTGTCAAACTCATTGGCAGAGTTCTTTCTATTCAGGCTCAAGTCACTAAACAAGTTAGATCTTTCAAGTTCGAGAGGATAATTACGTTTCACAGGTCTTAGGAGCTCACCTGTTGCAGTTTTCACTTTGACAACACGCACTTCGTTGTCTTTTCCAGGATACGTTTCTATAACGCGACCTAATGGCCAATCTATTCTCTTCTTGTTGTCGCTGCCGACAAACACCAAGTCATTTTTATTAATAGTCCCAGTAGATCGTTTAGCTGATCTTTGCTCT
Organism: Stegodyphus mimosarum; assembly: GCA_000611955.2. Classification (NCBI taxonomy): domain Eukaryota; kingdom Metazoa; phylum Arthropoda; class Arachnida; order Araneae; family Eresidae; genus Stegodyphus; species Stegodyphus mimosarum. The sequence goes on along the minus strand of KK113344.1, from coordinate 610,316 downwards.
AGGAGAGCTAAATATTCATTACGAAATCTTTTGCGAAAGTGTTCTCTTAAGTTCTGCAAGAACTTGTATCGTTTTGTCAGATTGATGGTATCTAGGTGGTCTAAGTCTGGTACACCGACGTCATACACATCTTGCAGAAACATTGAAGGAGTCAGTACAGTAAGATCATTTGGATCTTCTGAAAGGTATGTAAGGCGCCTTGAGTTAATCACTGATTCGATATCACAAAGTATAGTCAACATTTCCTCGTAAGAGACACTGGACTTTCCAAGAACATTTCTCAACATCTTCTTCACTATCTGTATCAATTTCTCCCACCAACCGCTCCACCATGAAGCAGTTGGGGGATTAAACTTCCACTGTATTCTCATAGTAATTGAATGGCATTCTATTTCTTTCCAATCTATCGATCTTAATAGATTTTCAGTTCCAACGAAATTAGTGTCATTGTCGCTGTAAATGATTCTTGAACGGTCTCTTCTAGCAATAAATTTTCTTAATCCCAAAATGAACCCGTTTATTGATAAACTTTCTATCAGCTCAAGATATATCGCGCGATAGACTGCGCAAGTAAAGAGCAAGATCCATGCCTTTTCTCCTTTCTTCAAATAAAGAGGTCCGGCGACATCGACTTCAGTCACTTTAAACACCAGAGCATCTCTAACACGATCTTCAGGATAACAAACTAACTTTCCGTTGCTGTAGATCATTCTAATATAACAGTAATCAATAATCGATATCAATCATACAATCATTTAATCATTTGATTTCCTCTGATATGTACGATATTTGCAAATCAAAATATTAAAATATAAGGACATGGCTTTTGAAAGAATGTTTCTTTTTAAGTAACTATCAAAGCAAAATTAATATCTCATCAACAGCCAACATACCAAGCGGAAAGGAAACATAATCACTTGTTCCAGGTCGAGGATGCCAAAGATCTCTCTCTAAATTTAAATTTTTGCTCATTATTTAAAGTCACTTCATTTATACTTTCTAATGAAACAGACGAAAAAATAAAAGTGTAAATAAAGATGCAACATAAAATGTTGATTAAAATAAGCTTTACATATTTTACGAAAATAATTATATTTTGTTAAAAAATTTGTTTAATCAAAGATGTGATTATCTTTTTGTAGAGCAACAGTATTGCATGAAATATTGAAACTCTGATCTGGAAACGCTAATACAATTTTGCCACTAAGTTGATTAATATTACTAAACAAATGACACAGGAAAGCCAACTTATGTATTGTTACACCAAGGATCGCCAAGGAACTAGATTGTGTGTTGCACAGCAAACGGATGCAGGTGACGTAAGACGAATCTCTCTCAATCTCTCGATAGTTGCCGAGGACGAATTATCAATGTCACTTATGATACTAAACGGCATCACCATTTATTTCTGTCAGTCATGACTTAGTTAGGCTTACGCTGAAATTATTTCCCAACCAAGCAAAAACCGCTTCGCGATCGGCTGTTGTCTACGATCGATGTGTTGGCCATTCCAAATGTATACCGATTTATAAAGTACTCTAATATATGTAACTTCATTCAAACCTAGAAAGTATTAATAAAATAGTAACAGTAAGACCTGAAGGGAGTCTGTCAACTGTTTATTTAATTCTAACTTAATATGTATATGTGCTCTTGATTGCAGCAGGTTCATTTATTTAATGGTTACTGACATGCTAAAATATGGCAGTTAGTGTGCATACTCTTGAAAATAATTGAATAGCACTTAAAGCGCTAATTTATATTATTATGATTTGAATTTCTATCAAATTAAAAATAGTACGATTTAAGATCATATTATGCCGCCCAGCCGATATAGAGCTTACTGACCCCGACTGCCGTAGTGATAGGCTCGGGTTCGAACCCCGGGGAAGGCATGATTGCCGGTCCCTTCGCAGCAGGCAACGGTAGCCACCTATTAGGTGTGTTACATAGTACCTGTGGTCACGGTACCAGATGTAAGATAGAAAACGCCACCAATGTAATATCCTATAAACTTATCAATAAATTTAGTTAAATAACTTAAATAATAAAGATATCATTGAAAGGGAGGGTACCTGAAATCATTCGGTACTAAGAATAGGTATCATGCAAATATCACTACCAGTATTACTCAAATAAATAATTATTACAAAAATGCGTAAGTGGGATTCACCTTAATTATAACTCTAACTAAAAACCGAATACATGGATACATCGCGTTGTGTTTTATATTCCAGGCACGTGCCGGCTGAATGGCGAAACACTTATAAGTAAAATACTCAAACATTCAATTAAAACATATTTTAGCATATCAGTAACCATTAAATAAATGAATCTGCTGCAATCAAGAGCATGCAATATATGCAGTTTACTAACCGCATATGTACGCATATATGTGTGGGAAATGAGAACCGCCAGCGAGGTGACGTCATCTGCCGCCAGCCCAGCACAGCGGAGACAACATCCAGAGGTAGACGACGTGGTATGGAACAGACGAGTTCCATCGAGGCTTAGGCAAAGAACCTCTATGTAAAGAAGGAAAGGCTCCATAGACGTAATGTAAACCACTTTGTATGCAACGCCGCTACAAAAGAAAAGGGAACATTCGCCAAGGGATTTGGCGACGGAATCTGCTGGCAAGAATTCTCCCTCTGTGATGTGTCGGTTCTTTGGTACCTAGCCGACATTTTCCCCCTCTGCGACGTGTATAGAAAATTGAGGAACACGGGTTAAGATGAATCGTTCTTTGACTTGTCGCGATAATTTAAACTCGGAAATGATGAAATATTAGGTGAAGTTTCACTTTTACTGGCTGTTGAACTTCCATTGTCCATATAGCTACTCGAAACCAAAGAACCTATTCTTTGTTTAAACTCTTGCTATACGTAACGGTCGAACCTGTCCAAACCAACTTCGACATTCAACTTCGAGCTTTGGCGCTTTTTGGCGACAGATATTTCATGCATGCGCAGTTGTTTCCCTTTTCGTTGGAAGGGAGCCACTTTTGCTTCTGCGAAGTTTTCCTTCTTAACAGTACATATTCTTTGACTTAGGTTCCGGGTCCAAGAGGTCGATGCTTGTCTATAGCTAGCCATGGATGAGAATAGACGTATTCTCTCAAGGCATGAGGACCTGTAGGACTGTTAGAGACTGCGAGAAGTACTCAGTATTACGCGAAATGTTATGGATTTACAAATCTTTGTGGGGTTATTGTTACCTTTAGTTATGTCAATTTATCACGTTATATTGTCATCCCATCTTTTATCATCTTTCATTCATATTAGTAATTTCATAATAAGTTTACTTTATACTTATCTCGTGCTTTCGATCCTATAATCCTACATATATATATATATGAAATAAATAAACAGTTGACAGAATCACTTCAGCTCTTGCTACTACTGTTTTATTAATATATTAAGGGTTGATTTACTCTATTTGTCTTACACGAGAAGCATCTCATTGAGAAATTTTTTAAATTAGAATAGGTACACAATTAAATAATTATAGTATTATGTTAATTATAATGAATTATTATAGAATACCATTTCGTAATTTACACACAAATTGTCCCGCAAAAAAGAGAAAATACTTAAATTGCACTTTCGAAATTAGATCTTTTGATCATCAGCCATATTGGCGAAAGAGCCATTATACATTTACATGGCAACATTAAATTACAGTAAGACTTTAAGCAAAAGTTTAGAAGATTACAGTTATTTCTCAGGAGAGTTCAGCCACAATTTTCTGTCCATTGAAAGTTTAATCCGTTAGGCGGACAAATCAAGGGGAAAAAAGGCAAAAAAAAGTGATCAATATGTGTTACAATTATCCGGGCAGGCACTTCTTGTATTAGTGACTTGAAGCCTTGGTAACGGGAGAGTGAATTTTCCTCGGGACGACACTATTAAAAAAGAAGGCTTACAGTCTATTGCTTATCAGACCTCTAACTCAGTGACAGGACAATCACGCGAGTCTGAAGGAACATCTTTTGTAGACGCAGACTCACAGGCCTACCACTGGAATATTCAGATGAACAGGTAGATTGCGGTAAAGTCCAGGAACGTTATGCATTTGACGGAAGCGACGCATGAGCATTAACAGTAACACGATAGGACAGCCGGAGCATTCGAAATCCAGGAACGGAATAGTGTCGCTACTAGGTGAATAATCTTGTTCGACGCAAACGAGGTGGTGCCCGAATTCCTGTTAGAATGTTAGCTTCTCGAGTTGGGTATTTCATCTTCTATGATTTCAGTATCTACCACTGAGGGAAACAGTTCTAATTACGCGATATCCAAAGGAGAAACTCATCTGGTCACATGAAGAAAGTTACTTGCCTTAGAAATTAGCTACTGGTAAAAGTTCTCAAAACTCGGTAGGAGAAACGTACGGAATATTTTTTCCTTTTATACTTAATTACACAGTGATCTCTGCGAGGTGTACGATGGTTAAAGAACACGAAAAAACGACGTTCAGAAAGCACTATGTAGAACTTCACCTAGCTGGGAGCAAGCCACAACTGGCGAGATCACACACT
>KK113344.1:595185-605730 GCA_000611955.2 Stegodyphus mimosarum | reverse complement strand
CTCTTTTGCGCGAAAACAAAAAAACTACCAGGACACAAAAACTCTCAGAATTTCGAACCCTCTAAACACGACTAATACCACCCTTCCGCCAAACCAATCAAAAAGCAACAATTAGCGCAAACGCGGCCAGTAAACCAGAAAGCCAAAATTGTACACAAACAACACCAATTCCGTTGACCGTCCCGCGTAACCTAACATTAATCCTTGATCCTTATTCAAGAGAATATCAGTTTCCCACAGCAAGATAAGACAATAAAGAATGTTCTCGAACAATCTGATGCTTCTTAAACCTTGAAATGGCGCAGTAAAATTTGCCAGCTCTCTTGATTTTTTTTATTTTATTTTATTTTTACATACAAAAATATTTCTTTTTGGCACAATTTTCCAATTAGAAATTAACAAAAAAATTGAAGCTCTGGTTTTCAGATAAGCATTTAGTGAAATAAAATCCCTACTAAATCAAATAATAAAGACACCAAATTACACTAGAATAATTCTACTTTCCTAATAATTACAATTACGATATTTAATTCTCTCGTCAGTAAATTCTCGAATTTTACTACACAACAGATGCTTCCATAAAGAAATGGCCACCACTTCAGACCCTTGTAGTGGCGCAAAGCTAATGGCTGTTAAATAAAGGCCCCCAGCCATTAAAAATGATCATATCATTCTATCTAAGTGTTAGTATATTCCTACCAGACATAAATCCAAGTTTTGCATGTAGTGTATAGTTCGTTTTATGCATAGAAGTTCTATATCATTTCAAATACATTTAATTTCATCGTTGTTAATAATTTTCTGCAGGAAAATTAAAGCATTCCTCTTGTCCAGTTTTTATTTTGAGTTAATTTTTGTCTGGCAGCAAACTGCTTTTGTTAATAATATGCGCTCAGAGAAATAATTTTGACTATTTACATTTTGCTAATTCTGTATTTAATGGTTTTAGTTTTTTTCTTTTTCATTTTTCAAAAATTTAGGCTGTGTAAACATTTTTTCCCATAGTTATGATGATTTCCTTGTAAAATCTTAACAATCATTTCTCTAATCAGAAAAATCCAGTAAACTATTCTTGAAGATAAGGATTTACTTGACGCAGATATTCAAGGAATTTGGTTTGTATATTTTCATTTTCTATAGGTTGAAAAAAAATCAAAAACTCCTTCTCATACCAAATTATAGACAAAAACAGGAAAATTATAACACAGCATACACATCCATACATATGAAGTATTATGCTTTCTAGATCCCCGGAGAATAGAATATATTATTTTACAAAGAAATGCTATTAAAATCTCATTTCAAAATCTCACTTTTATATATCTGTAGACATTCTTCGAATAAATCTCAGTTCTTCAATTAAAATGCAAATTCTTCACTTGAAAATTCCGTACAAAATCCCGCAAATGAGTCGTTGAAAGATTAAGACTTATGATCTTTCAAAGTCTGATATGTTTCCATAAATAATTATACATTTTCTTTTCACTGGTGTTTCAGTATTCTGAGTATCTTGAAGTGAAATGTGAGCATGTATTCTTCAAGTTCAATATTTTATCCCGAATTATTCATATGGCATTTCCTGAATCTGAATGTAATTTCCTCAGTTACAATCAATACATTCGAAACCAACTTCATACAGAATGTTCAATTTTTCGTACGAGGAATCAAAAGAATCAATTGTGTTCTCTCTCACCTGGAATAATCTTCGGATTTTTAGCTGAACTTGCGAATCACTTACATCACTAAAGTACACACATGGTAGAATGAGATATTTTCTTACATTCTCCCCCTTAGCGACTTAAAGACGACGACTTCCCATCATAACGACTTTCCATCTTAAAGAACGACTAGTAAGATGTGCGAGAACCAGTAGCTGGGGAATATTTATCGTCTGCCATGTTTCAGATCGAGCATTACCGTAAAATCTATTAGGTTTAACAAAGGCTGGGAAAGCAAAAAATCTACAATGGCATCTTCTGGGTTTGAAAACGGGGCTTACGATTGCTATTTCTGACTTGCTAATCAGTTAATCCCAACAGCATAGACAAAGCAATGCGATCATTCCTTGCAACTAAAGCGAGGGAATATTAAGAAGAGAAACAAGTCATTATTTTACAAATAGCTATAATAATTTCATTTTTCTCAAATCGTTCAGACCTAAGGAATATGGTGTACTATGATATTTCACGCAGAAATTCTATTCAACGAATTGGTCAACTCCTTCCCGAATAGGTAAAATAACTACAGGATTGGACAATCTGAGTGTTATAATTCTGTACTGATGTAATTTGATGTTTTCTATTTTTTTTAAATCTAGCAAATATATGAAAATCAAATTAATCATTTCGCTTTAAATTATGTAATGCGTCCTTTGTCAGAAAAGTTCGAAGATAATTTTTTTTTATTTCTAAGTTTGCAGTATGAAAAGAAAAAAATGTTGTTTTTATGTTACCTTATATACATTCTTACTTGGCATGACCTCGGCAGCAGACTTACTAGGTGACAAGGCTGTGCTTAGCAGCATACTGTTCGGATTGTTGTCGCATTCGTTAAGGTAACACAATAGATGCTGATTGTGAGAAAAGAGTGAACAGTAAGTTCTGCGTTAAGCTCGGGAAAACCCTAGTGACACGTGGAACATGATTAAGCAAGCATATTGAGACGATGCACTTTCAAGAAGTCGTGTTTTCAAGCAGCACAAAAGGTTTCGTGAAGGCACAGATTCAGTGCAAGACGATTCCAGAGCTCATACCGATGGTTGGAACCTGCAAGGCAGTTATTGCAAGAAGACCATCGTGTAACTGTGCTTATGATATCAGAAGAACTGAATTTAAATCGTGATGTGTGTCATAAGAATTTATGCGAAGGAAAGAAACGGAAAGGAAACTTAATGCAAGAATTGTCCTTCACTCACTAACAGATGAACTTAAAATGGAAAGACAAAGAATTTCTGCTGAACTATTGGGTAGGGCCAGACATGATCCCACATTTGTGTCAAAGACTATCGTGAATTTTACTTGTTTTCGTGAGCAAAAAGGTGACTGAAAGGGAAGCTTTAGCAAGGTTATTGCAGACATCCAACGACAGGTTGTGACAAATGAGCTTGCAAACGTCACAGTTGAAAATTTCCCTGCTTGCTTTCAAGATCTCCAGAAACGTTGGCAGTTGTGTATGGATAGCCAATGCGACTACTTTGATAGCAGCTAGGATCATTACTCAGTAAATGCAATTTTCTATTTTTTACCACCTTTGTCCAGCAAATTTTTTGACAAAGGATGTAATAGCTTGATGCGTATCCTAAGAGTACCTTACACAAGATATGATCTAGGAATTACGTAATTCATAAATCTATTAACACATTTAGCAGAATTATCACATTTTATTCTTAAGGTTTTAAATATGTTAATAGTAATATTTATGGTTTTTAGTACCTAGTTTACTAGTGCTTTGATTATAGGATCTAAGGTTTTCCTGCTCTTGTGTATTTATGTAACATCTGTCAAATCTCGAATATATATACTTATTTTATGTTAGGGATAACTCCTGCCTTTTACGAATATGTATTGTTGTTAATCTGTGTTGTTTTTAATCTATTGTTGTTAATCTTTGTTGTAATTAATGATATTGCAGAATCTTCTGTTGAATTGGTTTCAAAATGCCATTGGTGTGTTGTTAGTGTCTTCCTCTAGTGTTTTAAATGTGCCTTACATAATAGGCTCTGATTGTTTTTAAGATTCCATGGTCCATTATTTGAATTATGGATGCTGTGTTCGGTGAAGGGAATAAAACATCTACATTTCGATACAATGTTGTGAGGGCTTCCATAACATGCTCTGGAGCATTACTGAGAGTAAGATCTTTATCTCTTAGGTTTTGTTATTCTACACTCATGTCCATAAATTAAGGATAATTCGAAGTCACGCGGAAATCGAACTCTAAAATAAATATATCACCTGTAAAATCACTACACACATCTTCAAGAATCATATGCAAATTTCAGGAAGTAACCAGATGACACCGATGGTACGCCACAACGACGAGAGTGTAAGAGAGTGATATATAAAGAATACAGGCAAAGAATTAAAATTGTTCGCAGGCGCTTTATAAGCATTTCAGTGCAATAACCGAATAGTTATAACACAAAGGACGCATTTGGACGCTTTTTTACGTGGTAGAAATATCGGCCGTCTGGAATGTGGGCGTACCTAACTGGAAATATCAGACGAACTTGGAATTGCCCAAAATGTCATCTCCAGGCTTTGCAACGATTCCAAGATGATGGTAATGTGAGTAGACGTTACAGCACAGGTCGCCCCAGAGTTATAACGCCGAATGAGGACCGCTATTTGGCAGTTACTGCGAAAAGAAACAGGCGGAGCACAGCCTCAGTCCTGTCTCGTCAGCTCTCTTCCGCCACTGGTACGACAATTTCAAGGCAGACCGTGTACAGACGCTTAGGGCAGATTGGTCTATATGCTCGTAGACTTGTCAGATGCGTTCCACTTACTGCAACTCGCTGCGGTTAGCCTGGAGTAGAGAGCATGCATTGTGGACACCGCAACAGTGGACTTGTGTGATGTTTTCCGACGAGTCCAGGTTTAGCTTGCAGTCTGATTCTCGCCGGACTTTCATATGGAAAGCTCCAGGTACCCGTTGCCACCAAGAAAACATCATTGAATGAACCCGTTACGGTGGTGCAGGAGTGCTCGTTCGGGGTGGAAGTATTCTGGGTTCCAGAACTGACCTGACGAGTTGCAGCCCGTCAACCTCCTCATACATGTCTACCGGAACTTCGGAATGCATTGCTTTTTGAGTGGTGTAATATCCCCCAAGATCAGATCGATAATTTGATACTCAGCATGCCCAGGCGTTGTACGGACTACATTCCATCGTCTGGGAGACATACAATGTATTAACAATCATATCAAACATGTAATATTCGTTTTTTGTAAATAGATTTTTTTTGTAATTTGCCCCAGGGAGAAAAAATCGCTAATTTTTTTAATAATATCAAACATATAGCATCTTTTTTTGCTCTTTACCGTTTGTTTAATAAATAAGCTTTACAAATAAGTCAAATTTGTTTTGCTTCTAACTCTTCCTTTGCCTGATTTTGCATTATCCTTAATTTATGGACATGAGTGTAAGTAATGTCTAACTTCTTTAATGAATGGATTTTCAAATCAGTTATTAAACAGGTTATTACTACGCTGCATCTCCAGTGTACCATGTATAATTGATATTCTCGCTTTGGACAAATTAAGTAGAAGCAATTAAGCAACGCTCAAAGTCGAGTTTTGCAAGTCCACATTCTGCAACAATGCATTGTATTGCATTGTATAATGCATATTTCAGCTCAATGAAATTTTTTATCAATGGCGTGAACAAACCCATGTATTGATGTAATTATTGTTATATGCTCCCAGATGTCAACCCCACTTATCACCAAGGCGAAATTTTGGAGATTTCACTGAATTTGAGCGAATGTTAAAGTTGCCAAATAAGTTAAAAGTTATTTGGCAATTTTAGCCAAATAAATTCAATGTAATGCCCAATAAGAAATGTAATGAAACACCAGCGCAAGAACTGCATAACATTAGTAAACAGGGAGTATGGTAGTTTCGAAAATCAAACAGAACCTTCCTGTCTGGTTATTAAAAGGAAAATGTGATCGAAAAATTGTAACAAATCAGCGGCCACGCGATAAGCTCGCTGGATACTGGTAGTCAGATTCTGATTCAAGTCTCGATGAATAAGTAAGTTGAAAACTTTGTGATTTTCTCAAGTTTTAAAGGGCAGTTTCTTTAATTTGTCATCTTAGGCAGATAACTATAGCTTGTTTTGCCATAATTCAATTAAACTATTTGAGATAAAAAAAGCAAAAATATGTGGAAAACGTGCTATGTAACACACAAGAAAGCTAAGAATTTTCTAGCCATATTTCTCTGCAGGAAAGGAATGTGCAGAGCAATTACGCCATGCTGTATTACCTTCCGCAAAGTTTAAAAAACATTTTTCATACAAGTTGTAGTGTTCAATTCTTTAAATCTTAAGTTCTTACTTAGAACCCTACGAACACTTTACAAGCGAATAATCACTTAAGTGTGAATAGAACAGGTGAGACTTGAGAAGAGTTTAAAACCCTTTATTATCCAGTATATTTACAATCAGTTCCAGCTTGGAACTTTACAATAAAGCCATCACTCGGGCTTGAAATTAAATACTAATAACTTGAACTAAAACTAGCTTAACTAAAACTCTTAAATAATATAGCCGAAGCTATCAGAATCTAACTAGTTGGCCCCTAAATATTAATTGAATCGGCGAAACCTAGCAAGGGTCTAGATATGGCCGAGCGTAGTAACAACTAAGAGATATGTGGCTAGAAGGCAAACGCGCGCTAGTCGGGAAATCAGACTCTCTTTGTTGAAGGTCGGCCAAGTCACGACTTATAGTAGTACTGATTCTCATTTGCATTCTCTGCGTTTCTGAATTCACATTCTGGCAGGAAATTGTAAGCTGAAATTAGAATAAGATAGGAAAGATACAAAACTTAAAGTATTTGTTAGAAAACGCATAATAAACTTTACAAAGTCTAGCTGTAATGTGGGGGGCATAAGGGGAGTCAGTCATTTAAGTATTGAATAAATGCATACCAAGTTCGAAACCTTCAGTATGTTCAACATATATTCCTCTTCTCGAGGATTAATTTTTCCAACCACCTTTTTCTCGGGGTAGGTACAACTATGTCCCTCATACTCAGTACATTAACTAAGACTCAAGAAATTTTACTCCACTGTAGAAATCAAATAAGATTTTTTCTCATTGTGGAGTAGAGAACGGTAGATCATGTTGTTTTGCTTTTCACTTCCTTTCTGCCCAGATGGTCATAACTAAAACAATAGCTCAAATATAGATTAATGGGCATAACTAAAAATGAATCTCTATAGCCCAAGGGAGAAGTTGTAAAATGTCTATCAAAAGTATAAAATGCAGTTATACTACTATCCTCTAAATTTACTGTACAATAAACAAAATGCAGAACAACTTCGATATTTATAATGTCACGCAGGGAAATCATTGTTTTGTCTCTACACCACAAGAGTGCAGTCAACGTCCTTTCTAATGCATCAGTGGCTGGATCACGTCTTTACTGAAGAATGCTACTCGCAGCACCACGTTTTCAATATCCTTGTGTGGAAGCATCGAGGAGAACAAATATTGGAAGCTTGTATTCTTTATAGTCATGCTGGCAAGTCCCTGGAATAAAGTACTGGAGTGCCACTGAGTACACGTGTCCTTCCCGTTAGTCTACAAGCGCTTAACCACTCAACGTAACATTATTGAGAATTTAATGTTCATTGCTATGTGATATACGCAGCGTTTCTGTAGTTCCCATTTTTCCAGCAAGATAATGTGACAGCACATTTTGCTCACGCTATCTGATATTCCGCGGTACACGACGTATTCGTTTTTCTCTTAGAACACACTTTCAAATGATATATGACCATTTGAAAACGCCTTGTCGAGGCTTGTAGAGAAACTGTCATTTGTCATAACAACACACGAACTCCCGCCAGTCCGTACGGTAGATTAATTAGGTGTAGAAGTGTATCTACATGGATTACATTACCTCCAAATGTTGTTCAAAGTATGTTTGATGCGATGCTTTTGCTGAAGCAGCTGTTATTGCCGGAGCTGGATGTTTGGGGTACTGATTTCTGAATGTTCTGTCTCAAAATTATATGTAATACTAATCATTTGATACTTCCATTATAATACGTTTGTAAAATAAATATAATTGGACAAATCACGTTTTTACAAAGCTTAGTTATTTTTAATGGAGAGCAGTATAATTTAAATATAATTTCTGGAAAGTTAAACTTGACAAGGTTACATATTAAGCGTCTGTACCAAATTCTGAAGAAATCTTTGAAACACTATAAGGAAATTATTGCCGTTGGAAATTTAATATTACGTTACGTTTAATATACGTAATATATTTCTACACTTTTAATCTGAAATGCTCAGGTTAGAACCATGTGTATAAATGGATATTTATAAATGGATACTATTTGCATAAATGGAACTATTTGGAATGGTTTAAACACTATTTATGATTATTCTTTCAAGAACTTTTCATACTCTATATTGGGGATTCCCAGCCTTTTTTGCATCAATTCATTTTAAAAGAGAGACTTTTATTGTTTTCCATTACATTTTTTTGTAATATACAGCATATACTATAATTATAATGTAAACAATTGCACTTAAATAACCTAAACATAAAAACTATACTGAAAATATCAACAAAGGTTTTGAAAAAAAAACGTTTATTCGATTTATGTCTTATAATTTTGCATAGTTATTACGCATTTTTTAAATTTTACAAACAAGAAAAAGTTTTTAAAAACAATTTTTTTGAAAGTTTTTAGAAAATCATTGATTTAAAGTGCACGAAAGTTCGATTTTAATGAATGCGATGGCTGCCCTTGATATTTGGCTGCACTGCTGCACTTTGTTTGATATTTGACATAAAATTCCTTAATTTAATTTTTAATCAATTTATTCAAATTATACAGTCAGCGTTTTGCTTTCAGTATCAAGTTATTGATTTGATCAAAGCCTACTTTCATTAGGTTAGAAGAGGTCAATAACATTGATTTAGGAACAATGTTTATTCGGGAGTTTTTTTCTGCGTTTTACATTTTATATTGAACTTATTGCATGAAAATTTTATATACGATATATATATATATATATATATATATATATTATTGCGTGCGTACGGGTGCGTAATGGATTGAATGCACAAGTCGATAAAAAGTTAAAAACATTTATTCTTTTCACAAGAAATAGAACAAAATACTGAAATATTTCCTCAGAGATATTCGTACAATGTCACAATATCTCAAACGTTAAACAGAACTCATTTTAAAACAGAGAAAATTAATCCACAGCGAATTCGCAACAATCAATAACAGCATTAAGTAAACAAACAGTTCGCTTAAAACAACAGCAGCTGAGCTGTTTTAATTTGGCTTTTATAAGCTTTTTAATTATTTACGAGAATATTCTGGTAAAACTTATTTTTTCGATTTTTATATTTTCTTGAAGTTTAGATATGTCAACAGCAATTACGAGATATTTCTTTATTAAATATTAAATGCACGCGCTCTTGTAGTTTTATTTTTCCGCCGTAGCTTTTTCTTCAAAATCGTCTGCGTTGCAAGGGAAAATAACACAATTTTAATTACAGTTCTAAATAAATAGTTAAATAAATACGAAATCCGTAACACTGCCCCCTTCCCAAAGACTGCACATCCCAGTACAATCCCTGGACAAGAAGCCAAACTTACAACTAAGACATCAATGCAATAACAAACATTGCATTGCAATAGCAAAATAAACAATAATTGCAATAAGTAACTTTCAGTAAATCAAATACTATCTAACACCAAATACAAATAAAATACTGTCAGATACTAAATACAAATCAAATACTATCAAATACTAGATAGAAATCAAATGCTATCAAATACAAAATACAAGTCAAATACTATATACAAATCAAATACTATATACAAATCAAATACTAAATGCAAATCAAATATTATCAGATGCTAAATACAAAAAGGACTATGGTCTTATACTATTTACATTACTGTATACAATTATATACACTACATACTATGGCCATAGTAAGCAGCTAACCTGTCGTAATGAGCGACTTTATTTTTAGAGTTCAATGACTTACGGATCCGAACCACGATGTCGTTCAGCCTATTTAGGACTGTGCACGGACCATCCCAAGGTTACTGTAGTTTCGCACAGAGTCTTTTGCGTCGAGTCGGATTCCACAACCGCACGGTGCGGAGTAGGAATTTCTTGCCGTAGAGATAATGAGGGAAATATTCTACGGCTTTGACTGTGGCAAGCAACTCTTTCCTGATGACACAGTAATTCCTCTCCAGTTTATACAGGCACTTGCTCCAGTAAGCCACTACACGTTCTTGCCCCTCCATTTCTTGGGACAAAACAGTGCCGACACTTTCATTACTCGTCCATGTCGAGAATAAATGGTCTGTGGACCTGAGAATACGTCAGGATTGGAGCAGATGTTAAAGATTCCTTTAATTTCTTAAACGCATCCTCACATACTTTTATCCACAAGAACTTTTGCTTGCTCTCTGTCAGCTTGTGAAGGGGTCTTCCGATGGAAGAAAAATCTTCACGAATCTCTTGTAGTAGGTGCAAAGCCCTAGAAAGCTTCTAAGCTGGTGAGCATTTTTGGAACGTCTTCGTTTCTTCGAAACTCTTCCGAACGATGATGATGTCCTCCAGTTCCATCAGACAGGCTCGTAGGAAAGATCTTCGAAAACAGTCTCCATGAGGCGTTCGAATGTAGCCGGCGCGTTACACAATCCAAACGGCATTAACTTGAACTTCCAAAGTCCTTGTCCAGTAGTAAATGTCGTCTTTTTTCGGTCATGAGGATGTATTTCTACCTGCCAATATCCACTCTTTAAATCAAGTATCGAGAAC